>JAOXNO010000070.1:2974533-2987276 GCA_028565335.1 Limnodromus scolopaceus
ATGACAGGAGCAGAGGAAATGGTCTGAAGTTGCAGCAGGGGAGGTTTAGATTAGATATTAGGAAGAATTACTTTACTCAGAGAGTGGTCAGGCACTGGAACAGCCCTGCCCAGGGAGGTGGTGGAGTCGCCATCCCTGGAGGTATTTAAGAGATGTGTAGACATGGCACTTCAGGGCACGGTCTAGTACCCAGGATTGTTGGTTTGTGTCTGTTTGTGGGTGGGTGTGATGTGGTTTTGGTTTTGGTGTTTAGGGTCTGTTGTGTTTTGTTTTGTTTTGTGGTTGGACTCAATGATCCCAAAGGTCCCTTCCAACTATGAATATTCTGTGATTCTGTGATTCAGTGCTTACTTCTACTCCCAACATCAAATCCACCCTCCTTTCATGCTGCCCAGCAGAGGCTGGGACACCACTGGTTAACACCACAGCAGGTATTGGTGAACCCGCTCGAGCAAGGAGCACTCCAGAAGGAAAAACGGGCTTTTGTCTTTCCTCTTAAACTGAAAGAATGGGAAGAATGGGTCATGGAAAAAAAAATCACTTGAAAAAGTTGAAGGGCTTGGTTGGGGAACAAGGTTGATTTGTAAAATGAAGCTTTTGACTGGAGATGATGCCAGTGAATCACAGTGGAAAACGTTTGACAAGAAGAACTGATACCTCTGCCTGAGGTGTTTATTTTTTATTTTCTTTCTTCTCTGAGAGAGAGCAAGGTAACAAATGCAGCCCAGGTGAAGGCTGTTTGTCACTGAATGGTGAATGTCCTTGCTTTCAGTGGGAAATTCTCCATCCATTTTAGTCTATTCATGCAAAAGAAGAAAGTAAATATTTTCGGTTAGCCTTACGTGAAATGAAAGAAAGATCAGCAGTGGAACCACATTTGGGGGGGAAATGTGATCAGCACGTAAAGCTCTTCTGCATTAGAATGCATTTGCTTTAAGCATGTGACTCCTTATTCCCTTATAGTTTTATGTATGTGTATTTATAGATCTTCAGAGACAAACAACTTCGACAAACTAATTATAGTGTGTTGCCCAGAGCGCAAGGTACACATTATTCTGTGCAGTGCAATGCACGGATACTCTCATGGATACCTAAAATCTGCTGCAATTTCACAGCTGCTCCGCGAGCAAATAGATCTGTCGCAAACAGGCGGCTTCCCAGGCCGGGGTCAAAGCCAGCCGCTGGAAATCTCCACGCACCCAAGCCCTTGGCAGCTGCTGCCCAGCCTCCCTAAAGCAGACCTGTCATTACACACCGAAAACAACAGAATGGAGGTGTTTAAGTCAACAGTTTTAGTAGGGTATTAACAGAATAGGAGAGAAGAGAGTGAAGAAATGTGCCAGGGCTCTTTGAATGTATTTTGTCCAGGTAGTTCCAGATGCCAAATGTTCCAGCCAATAAATATAGTTAAATTCTTTTTTTTTTTTTCCTCCCCCATGCACTTTATTTGTACCCTCCCTGATTTACTGCTAAGGAACCTTTAGGGCTTAAAGTACTGGACTAGACTCCTAAGTTGATCAGTGGTTCGATATAATTAGGATGAATCTGCTTTTGCATCCATTGACACAACTCACAAATGCCAAGTCATCTCTAACAGCGAATGACAATTCTATGTGCTGTGCACAGCCAGTAGAGAGGACAAGAGCATTGATTATAAGGAGTTCATTGCTTCTAACGAGTTCTAAGTCACCAAATAACTCACGATGGGGAATCTCCAACGAAAATAAATGCTGTACCCTTTTCACATTCATTCCCCTCTTACGGAACAGCTTTGGAGTGGAAGCTAAATAAAGCCCACTGGAGACGGGAGCCATCCTTCACCAGCAAGGGTAATGGACTGGACTGCGATCGTACAGCAATGTACATCAGAAATAACCCTCTGGTCTCACTGGAGTTGCAGCTGCGAAGAACTGACCTGAGAGGAGGAATGAGTCAGCCACTTTGGGCCTTTGCCAGGATCTCCGAAAAAGTCACACCAGCTCCCAGACCTGTACGGCTGCCCAAACCTGCTCTGCCCGCTGCACATCAGGGTCCCAGGATGGGGTAAATTTAGCATAGCTGCCTCAGCACAACCTCCCCACTCCCGCTGCAGAACACACAGGGTGTCACACAGCCACAGTGATGCTCTGACTGTCCCGGGCCCAACAACCGGTGGAAGTTCAGGAAACTCCGGGGCTTTTCCAGCTTCTCCTGGTGACCAGATGGACCTTGAGAGTGTGATGATGGAACAGTTCCTCTGGTTGTGCATCTACTTACAGCAGCTCGTGTGCTCTCCCCACTTAAACTTTTCTCCCTGCTGAGTACAAGGGGGACAGGACTCAGACTCCCTGCCCGTCCCTGGGAACACACACCCCTGCGTGGTCCCAGTGGAGCTGCGTCCTTGACCCTCTGCGTGCTGGCTGGCACCCAACCAAAGGGCACGTTGCTCTCTTAGCTTTCTTCCAGTGCGTATACCTGACATGCCTGATGTGTCTCAGCTGCCACGGTTTGCCCTAAAGGCCTGTTTTGAGGCCATAGCTGCTTCTCCCCTCCCTGTGTTTGCCCAGGCGATAGGTGGGATGGGGTCTGCTCACCTTGTAGAGAGGAAACAAAATTAGGGCTTATCTCAGTCAAGCAGGGGCTGGGTTGGTGCTACCAGGATGGACTGTCTGGGTGCTGCTTATGTTAGGGGAGCTAGGAGCACATCCCACTCAATGTTAGGGGGGGAACACTGGCACCAGTGAAATAATTTCCCACTGGTTTTGCTGGGAGGTGCTGGTTGGGCTGCCCTTGAAAAGCACTGGATAAAACCCACCTTCATTGCCACTTACCCCTTCTGCCCCTCACACTTTTTGATCGATGGCATGGAGATGGGAGGGTCTTGGGGTGAGGGAAGGTCCCAGAGTCCTTACATCTGCCCCTGTGCTGCCCTCACTGCTCCCCCCTCCCAGGGATCCCGCCGCCACTGCACCCCAGGAGCATTTCTAATGCTTGATATAAGAAGGAATAATACCACAACCTGTCTCTCTTGCTATCGGGAGAGAGTAACAAGACCACCATTTGCTAACTTGCACTGGACAAAAGAAAGGAGTCCATCCTCCTCTGGGACGTTTTCTCACAAATCTCTAACTAAACTGCCCAAATCCTGGCTGCCACCACTCTGGGGGACGTCTGAGCCGGCTTTGCCGCTCCCTCTGCTGGTGGCTGCTCCCTCCTGGTGCCATCGCTGCTCTGGCACCAAGGTTTCGGCGAGGACAGGAGCTATTTCTGGCACCGCGGTCCGGTTCCCGGGCATAGCTCTGGCGTGGCGTTGGCTGATGTCAGCGCACTGACGCGGCTGTGAATCCAGGATGAGATAAGGGGCCAACGCTGGGCACAGTCAAAGACAACGCACAGCGGATGCCAAGTGCACTTCAGATTCTTTGAAAATAAAATCACAAAACAAATAAAAAACATCTGGGAATCGATGTTTGTTGTTGGTAATTACTTTTATGAGAGTGAAAACCTTTCTTCTCCCCCTATTCTTCCCTCTCAATCAAAGGATGAAACATTTAAACTATTCCAAGTGTCCTTTGGAGGATTTAAAATGGAGAATGTGTGCATTTTTATGCCTGAGAATATTCACTGATGTTTGTTTTCATAAACAGATATGTGCCAAATTCTTTATCTTCCATTCTTTTTATTGGAAACCTTGTAGATTGAGTGCTCCGGAAATGTAGTGGCTGAAATAAAAAGATAATTTAGTACAGACGAATTTGTCTGATACGACGTTCACTCGCTCAAGAACAATGAAACACCATTTTGGCATTAGTGTGATTGAAAAATCTGTCTTTCGGATATCTTTGCTTTCGGTTTGGGCAGAAGTGCAGGCAAGCAGCAGGTCGGGGAGCTCAGGGCTGAACGTGCTCCTGCAGGGACGCTCCTTAAAAACAGGACCGTTCCGAGTGAATTTGAGCCTGTCTCGTTAGAAGGAGAGTCACTAAATGGAGGCGTACTGCACAACAAAGTGGGGTTTTGAGGATAAATCAGTGCTGTGGCTCCCTAATTCGTTGCAAAAATTTACGCATGAGGTTTTGAAGGGATACTGAGCACCACGTCAAGTCTTTGAGAAGTTGAGAGAAGCCAGGACTCAGCAGGGGTGGCAGATGACATGTAAAGCAACCATCTACCTCTGCCTGCACTCAGCCCCTCTCTCCCCCGAGCCCTGATCCAGGATCTGTTGAAGCAATGGTGGGATTTCCTCCCCGTCCATGTTTCGTGTGGTGGTCTCACCCCCTTGATCGATGCAGGCACCATCCACCCCGGAGAGAAACAATTACAAACAGACTGAAAGTGAAGCCTAAATCGAGCAGGTTTGGTAATTGGGGAAACCTGGTGGTTTGAGCAGGTCCGTGGGGCTCCCTCTCACCCTCTTGTAACTCTAGTGATCTGAGCACTTGGTCACTGACACCACTGAGGGTGGAGGCAGGTAAAACTACATGAAGAACAGGAGATGCTAAGGCAGTCAGACCTCTATCCTTCTACCTGCACGCTGCCAGATTTGCATAACAATATCACTTCCCCAGGGCTCTATACCCAGGTGCAACAGGCTAATAAAGGGCTTTTTAGATGACAAAGCTTTCTCGGTTCCATCAGCTGATTGCCATCTGGGGGAAGTCTCTGACAAAGGCTTTAAATTTGCCACTGTTTG
The DNA here is from genome assembly GCA_028565335.1 of Limnodromus scolopaceus. Taxonomy (NCBI): domain Eukaryota; kingdom Metazoa; phylum Chordata; class Aves; order Charadriiformes; family Scolopacidae; genus Limnodromus; species Limnodromus scolopaceus. The sequence continues at coordinate 2,979,203 of JAOXNO010000070.1, forward strand.
CCTCTCCCCAGCTGCACAGGCTTGTGGAGGGGAAATGCAGGGAGGCAGGAAGGAAAGGCTCTGAGAAAAGCACTCTCGGGGCTCAGATCTGCTAGCGTCAGGGAGGAGATAAAGATTTTTAAAAAATATAATAGGAGGGAGTTTGTCTTTCTGAGCAAGATGATTTACACCTAGGCGGTGCTTTGCAGGTAGCTGTCACAAAGCTGCAATAAGATCAGGCTCAGGCTGCAATAAGAATTAGAATTTGAGCATATTTGCAACAAGGGCTCGGTGATCAAGTGTTACGTGCTTGAAAGTAAGCTTTGCGATGGTATGTGCTTCTAATCAGGAAATCCTTAGGATTTTTTCTCTCTGGTTTCAAGAGGGGATCAGCTGGGAGGCAGGGAGAGAGGTGATCCTGGGTCTGAATGCTCTCCAGCAGCCTGCTCTAATGTTTTGACAAGATAAGAGAAAAAAAAACACCAAACTGCCCTGTGAGCTGTTATTTATTCTGGGCAGCTTTTGAGAAGGAATTTCCACAACGAGTCATAGAAAATCAGGGAGGCAGAGGCTTTGAGAGGTGGTTAAACTCTGTCAGGATCAGTAGCAAACTTTTTCTCTCTAGTAATAATGCCTCACCTCTCCGGGCAGTGACTCAGCTGGAAGGACTGGGGCAATTTGCTGGAAGTACAAGCGCTGCCCTCTCATCGCCACCGACCACGTCTCTCTCTCTGCTTCCAGTCTGTGCTCACAGCACAGAGCAACTTCCAGAAGAGAAAGCTGCCAACCGCTGGAGTTTAGCGCAGAGGCGGAGGTTAGAAGGTGAAATAGCTGCATCTCGGTTTTACTCCCGGTTTTTGAAACCAGTGAGCTTTTTGTGCGATAAATCACGCGGCAACCTCTAAGCCTTTCTTTGGGCAGGTGGCGTACTAAGGAAGGGGAAGAAAATTAAGGGATGTTGGTGGTTCTTTGGTCGTTGTTTGGGCTGGAGCATGAAAGAAGCTAGAAAGATGCTGATTAGTAGCTGAGACTGTAACAAGGATACCTGTGCACAGATGGATGGAAAACTCCTTGGGCTAATGAGCTGCTCAGAAGCCATGGCCACTCATTTAAGACAAGAGGCTGGCTGGGCTGCGTGACCTGGGCTGTGCTGCAGACTGTAGAGGGGTTCAGCATGGAGCCTGTTAGCTCGTTAAGGCTCGGGGCAACCTCTGAGAGATCACAAGTCCCAGCCAGACCTACCCACAGGCTTCACGGCCAGGCCACAAGATGAGAGCGTTAGGCTGAAGGTAAATCCACGCGGTTCCCTCCCTCCTCTCTGCTCTGCTCCCTTCCTCCACACGTCTTGATTTCCTCATCTGCACAAGGGTATTATTATCCTCCCTTCTCTTTACGGTTTATTTGGATCCCTGTGGATGTAAAGGGCTTTATAAGACCCAGACAGCCTTACAATGGCACGATGGCGCAGAGAAAGCATCCTGATCTCAGTGGGCTGTTGTCTTGTGCTCCGGTAAAGTCAGAGATTCAGCCAGCTATGTTCGTGTAGCTTGAAGGAATAACATGATAGATTGCATCCAGCTTTGGCGAGAGGGTCTCGAACAGACTGCAGAACTGGAGGGCCAGCAAATTTGGGCATCAGGCTAATTTCTGTCACCCTTTCCTTAGTCAGCAGTGATGTACAATAACATAGCTGCCAAATGAAGTGATACCATCAGCTTTCAATCCTTCAACCTCTAGAGCAGATCCTTTCTTTTAGAAAATAATCCCTCTCCAGCCTGCACTTAACGTCTGCAGCTGGTACTTGCCACCATGCATGCAAGATCAGGGCTGAGAGGTGTACTTCCCTGTCTGAGCTGGCTCCGGATGGAGATGGTGTGAGTTAAAATGACTTTACAAAGCTCTCTTTAAAGGCAAGAAAAGAAACATCACTCTGCTTTCCAGCAGAGACTCCTTTCCAACTGCAATCTGGAGCTGCCTGGTGCCTCAGAGCTGTTTCTTCCCAGCCAGAACTGAGATCAACTCCTTCCCTCTTGGTTTTTATTTTTTAAAAATTTTTTTTCTTGTACTCTTTAGGGAAAAAGCTGCATATTTGCCCTTGGTGTTGCTCAGTCCTGCCAGCACACACCTGTGACTCCTGAGCATTTAAGGAGTTTGGCAGCCCGTGCTGTTGAATAAGCAGCCTCTTATCTAAGGGCTCAGAGATGTAAGGAAGAGAGTCATTGCAGATCAGGTCTGCGCTTCCCAGCAGCTCTTTCTGTGGGAATGTGGTGGGAAAACCGAGGCCTTGGGGGATGTGGGGAGTTAGAGATGTCACAGACCTGGAGCCCAGATCATTGAGCTGCACCTCAACGGAGTTGCTTAGGACCAGTGGAGAGGAGGAGATCTTTGCTGTGGTGCAACTCTGTTGTCCATCAGGACAAGGAACAATCCTTCCTTGAAATGGAAGGAGAAAGGGAACTATCAGTTAAACAGTTAACAACTGCCCAAACCACGACACCCTGCCTTTCTTCACCGGAGCTTCCCTCTAGTTATGAGTAAGTAGCAAAACCTCCAGCATCAAATATTTTTGGAGGGGTTGGTTTGGTTTTTTTTTCGCTTTAGGGAGTGGCCATGTCAAAAAAAGTAGGTGTGGAGTCAGAAAGTGGGGATGAGGAGGTACAACCTGCATGACTTCCTCCTTTTTTTTGTGTGTGTGCTTTCCTAGAAGTCTTTCCCACTGCATTAGCAACAAGTCCTCGCCCCTTTTTCACGCTGCCTCTCCTATCTTCAGGCAGGACCCAGTGCCTGATATTCAAGTGTCCCTTGCTGAGGCTGGCAGAGACACTGTCACTCGGTCCGATGTCTCCAGGCTGCTGCTCTGCTGATGAGATGTGAGTGTGGCTGACGTGGGAGCCGTTTGCTCACCAGCCTGTGAGGGAATCGTCGGTGCTTGTTGCTGGGGGATGTGATGGTTGCCAGCAGCATCAGTGGCACCAAGGAGCGCTCTCTGATCATCCATCGGCAGATGCTCCGCAGGAGATCTGCAGCGCTACGACACTGCCAGAGGGGACCTTGGTCCTGGGAGTCTTGGCACAGCTCGAGCACGAAGGATTACGAGCCTGTTTTTCCTCTCATTGATCTGGGGAACAAGCCAGAGCATCTCACTGAGCTCTGCAGATCCAACCCAAATGAAGAGAATCAGTGGGAAAGGGAGAACCCATGTGGGAGGTCACCACCTCTGTAAGCTTTGCCTCCTGAGGGACACATCTCTCGGGTGTCCCTCTCCAGGTCATGTAAGCTTTAAGGGCAGCAGCTGCTGCTTTATGAGCAGATCCTGTCTAGGACAGTCCCCGTCCCTTCCCGCAGTAATTGCTCTCTCTGGAAGCGTTTCAGCCCGGCTCCTGCGCTGCACTTGGCCACAGCAAAAATATCGATTCTGGTCCTTAGACTGGGCAGTGAAACGCTCCTAGAGCTGCACCCCCAGCTGCCTCAGCTCCTTCCCCTTCAAAATGCCTCCAGCTCTCCAAAAATATACCCTGGGCAGAAGCCCATCTACACTAGTTCCCTCCCCAGTTTCAAACCCCAGGTTATGAATAGGAAAGCTGGTTTAAATTTGGAAGAAGGACTGGTCTGTTCCCTTTGATCACCTCAACACCAGCAGGCAATGCCTCTGTGCAAGTCTGGTGTGCCAACCCCCCTCCTGAGCTCCTCGGAGTTTAATTGACCATCATAATTGTTGGGCTTCATTTTCCCCTAGAGTTTTTCCTTATGGGGCAGCTGAGGGTCGCAGACTTGGAGGGCATCTCTCATTCCCCAGAAAACTGTGCAAAACAGCTATAAACAGCCAACCCTGGAGTTTTCCTCCCAGAGATGCTCTGTAGCTCCCTGGACCTCTCTTGCTCTGAAGACCCCTTCACCCTTGGGAGTGTTTTGGCTGGAGGAGGCAGCAGATACGGTCCCAGGGCCAGCAGCGATGCTGTGGATGTGTCAGGAGAGATTGGGCTCTCTCGGTGCAGATGGTAATGGAGTGAGATCAGCCACTGGCAGAAACTGAGGAGAACGTGTTCGGGAGCCAGGGCATAATCTCTGCCGCTGCTTGATTTTTTGTGGCATCTCTTTATTTATTTGTACTTGAAATATGATTTTTTTTTTTTTTTTTTTTTTTGCCCTGGTTTTCTGTGGTCCTTTGTGCTCGCTTCTGGAGAACAATGAAATTGTGGTGTGCTTCTGCAGCAGTGGCTATAGATGGAGTTTGCGGCTATGTAAGTACAAAGTATTACCCTTATAAATCATTTCATCACTTTTCCTCCATGAAAAATGATCTGTCTCTATCAACCCCTAAAGAAGCACCAAAAAAAAGAACAATTTCTTTCAAATGTAGTTCAGCATTATCAGATGTAGGACACAGAGGTCCCAGTGGGCGTGATTTGTCTGTGTTTGTGCCTGTTTAACTGAAGGGATGACCATAAGAGTGAAGTTTGTTGAACCCCTGAGTTACATCGCGACAACCAAAATTTGAGCTGACCCGTTTGTCCCATTTGTGATGGATTTATTCCAGGCCAAAGGAAGTCTCACCATCTCCAACCTTCCTGACTTGCAAACAAGACTGTGGCCATTTCCAAGCTGCATTTTCTGTTGGTTTTGGAGGGAGGAGGTACCGTTTGGGACCATTTTGGGTTCCTGTTTTGCTCTTTGCCACAAGCACAGGATGGTATCCAGCTAGTGTTCTTTATGGTCTGGAAAAACATTATAAACTTTTTAGCAGACTCATAAATGTCAACTTTGTGTCATTGCGTGTTGTGGTTGGCTACACAGTCACCTCTTCCTCATAAGTCCTTGAAACTATAAATAGAGGGAAGAGTTGGGAATGGCCAATCTCAGCATTGAGAAAAGGCTGGAGCAAAGCCGTGACCTTCAGAGACCTCACCCAAGGGCAAGGAGGGATCAGGGCTGACTTCTTACCAAGTGATTTCTCCTTGATGGGAAAGACTGGCAAGGCAGGGATTGCCTTTGCCTTTTGCATCAGGAATGTGGTCTGTCTTATGTCTGAGGAACAAAGGAGTGATTTGGGGGCAGCTGTAATTGCATTTTTGGAGTGAGTTTCTGTTCAGATTTAACACTGTGACATTATGCTGCTTATGACACGAGTAATTAAAACAAAGTAAAAATAACATCTTTTAGCCTGCTGTGGCCCAGTCAAGGAGTTGGAGACATGTTGTGCTCCGAGAAAAAGGGTGGAAAAGAGAAGAGGGTGCAAGGGACAAGTGGGCTGTTTTGAAAGACAACTGAAAAGGAGGAGAAAAGAAAACAATAAAGCAGAGCAAAGAGAAAAGCCAGAGGCTATTCACAGGAACAAAGGCACTTTGTTCATTCTGAACTTATCATAATTCCTAGACCCTGATTTACTCGCATCCTTTTTCTTCAGAGTCCAGCCGCATTTCTGGTGCGTGATGAAGGGACCACATAATTTTATGTGTCTCTTTAAGCTTTTACCCTTTTCTGACCCACTACATCACTCTTAGGGTCTGTCTTAGAAGCCTGGAGTTGGCAGGACTCAGGGTGAGTAAACATCTCTCAAATGATGAAAGGAATCTCTGGAAATATCTTGCAAGTTGAATCTTATCACTCTGGTCTATCTACAAGGGACCTTCATTTCATGTTAGCCCTCAAAGCAAAAGGACAGTATTTTCCCAGTGCTGAAAACAAGCAACCCTCAGCCTGTGTCCTCCTGCCCAGTTGCCAGCCCTTGTTCATACCTGGAGATTTACAGGGAATGAATAACTCAGTTGATCTGCCCAGTGAGGGATGTCTCAGCAGGGATTTCCTTGTTTGATTTTTATTGGAAAATATGGTAGCATTTTCACCCAGCTCCTGGAAAGAAATGTCCCTTTCCATCCCTAACACCCACACCCATTATACCCATCAGCTGGGGGACTATTGCTCACACCCTACTTCTGGGCAAACACAGTTTCTATGGTAATATTCAGGTGTCCAGGCTTCTTGAGGCAGACCTGATCTGTCAGATTGTCCAACAGCAAAGATGGTAAGACCTACAAATCCCACTGTGCACTCTAAGTTACAGGGACAGAAGGTCTTCAGTGATCTAGGCTACAGCTAGGGACATGGCTGAGTGCTGCTTTAGTGCTGTGGCATGTGATGGGAGCCACCATCACTTCCACTACGAGGATACGTGTGTAGCTGCCTTCCTGGCCAGTGAAGGCATGTGTTGGGTGGAGAAAGTGAGGAGATGGTCTCCAGCTGGATGAGTAGCTTAAGGAGGAACAGTCTGCGAGACAGTCCCAACTCTAGTCTCTAGTAAAAGCCTCGTTTGGTGATTTCCACCGAAGAAATGGCAATATCATTGAGAATCTGCAGCTTGGTGATGGATGAAAGCTGCTTCTGCCGATGCTTGTACTGTAAGATTTTGTTTTCGTCGATGAAAATGTGGAAATAGTCCTGGTCAGAGTAGATTTCAACCTGAAAGAGAGACTGTGTTAGGTTCACTGTGTGGCCCCACATCCTTGGTGGACCTTGCTGCCATCACGTCAGTGAGTGCCGAGATCTGGGCACATGCATCTACAACCCACTTCAAATCCTACCAGAGCTGACACACACGCTGGTCACCCCCTTTTTGGGGAAAAGGAGGGAGTAATTGAGTTCTTTGCTTTGTGGTAGTAAAAATTGGTCATAATGCAAAGCCTAAATTGAAAACAAATGCAGCATCCAGGGATTCTTGCTGAGGCTCCGCATGTCGGTGCCCGAGTTGGGTGGAAATCAGCAGCAAATCAGGGTACAACAGAAATATTAAGAGAAGACAGACCCAAAGAGGAGATGTTACCAGGTATGGTGCTGGCAGGAAAGGCAGGGCTAGATCCACGAGAAGGACCCCAATATTGGCTCGGTCACTCCTGTCCCACCTGAGAAGACCTGTGGGGTGACACAGGGTTACCTGGAATGGCTCCTTTGCTTTGAAGGGGAAGGTGTTATTCACCTCTTCCTTCCCCCAGTGGTTGGCGAGGAAGGAGTTGCAGACGATTCTGGAGCTGGAGAAGCGGGGGTTAAAGTGGAGAGCGATTTGGTCTCCAGGATCACAGAGCAAATTAATTTCAAACCTAAGACAGCGAGAGAAAGAAGCGATGGAGAGCTGTGGAGCGATGCTGCTGGCTCTCACGAGCCCGGAGAGCTGCGAGCAGAGCGTGTCCTTACATGCTCGTACTGGAACTGGTCTCGCCCTTGACCACGACGCTCCAACCGGGACACAGCCCCTCTGGATACAGGGCCTCGAACTGCCGGCGAGGAGGTGACGTTGAAGCATGGCGAGGTGGGAAAGCCACACAGCCCTGCTCATTCCTTACCCACCTCCATCTTTCTCATCATCTTGTCCTTTCTCCCCCCTTCCCACGCAGGCACGCTCCCCGTCCCTGCTTTTTTCTCACTCCTGGCTAATCTCAGGGGCTCTAAATTGATAGGAAATGAAGTTGCTGCAACATCCAGATGATGAGGTGGGATTTGCTGCCCCCCAAGGTCTTTTGTAATGAGCTGGGTGGGATCAGGGAACAAAAATTAAAGAACCTGAATGCCTTCATTTTTGGCAGGACACAGAGATGCTCTGCTCCCTGTCCCCACCCGGGCAATACAAAATCTGAAGCAGAAAACTTTGTGGTGCTGTGAAGCAGGATAAAAGACAAGGGCTGATCAAGGAAAGGGTGTAAAGCAGCATCCAGCCTGTCCTCATCCAACATTACATGGGTGACACTTCCCACGAGCTCCTGCTTGATCCCCCATTCCACCCGCTCCCCTCCATCTGTGAGGTTAAACTTGCAGAAAACGACCTGGAAAATGTTCCTCTTTGAATAATTCATAGTTTTATTAAATAACTCATTTTAATAAGAAGTGCTTGCCATTTCACCCTACTTTTTTTTTAGCACTCTAATGATCTTGCATTTCTGAGCATCCCCCTCTCTCAACCTTATTAGTCATGCTGCGAAGATCTCTCCAGCTTTGGCATCTCCACTGCCAGCCCTGTGCCTTGCTTTCTCTAGAATCATAGAATCATATGGGGTTGGAAGGGACCTCTGGAGATCATCTAGTCCAACCCCCCCGCCGGAGCGGGTCT
>JAOXNO010000070.1:3021106-3042397 GCA_028565335.1 Limnodromus scolopaceus
GTGGTCATCGTGGCCTCCTTGGCCATTGCCCTGGACTCTGGTTCTCTTGAGGTTCTTGTCTTCCTACCCTCTAAATAGCACTTTTTTTTTTTTCTGCTCTTCCTCCCGTAAACAGGGCTACCAGGCTCCACACGCTCAGGAAAAATTCCCACTCCTGTTCCCCTCATGGTCTGATGAGACAAAGTAGAAAAAAATGGTCAGAGGGAAGAAGAAAGGAGCTGGTTTTGAAATGAATAGAAGCTGCTGGTCAGGCTGCCACCGAACAGACAAAGCCTTTCCAGCGTGTAACTGCTTGTCTATGCAGGGAAATTAATTGGAACAGCTTTTCCAAATTAGCTGCATCTGATGATGATAAAAATAATAAAAACAAATAGTGGATTAAGTTAAATTAGGAAAAAGCAGCTTTATTCTGGAATAGGCGTGTCCACATTCCAGCATATTTTATTCCACAATAGCAGCTTTGCTACGCTCCTCTGTGCCGACAAGCCCTGACACCGGCCCCGTGCACGCTCCCGCTCCTCCTCTGCAGGGCAATCCTGCCTGCTTGCTCTCCCCTCCTGCTGCCAGAGACTCCTCCAGACTTTTTCCTTCAGGCTGCCATTTTCCAGCACGTCTCCCTGCCTCAAAGTCCTCCGGGAACCTGGCCCGGGCCGTCTTGTGGAATTTTGGTGTTTCTCATCCCAGTGAAAGCTGCCCCCAGCCCTTCCCAAGCACGTGTGTGACCCCGCTTTCCCGCTGCCCCTTGCTCCCTGCAACAGCCTCTTGGACAAATTTGGCATCATTCCCACTTTGAAAATTCATTTGGGTCCTTCCCTTAGCACCCAGTCCTTTCTGCTTTCCCTGCAGCCCTGAAAACAGCTCCCCTGTTGCACGGGCGGCTCGTCTGCCTTCAGCTTGGCTCCCAAATGACATTTGCACACACATACAAAAATCCGGGATTTATGATGTTGGATGGGGAAAGATGAGAATTTGGCACGCACAACCAGAGAGCGACCTCTCTGACCACGCTGCGCTCGCAGAGCCTGGTGGCTGGATCCCATTTCGTTGCTGCCAAGTCCACGGGCTCAGTCCCCAGTGGGGTGAGCGGGAACGACTCCGCTGACCGTACGGAGCTACAGCAGCTTGCATCAGATGGGGATCTTGCCCTTTCTGTTAGAAAGAAAGACATAATTTTAATTATCTTGACGTGTTTATCACTCTGAGCCCGGGCCCGTTATCTCCACGGGTTCGTTCTCAAATATGCAGAGCCGCAAGAACATGATTGTCTTCTATTAAAAATCCCGCTTGAGGTATTCCTGCAGCTGCACTTTGTGTCAAAGGATGAAAAATGTGCGGAGTGACTTTCCTCGCATTGTTAAGCAGGAGTAGCTGTTGTGAGCTGCGAGCCATTGCCTGCACAATGGGGCTCCAGCTATTACAGCTAATTTATGGGTCTGCATGTGCTCGCCCTGTCAAACCTTCTTGCAGGGAGGGTTTAAAGCCATTAAAAAAAAGGGTTTTGTTAGTGTCCCTAGAAGTTGCTTCACTGCACGGACTGAAATGTAAGAGCTACTGGTTTGCTGTGCATCGTGTTGGCTCTCGGTCCCTCTCTTCTGACCCTCGCAGCAAAGCTGGGACAGAACCCAGGGGGCTGGCTGTGCCTGTGAGAAGGGCAGAGTCACCGTTGCCCCCCGTCTACCCATGGGAGCACGTGAGGTTTAACGAGCTGCCCATCCTCACTCCAGCCCAGCTACCCCATCTCCCTCTCCAGTGCGCACATAGCAAGAACCTATTGTCTCTTCTTTGACCCTCATTTCATTTCCATAAAGGACTTTTTTTTTTCATTGACATTGTCCATGCATATTTGGAAAAGACTTTCAACACCTGCCCTGTTTTCTGACGAGTTACCTGCCCGATCCTGCAGCCATCTCGCTCTTAGACTGACCAAAGTCCATGCCCCAACAGCCTCAGCCCTGTGGATTTCCCTCTCTCCTTTTGAACAGCTGGAGAGTAAATTCCTGGTGAATCATTATTTGTATTTATTATTTGCCACACCAAAGGGCTCAGGCATCCTAGGCATGGGGGCCTTGGCCAGCACACAGGAATGATGCTCTCTCTCCCAGCAAGTTTTACAATCTCAGGACAAAACAACAGATAACTGGGGCTCGTTGAAGAGCCCCAGACCACAGTGTCAGCCAGCCTCTAAATAGTCCCAGCATCATCAGCAGGGCTAAAAATAAGCTTAGGGGAGGTTTATTTTCATTATTATTCTGCCAGAATATGCCTTCTCCAGCTCACGGCCTCGCGCCAGCCCCGCTCCCAAAGCTGCCAGGAGCAGCTTTCCCTCCTCCTCCTCTTCCTCATCCCTGTCCCTGCCATTCCTATCCCCTCGGGGACCCCCACACGCAGCCTCCTGCCAGCCCCGGGGGACCCGCAGGTTGCAGTAGCAGATGGCAGCCGCGGGGGCCGGGTGACCTGTTAAACCGCCACCGGTCACTGCCTGCGAGCCCCCGCCAGCCCGGGGGCCTGTGTTTATTTGTCTAAGGCGGCCGAAAGGGCTGGTCCCCGCCGGCCCCGCTCGGCTGGCAGCCTTCATCCCAGCGATGCTCGTGCGTTCCCGCCTGGATCACACTGATGGTCCCCAGGGCTGAGAGTGTGCTTTCCCCTGATGGCAGCTTTCTCTGCAATTTTTTGCCGGGGTCTATAAAGTGCAATGTGGGGCTGCCCCGTCAAACCCAGCTCCAGCAACATGGGAAGGAATAAAGCAGCATTAACCCACCCTGGATAATAACTCTGCTCCTTGGCAAGCCCAGGAGAGCATCCCATGGAGGCAGCTCTGTCCCTTCCTTACCCGTGCTCAGTCATTTAGGGCAACACGGGCATCCATCGCTGCCCTGTGTTGGTCCATGGACGCCCATCTTGGCCTCCCAGTCCAGCACTGGGGGATGAGGGACCCTTGCTCAGGAGGGTGGGCAAAGTGCTACCGGCAAATGGCAGGGTGAAAAGGGAGGGTGGCAATGAGAAAGAGCCCACGGTCACGGGGAACGTGCAGGACCGTAAAAGCACACTGCCATATGCAATTATCAGGAGGAGGCTGAGGAATCAAATACAGCAAGTGGGTTATGAGAAGGTGAAAGGGAACAATGCAGCCAACAATTTTTAATTATTCCTACAACAACAAGGGGAAACTAATCTCCAGGCTCAGGGTGCAAATTCAATTTTCCCCTTCGCTCCCCTTCCCGTCATTCAGCTGAGCACAATGGCACAGAGGCAGCCTGGCATGTTTCTCCTTCCCCCGAGGGATGCCTGCCTGCTCCGGTGTGGCAGAGCCCATATCCTGGGATAAATGTCCTCATCCCAGGGCTAGAAGAGGAGATTCCCTTGGTGGGCTCCTGTCTCATGTGCCTTTTGGCTCACTGTTATAAGTTTAAGAGGGAGTATTGCCGGTCTCACTAGCATGGTGCAAGGCGCTGTACAGACCTGCTCTGCCAAAAAAAAGTGTTTAGGGTTTATATACAGCGGGAAAAAGGCAGGGAGAAAGCTAAAGCATGAAGCAGGGGCATGAGAAGCCCAGGTCTGCTTGGCAAGGAGAGGACAGAGGCTCGGTACGGGCTGTAACTCACCCTCTGCTGCGGTGACAAACCCTACAGCAGCACTGAAGCCGAGCTCAGCCCCGCTCACATCATCAGGGGGAGCAAGGGGGATGCCATGGGGGGCACGGAGCAGCCCTGCCAGCCTTGGGGCTCGTCCCACGGCCAACGCAAAGCGTGACACGGCGCGAGGGGAAGCCTTCAAGAAGCAAAACCCTTTTCCCGTTGGAGCAGAATTGCTTTCATAACTACACCCCAGCACATCCCAGCCTCTCTGTCCTTCGCTTAATTAACTCCAGAGCTTGTATGGTTTTCTTCTAATGGGGGGGGAAAAAGAAAATAGAAAGAAAAGCAGAGAAGAAGAATGCAATTTTTGAAAACGCCCCCCGCCTCCGTGGGGAAGCATGGCTCTGCAGCCCCACGGCTGGCTTCCTCCGCCGCCCGCCCCCGCAGGACCCCGGCGCTGGCCCAGCTCCCCCGCACACAGATGTGGGCTTCCCCCGGGCCCCCGGCGCCGCGCTGGGAAAGGCCAAACCTGCCATGGTCCTTTCGCAGCTCTGCCGAGAACATCACACCCTCACCGCCCCCCACCAGGGCATTCCCCACACCCCGCATCGTCCCCGGAGCGGCAGCCCCCAAGGGGCGGGAAGTGCCTCGTCCCCCGCTCCCTCTTTCCTCGGTAGGAAGGATCCCGGGTAAATAAACAGCAGCTGCTGGTGAGCTGGATCCGATGGCTTTTTCCCATTCTCCCTCCGGGTCCATGATTGCGTCCAGGTGCGAGGAGCCGAGGCCGGAGGCTGAGCGCTGAGATGCTGGGACAGATTTGGCATCATTCTGCTTGAAGAGCTTTGGCTGGGGTGGGATGACTCCGGGCTGACCCTCGATACATACATTGAAAGACCTCGCTCTCACCGTGGGGTGAGAATGACCGTGCCTCGAGCCCACGGGTTGTCGGCAGCGGGGAGGCAGTTTTGGGGAGCTCATGAGGATGGTCATCACCCCCAGCACCATCTCCTCCCATCGACCCAGCTCTCACACCCCTCTCCGTGGAGGTGGTCCCCATCACACCAGGCTGTGTCGAAGCTGGCGGTGGCCCTCAGGCTCGGTGGAAAGTTGGTTTGAGACACAGGAAACCAAACTCAGTTTCACTTTGGGTTGCCTTTCTTTTTTTTAACGCTGAGACAGACCTACAGATATGAGAGCAACCCAAGTTCTGGGACCTTTTTGATCTGGTCTCCATCCCTGCCTGGGGACACCCCTGGGGGAGTCTTGGTGTTGTCCCCCAGAGCGGGTGGCAGCCCCAGCTCCCCCTGAGCCCCAGGGATGCTGATTGAAACGGGGAGCGAAAGCCTCATCATGACTTGCCCGGCACACGGTGGCTTTGTGCTGTCCCGCGGGGACCCGCAGCGCCCACGGGTGAAAGTGCAAAGTTGCATTTTCGCTCAGCGGGGCGGGAGCTCAGTCAGAGGTGAAAGGAGTCAGGGTGGCCCAGGAGACACGTGTCCCATGACTGTGCCCGATGCCACCTCCTCTCCTGACACCCACAAGATGCCCACCTTGGCCACGCTGACTCCTCCAGCGGGGACTTTCCCACACTGGGGTACAAACCAAAGCCGTTGTCCCTCTGTGATGCCAACATTCTTGCTGGACCCCAACAAAAACCAACGTGTCCCCCAGGTCCACTGTCCTCCCACCCGAGCAGGGGACACTTTGCCGCCTCCGCTCTGCGCCCGCCCTGGCGATGGCACGGCGCCGGTCGGCAATGAATCACGGTCTGGCGCGGACAGCATCCCTCTCCATACCACACCTGCCACGCTTTGGTTCGCCCTTCCCTTGGACAAGTTTTTCCCCCTCCCTTTGAGAGTGGCTCTTTTCAGCTTCTCATGAAAGGAGCCTGTTCTCCCCGTGATGGATTGCACCTGATTTCAATATCAATGAAGGCATCAGCCTGGTTAGCTGAGGTTTGTTAACAGGGTCGCCCTCCTCCTCCGCTGCTCCGAGGAGCCAAGGCAGTGGCTGATCCCATCCTTGGGCTGATCCCACCCTTGGGAATGGATTCTTCTGCCAGCCAGGTGGGCAGCAGAGGTGATGGGTGCATGATGCTTGGGGCAGGGGAGGCAGAGATGGGTTTGCTGAGGGCTGTGTGGTGGGAGAAGGGTGGATAACACAGGGCCTCTGCTGCCCAGCATCCCGCCCGAGGAGCTGGGTGTTGCCATGGTGCCTCCTTCCCTCTGCTAATTTAAAAAAAAAAAAAAAAGAAACCCAACAAAAAAATGAAAGAGGAGAAAAAAGATGATCCTTTCTTTTCTCCCAGCCTTTTATCTCCCCCTCTAAGGCTGTTGCTTTGAGTCCTATGTCGAAGCATCCATTGCTAAAGGAGCCAGAGGGTGCCATAAATTCAGGCGGCCCCGAGCGATGCCTCTTGTCCCCCACCCCATCCAAGGAGGCGGCTTTGTTGTTCCCGCTGCCTGCGATTTATGGCCCTCAAGCCAGGGCTGTTCCCAAGAGTGCTGTCCCCCTTGTCCCCAGGCTGGTGGAGGAGGTGCTGAGGAGGCACCGGCTGGTTTTTGGCGGTGCAATACCTGCCCCCAAACCAGCAGCCTTGCTCCACGCTGAGCCCAGCCTGAGCGGGTGCCCGCTGCTCCGCATCGTGCGTGTCCCGCGGGGATCAGAGCCGCGATGGCAGCCCCCTGCCAACCAGCTCTTTACAGCTCTCCCGCGTTTTGGCGATCCTCGGCTCAATTCCCACCGCATGGGCCAAAGGGATGTCAGCTCCCCGGCGAGGTGCAGCGTGGCAGGCAGCCTGGCGAGGCTGCGGACGGGCTTCCTAACCGCCAAGCCGCGGCTCCCCGAGAGCATCTATCTGACGGGTTTCTTCAGCAGTAAAAATCCCCTGCTATACTAATATCTTACCCGAGAGAGCAGAAATACCGACTCTATTGATACCAACCTCCCGCACTGAGAAAGTGCAAGTGAAACCATCCCAGAAAAACCCATCCTTCTAAGCCGTCCCGGCTGCTGTGCGTGGTCAGATCGGAGCCCAGATGAAGCGACTGAAAAGTCCCATGGAAAAGGTGAAGAAGAGGGATGTGAATTACTCAGCCGGCTCTGGCTGCCCCAAAGGGCAATCCCCTGGCTCTCCCTCTGCCTGCACCCTGCAGGGTGTTTAAACCCTGCCTGTATCTCTGGGCATCTGACAGAAATGCTGAGACAGAGTTAATGGCTTGTTCCCCCCTCTCCTCTCCCTTCCCCGGGGTTTAGTTAAGCTTTGTGGCATGGAGCAGAGGAAAAGGAAAACAGAGAGAGAGGGGAAGCGATGCAAACTGTGAAAACAGAGAAGGACTCCTCCAGTGCCCTGGGGAGCTCGGGAACGGGAATGAGGGCATAATTTTCCAATGGGAAAAATAAACCTTCCTGACGAACTGGAGAGGTGAGTCCCTCTGGATGAGGTCAGGATGATCTGAGAGTCTGGAGCAGCCAGATGGCTCGTCCTCCTCTGCCATCCCCCTGCTTTGTCCCTTCACAGCCCAGGCTTCTGTCTTCCATGTCCTTGGCTGAGTTTTGGGTTTCTGCAGTGGTTTCTGGGCTAATGCTGCTTCCAGGGATGTGGGTGAGAGCCTGCGGTAATGACACCCTGCCTGTTGCCCTCCTTTTTTTTAATTATCTGGCATCTGTTGGCACAGAAAGCACGAAATGGCAGCACAGTTGACTGCGTTGCCTCCAAGCCTCATAGTGACACCCCATGACAGCACCCTGTGTGATGAGGGCACAGCTTGACCTCCCACCGTGGCACACCTTCACCAGGGTCCCCGTGACCTTTTTCAGTTTAAAACCATTCCTCCTCATCCCATGGCTCCCCTCCCTGACCACGAGTCCCTCCCCAGCTTTTCTGGAGCCCCTTTAGGGACTGGAAGGCTGCTGTAAGGTCTCCCTGGAGCCTTGTCTTCTCCAGGCTGAACAATCCCAACTCCTGTCCTCACAGTAGAGGGGCTCCAACCCTTTCACCATCTTCACAGCCCTCCGCTGGACCCATTCCAACAGCTCCATGTCCTTCCTCTGAGGAGGCCTCCAGAGCTGGACGCAAAGTGCTCCAGGTGGGACCCCACCAGAGCGGAGGGGTAGAATCGCCTTCACTCCTGGGCTTCTCTCCCTGGAGGAGGAGAAGGCTTTTCACTGAGATTCACTTCCAAGGCTGGGGGCTGAGCAAACCAGCAGCTGGGGAGGTGCCAAAGCTCCTCTTTCGGAGACCCGGGTCTCCGGCGGAGCCGCGGGGGCTGTTGGCAGCGAGGGGAGCAGCTGCGCAGCAAGACGTTGCATCACGGAGGTGGATCTAGGTGCGGCCCCCGTGGCGGGCTGTTCGTGCCCCGGGGCCACGCTTTGCTGCGGTGTCTGACAGATGCTGGCAGGTAAGGGCTGGCCGGCAGGATCCGCGCTGTCTCGAACACAAACGCACACCAGGAAAGGGGAAAAAAAAAAAAGGGTGCCGGGAGGCAGGGATGGGTGAGCACGCTGGTGGAGTCTTCTTGACAGCTGGATTTCCTGCGCCCCTGCCAGCTCCGCGCCGCAGGTCTCTCCCCAGTCCCCGTGCAGCTCCTGCTCCCCGGGATTTGAGGAGCTGGAGAAATTTTCCCTACGGATTTGCCCCGGGTGCTCCCCGCCGGGGAGGGACTGCAGGGGGATGGAATAGGGGTTTGGAGCAGAGCAGCTTCAGCCCTCAACTGGAGACTGGGTGTGATGGAAATACTCCAGCAGGTCTCCGGTAGGAAGGTAAAACCCCTTCCAAGCCCAGTTCCTTGCAGATTTTGCCCGACCGAAGGCTGTCTTGGGAGGTAACCTTGCCCCGGGGAGAGGTGCAGCCGCCTTCTGCGCCCGCTCCATGCCTCCTGCCAAGCCACAGTCCACACCACAGCCGTAACTGGGATCACACCAGCCGCATCTCCGTGGGTTTTCCAAGTGAAGTCCTGGGAAGACTAAACAGGGTTGATCTCTCCCCCTTCTTCTCTGGAAATTCCCTGTGCGTATGTGTTTTTCCATCCAGCCTGCACGTCGTAGCGAGGAATCTGGTTTCGGGAGCTCCTGCCCTCCCAGTCCATCCCTCATGGGACGTGTGAGCATGGCTCGTAGGACGATGACGCCAGGTTGCACCACATGCCCGTTGAGTGTGCTTTTGGCAAGTTCTGGAAGTGGGTAAAACCAAGAAGTAAACGCAGGACCTGACACATGTAGAGACATCCGCAATATTTTCCCGGGCAGCTTTGTGGCGTGCAGGGCATCAGCGCTGCGGTTAATTAAACTGTGGTCTCCGTAGCAACCGGGCAGGGATAGGAGGAATTATATATTTACTTTCATTTATAGTGGCAGCCTTCATCCTGAGATTAAATGGGAACCAGCCCCTCTCCCCGCACACACGGCAGCTCCGGGGCAGCTCCGGCAGCGGGAGAGGGAAGAAAAGGCTGCTTGTTTCTCGAGATGCCCTTTACTATTCAAGCTCCTTCTACGTGGTTTTATTCAGCTGCATCTTACAGCCGGCATCGAGCAAGCCCCCAGACTATTATGTGCTGAAAGCTCTCCCCGCGGAGAAAGCTGCTTGGATCTGCCTTGTGTTTTCCAGCCCATCTCCCCAGTGAGACATACGGACAAGTTAAAACAGGCAGATTTCGACAGGGCCCGGAGAGAGGACGGTGGAGGAGCTGCCAGGCGCAGAAGGGCTGCCTCCCCTCGCTCCCCACCCTTCCCAGTGGAAATCAGGAAAGTCGCCGCATTCCCAGCTCCCGGCATGGGGGTTTTCTCCCCCACGGGCACCCACCAGACCTGATGGAAAGGACCCAGTGCCTGGCAAGGGGGAGGAAAATCTCCCCCTTGATGTTGGGGTGGGGAGGTGGTGGGGTTCCAAGCGTGGGTGGGGACTTCGCTGCTAATGAGAGATGAAGGGTGATGAGGCGAGGGCTGCTCGCAGCCCCGGCATCCCCGTGTGTGCAAGCGTGCCTGCCTCAGTGTTCCCTCACACCCGGCCCCGAGGCATCCCCTGGGCTCGGGAAGGGGGGGCAGGGTTGGGGCACCTCTTTCCCAGGGCAAAACATTCCCTTGTCCAGGGCTGGAGAGTTTCTCCAGTGGCCAAGAATGATCCCCAAATGGAGATGACCCCATCCTGGAGTTGGGCTTTATGGTTTTCCAGGCTCTCCGGGGCTCCAAGAGTTTGCAGCCAAGCTTGGCAGCAGGGTTTATTCACTAAATGACCCAAAAAAAAAAGAAAGAAAGGGGTTTAGGTGAGAGGTAAGAATGGAGACAAAAAGAGAAAAAAACAGTGCAGGAAAAAGGGGAACAGGAAAGGGGAACTTTGTGGGGCGAAGAGGCACATTTTGAGGTCCTTTGGAAGAGAGGATCTTCACCTTTACCCAGACCAACCATTTAGTCCATCTTTTTGAAAATTTCTGCTTACAGAAGCTTGGCCCCGGAGCTGAGCTGCTTTTCGGTGAACGGGATTGAGTTCAGCGAAAAATGTGCCCTTTTGTGGGGAACCAACAATGTGCAAATCCAGGTCAAATGCAAATGCAGGGCTTCAGCCAAAACAAGTGAGGGAGATCATTTGGAAGATGTCGAAACATCTTGTTTCAACATATTTTTTTTTCAAAACAAAATTTTTTTGGCTTCTTTATTTCAAAACAGCTTTTCCTATTTGAACAGTGCTGCGAGCCAGAAGGAGTGGAAGGGTTAAAAAGGTGCAAAGAAGCCCCCCCACCAAAGGGAAGAAAACTCTGTGGGTTCGGTTGGAGGGATGTTTCAGGTTGAGCTGAGCTGACTTTTTTTTTTTGACAGCTTGCCAACTTTTTCCCCTTGGTATATTTTTGGCACTGAGAGTGAGCAGAGAAACCCCATCCCGCAGAGCACCCCTGCAAACCAGAGATGGAGTTTGCCATGCAGCCGCCCCCTAAATACTCCCCTCCTACTGCTTAGGAACCCCCCATTTTTCCCTTCCCTCCACCCAATTTTCCGAGCTGGGAATGCAGCATCACGCAGTCCTGCCTGCCCCGTGGGGACGAGGCATCGGGCGAAGAGCAAACCCTTGGAGAGGGGAGCCAGCTGCTCCGTCTCAACGGTCTCCCCTCTTCCCTCACGCCCCCCCCCACCCCCAGCACCGCTCTGGTTTTCCACTGGAGCATGCGAAGCCCGAGGGGGAGCGCGGGGCGAGGAAGAATACGGCCCTTTGTGTGAGCTGAACACGGGCCATGTGTTGCGCTAATGCTGCCGGTGAGCCCACCCCGAGCCGCGCTAGATTAGCCCAGCTATCAGGACGCATTTAGATATGGACGATTTCCTCCGCCGTCGCCGACGGAGGGGGGGGACAGAGTGTGGGAAAACTCTTCTCCAGGCGCGGGGCCCTTCTCTTGCCGATCGTTGCCCAATCTCAGGGACTCAGGGGGGGGGGGGTGGGGGGCCGGTTGTTAATCGGATTCCCACCGCGCCGGGAGAGATACAGCAGCGGCGTGTGACCTTCCCGGAGGTGCGGAGCGGCTGAGGAGCCCTGTGGGAACCAGGGCAAGGAAGGCTGGGGTAGAAAGGAGGAGATTGTTCAGGGTTCAATAGTCAAGGTCTTTTCCAGCAGGCCACCGTGCCTTGCGAGCTCGCATCCCACCTGTGATGTCCCCAGTTCCTGTGTCCCCCCCACCACCGCCACAGACAGCCCACTGGAGCGGGGTGGCATTAACCCTTGGTGGCCTGGGAGACTGGAAATGAATTTAGAGGGGTAAGAAAACACGTGGGGGAGGGAGGGGAGAGGCAGACGCAGCACGGCGGTAGAAGCTGCTTCACCTTGTGGCTGTTAATAGGTTGATTCAGGCAGGAGGGTGGGATCCAGCCCTCATCAGCAGCTGCTCACCTGCTTTGGGGTGGGCTTCCTAGCACTGAGCAGCACGCAGGTGGTACATCCCCACGGTCCAGAAGCTTGTCAGCCCTGCCCAGAACTGGGGGCCTGCGTGGGAGCACCCTGCCAGGTGGGACCGATACCCCCCTTCTGCTACTAGAAGGAATAAGGGCAATAGAGGAGTTATGTTGGGAATATATATTGGGAAGAGGTTCTTCCCAATTAGCAGCACAACAGGGATGACCAGGCAGGACTTCTGGGCTCCTGCCTCCCCTAAAACTGTGCTGTTTGGTGCAAATGTGGGTCAGATGCTGTTGCAAGTTTATGCTATTTCTAGTAACACTGCGCAGGCAGGACATCAGCTGGGACCACAGCACCCAGTTCCCCATGCTGGGCTGTGTGTCCCCCCCTCCCAGCAGCCAGCTGGGGGGTGACCAGTGCAGGGATGGGCTGTGATGGGACCCGCAGCCACAGAGACCTGGCAGCGGCCACGGTCTCTCCTGTCCTTTCCACCAGAGCTGAAGCATGTGGAGCAAACACCGGGTGCCTTCATTGCTACCCTAAGGATGGGGACCTTCAGGATGGTTCGTGGGAACCCTGGGACAGGCTTTGGGGGATGGGGCTTGATCAGCTCGTGGGAATCGGCTGCAAGGGAGAGCAAACCCCTGCGGGGACACTTCCAAAGCGAGTGACAATCCTGCCACCTCCTCCTCTCACCCCCGCGGTGCCTCCGCACCCGCTCCCGTGCTGCCTGTGGCCTCCCTGCCGGGAAGGGGCTCTCATCCCCCCACCTTCCCAAAGCAGGGGAGGAAGGATGGCAAACTTCACACCAGCGTGTCAGCCTGGTGTCCCAGCACACCTCCACAGCATCCTGCGCCTCCGCCCCCGTGCCTTCTCACCCACCTCCTTCTCCTCCCTCAGATGTTGCTGTAAAGACATCAGTGGCAGTAAAGAGGTTAATGTGTGTGGGGAGGAGGAGGCGGGGGAGAGCAAAGTGGTTCCCATGAACCGGGTCCAAGGCTTTTACAGCCCCCTTAGCAAAGCAGAGCATCTGGCCATGGGGTTCATTTGCCCTGGAGCAGATGGTCCTGTCCTCCATCCATGTGGCCAGGCAGGCGGGCGATGGGCTGTGGCTGATGCTGAGCCCCAAAGAGCCTTTTGTCACTCAGAGATTTCGCAGGAGACAGGACTGAGCCGCACAGGGGGGAGGGAGAGGGACAGGAGAGAGGGGCCTGGGAGAGCTCTGAAACAGTCAGCCTCTTGGTGGTGTTTTTTTTAATATAAAAATCCTCCAGAGCTCAGTGCTGACCCCTTAACCCAGAGCCCCCATCTTTAGTGGTGCCTCCCAACAGCTCACTTCTCTCCCGGGGGAACCGGTGTCCCAGCCACAGAGTGATACTGGGACCTCCTGGCTCTCGTGCCGTTGAGTGCGTGGGCATTGGTGCGGGGAGGAGAGGTTGCTCTAGCTTTGGTCAGCCTGCCTGGGCACGTCGCCTCGCTGGAAGGAAGGTTGGCATGTTTGGAGCCACATGTCCAGCACTGTCTGCCTTGTCACGCTGCCCTGGGAGGCTCAGCAAGCAAAGGCTGGGAGCTCCTGCTGGGAGAGGGCTTAGGGAGGCTGGAAAAATCACATCTTCTATCACCTCCCAAGGGCCACAGTGATGGGCTCCTGAGGTCTGAGCGTGCCCTGAGGGATGCTTTGGGGCAGCCCTTCCCATACCAGAGAGATACACCCCCAAAACCAGCAGCCACACTCACCACGCTGCTGAGCAAGGTGTTTGGTGGGGAACACCCTTGCCAAGGATCCCGCAAAAAAGATTTATGACATGATGGTTTAAGGCTGTAACCAGAGCTGAAAACCTAGCAGGCTCCTGGTTTCCTAAGAGGAGTCTCCTTCCAGTACGCAGGAGGCTTCCGTGCCTGGGGCTGCTGGGCAAGGCTGGAGCACAGTCCTGGAGCAGAACCTCGGCGTCACATTCAAGGTACCGTGAATCACGCCTCTGGTTTGTTTTCTCTCATGTGTGACATCTGTCTGTGGTGCCCGGAGGGAACACAGGGCTCCACGTTCATCTACGCTGAAGAACAACCTCCTGGCTTGTCCCCCTCTGAAGAGAGAGCTGAGCTTCCCGATTTACCCGTATCTGGGCTTGCAATCTCTAACAAAATGGTTCTGGGCCGTCTCCTCGGCAGCTGTGACATAATTATTGTTACCAGAGATTGAAGCAAACCCTCCCTTTGCTCTCTAAGCACTATAGCCCTTTCTCACCACTTCTCCCTGGGCTGGAGCAGGAGCTCTGAAATAGCCCCTTCCAAATTTCTGCTCCAAGAGTGAGGACTTCAGGTCCTTCTCTTGGGTCATTTCTCTTCCCTGGAGGACTTCATACCCTGACACCACTTCTTTTCATCGGCTCTTGAAACAATAACCCATCCTCAGTGATGCAGGATGTTATACAATGATTTTTTAAAGACACATCACTGAGGGTTCCTGACGCCTTCTCTGCTCAGCAGGAGGAGTATCAGCTGTGCTGGCTCCTCCAGGCTTTCTCCTGAGCCTGGCCCAGAGACCCACCTGTGCTGCTGTTCCTCTGGGTCTATGGAGGTGGGAGAAATGGCTGAACTCAACAGGGACTCCAGATGGACCTTCATCATCCCTATCGTCCTGCGGAAACCATGTCTTCCCTTGGCCCTTTACCAAGAATAAGGAAAATTGATGAAATCTGTGACTTTGCCAACACGTTCCTCAGCCCTCCGGGTCTCCAAGCTTCTAGGACAGCTGTAAGTTATTCTAGGAGAGCCTATATCCTCCCATCCCGCTGGATTTTCCTACCTTGGCTCCACTACGTCCCAAAGGGAGGACAAAACTAGCACAGATCTTCCTCTGGAAGCCTGTTTACCAGAGGAATGGGAGCAATTTTCCAGATGTGCTGGAGGGAAGTGGCTTCATCCAGGGACCTGCCCATCGTGCGCTTTGTCTCCCCACTAAGACATCTTTTCCTTGCAAGGGAGGACGCGCGTGTTCGGCAGCCGGCCCGGCTCGCCTAAGCCTGGACCTGCTCCCAGACACCTCGGTCAGGGCCACGTCCGACGGGCTGCAGGCTCGCACACGCCGTGGTGGACCAGCAGCTGTGGGCAGCCGGCCCCACGCCGTGTCTGAGAGAGACCAGCCTTGCACCGGCCACGCTACCGTGCTCCCCAGCTGCTGCACAGACATCTCCACATGTCCAAGAACATCCCTCCCCGTCCAGGGACGTGGCGGCAGGTCACGTCCCCTCCCCAGCCGGCCATCCTGGACGGCAGCCACCCTAGGAGCATCTCCCACCTGCACGTCCCGTCAGCCCCAGAAATGCTCGTGATTTCCCACCAAACTCAACGTGCTCCATCACACCGAGCCGCCGAGGGCTGCCTCACAGCCCGGATGGAGGATTGCTCTTCCCAGAAGAGGGAGAAAGGAGCCAGCTTGGTTTGGAGAACTGAGAATAATGAAAGGAAACGCGAGGAGCCGAAGCGCAATGGGAAGCGGGTGGCTGGGTGCTAAAGACAACAGGGGAAAGTCAATGGCAAACAGCTGGAGCGCAGATGCTGAGCAGAACCGAAAGCCTCGGCTCCGAGGGCAGACTATGACTAACCAGCAGATGCAGCCCGGGATGAGTAAATTGGTTTATCGCTAAGGGAGGAGGTCATTTGTCACCTTAGGCAAAACCAGCGTGTCACAAATGGGAAACTGCAAATTCTCTGTGACATTGCACCGAAGCAGAGAGAAACCGCAGATGATGCCGAGGAGAGCAGCCAGGACACTGGAGGAGGAAGCATTGGGCAGGAAGAGAAAGGTCTTGATCCAACTGTATCCCATGTTTAGGTTTAAGCAAGTAAACACTCCCATTCATGTTCAAGTGCTTTAATGTTTTATTGGGCCAGGATTTTAAAAGTGATGAAAAGTCTGTATGAATCCAGAGCAGAGGCTCGGCTGAGAGAAGAAGGAGGAACCGATCAGTCAGCACGAGAAGGCTGGAGATAAGGGATCAGTCAATGGCTGGTTTATATCAGCGAGGCTTCACCGGGGTTACGCAGCTCCTCAGCAGAAAGGAGCCAGAAGTGGCTTTACGCGGAGTAAATGCAGTTAGTATCTGTACTAAATCAGGCATTTTAATGGGGTCGGGGAGGGGCGAGTGCTGATTTCTTTGAGAAGAAGAGACACTGCAGTCTCCTTGGACTTGTCAGTGCTCTAGATGTCATCCCATGCCGGGACGGGCAGGGTCACGCAGCAGCCAGGCTCTGTCTATGCTGGATGGGGCTGGACATCCTCAGATGGGACAGACGGCAGCATGAGCTTGTGCTGCAGCAGAGGCTGAGGACCAGTATCTCTTGTTATGTCTCTGGGAAGCATTTAGCATCCCTGCAAATCCCTAAGTGCAAAAGATAGACAGAGACAGGCAAGCAAGCGTCTCCTACTTTCTGCTAGATGCTGTAGGTGTTTTGTGCCCAGGACCAGCTCTGTCTGGCCATGCCAAAGGGTGGGTGGGAGAAAACAGAGACAGCCCTGGGTTTTCCTCCCCATTTCTCCACTGGTCACTGAGTTTTTGAGGATGTTGCTGCTTCCCCAGTGCAGAACCGGGGATGACAAGATGGTTTCCTTGTGTTGCCTCCTCCTTGCACATCCAAGGCACAACCCCAGATTTCTATGTGGTGTACCAGTCCATTCCCTGGTTGTGGGGGGTGTGTGTCTCACCCTCTCCATCTCCGTCCATAGGCTCAGGGATGCTTGCCAAGGGCACAGGGCCTCCATCCATACCTGCTTTTTTTGTGGACATCTGAGTACAGAAGAGAAAGCTCCGGCAAGCAGATGTCGACACAATCTCCTCGTTAGAGATCGGTCCCTCTGGACCTCAGGAAGAGCCGCCCATCGGATAGGTCAGGAGAGCCGGTGCCTTTCGGCATTGTCCTGCCGCTCCGGTGCCGAGCCGTGCCGTGGGTTCCCACAGCTGGGCTACAATAGAGGCACAACAGGCTCCTCTGGGGACAAAACCTAATCTGAGAGATACTGAGGCTGAGAAAGCTCTTCCTAAAAAAGACGCAGTCAAAAGCTCTCGGATGCCCTGCGTCCAGGGATACCCGATACGCCCGCCTGCGGTATGATTACCTCCAGGCAGGCTTTGTCCGCTCCGGCTCCCCTGAATGTCACACTTGTTCCCAAATACCAGCGGGGAACAATGTGGGGGCACACAAGGAAAAGCCTCCTCTGTCCCTCCCAGCCTGAAAGTAAATATCAAATGCCGGTGCCAAAGGGGAGGGAGGGGAATGGCGAGAGAGGAGACAAAAAGGAAAAAGCCCAGGGTTGAGAAATGCCGCAGTGAAACTGGGTCATGGCTATAGGGTGACAGGCAGAAAAGGGTCCCTGTTCTCGGGGAGGGTGAGCAGGCACCTCTGCCCAGCAGCTCCTCGCTACTGGTGGCCTCGTGAGCCAACATGGCCGGAGGGTACTCTAGGAGATGTAGAAATGTGTCACTACTCCATGTCTCTCCAGCTACCCCATACGATATTTCATATGGGGTGAGGTGCTTTGATGCTCCCCATAGAATCCTTTCTGGGCTCTGAGAAGGTCAACCATGATGAGATCCAGCAGAGGATGGAGGGCAGTGGGTGGTGGTGGGATTAGCTTCTGAGACCTGCTGATTGCCACTGCCACTGCAACCGTGGCAAGAGACATCACATTCCTGGGGACAAAGAAGCTTCATAGGGTCTCCTGGAGGCTCTCCCAAATTCACCCAGCTTCCAGCCCCTTCACACCACACATGGATCCAATAACCTCTTCCCCACGCACTGCCCGGACGTGAGCTGGAAACAATCTGATTTTCCATCCTTATCTTCCCTCCCTGCTGCCGGTGAAGTCAAGTCCTCTTCAGCCCCCTCCTTCCTGTAGGCCACACATGGTTTATTCCTCTCTCAACGAGTCCCTTTGTCCCTCGAAGGGAATGTGTCTCCAGCTGAATGTGCCGCTGGGCCAGCGGGCTGGTCGTTGGCTCTCCTGTGTCCTCTCCCACATGGGGAGATGGTCCTCCCAGCATTCCCATGGTCCCTGGAGCTTGGGCAGCACAGCCAGGAGCTGAGCTTTATCAAAAGCTTGCTAGAAATGCAAATAAACACTGTCACAAATGCGGTTGCTATCAGCTGTGCGTCCCCTTCAAACAGCCACAGAATGTCCTCATCCTCCTCCCTGCCTGAGGGTGGAAGGGAAAATTGTCTAAAAACACGTGTTTGTGTCAGCGCAGCCACTGGGGCCACTGGCCTCAGCAGCAAGTCCATGCCTGGGCCAGTGCAACCAGGGCAATGGGGCAGGAAAACAACTTTTCTATAAGTTCAAGCTCAAGGTCTGGCCCAGAAATCATTAACATTCGAGGCAGTTTTCCCATTGATTTTGTTGGGCTTTGGTGCAATCTTTTATCGAATCACTGGGAATGTGGGAGGAGGTAGAGCAGCAGGAACAGAGGGCACATGAGCTAGAGAAACAAGTCCAACTGAGCACAAGGGACTGTAATGCATGGTCTGCTCCTGAAAGAGACCCCTCCTTCTACAGGTGACTGAAAAAAACAGTCATATGTCAAAGAAACTGAAGAAGCTCCTCAATACTCCACAGGATCCTAATGGGAGATCCCCTAGTGAGATCCTGGGGGCAAGGCTGGAAGCATGGCTTGGAGCAGGATGGATTGGTAGGGTGGACCATAGTGGGAAGCCCTCTGCTTTGAGCAGTGACCCACCAAACAAGCCACAGCAAGGCCAAGGGCTGAAACTGCATTTTGGAGACATATAGGGGTTCATGCCTGGCAAGAATTGATGGAAGACTTCCTGCAAAGAGAAGACAACCCAAGGAGCAGCCCCATCTGTTGCCAGATGGCCACACAGGGAGTGTGACCTTGTCTCACAAGATAATGAGATTTATTCTGTTCCTTTTGATAGGACATTGATTAAGGCTTCCATGCTTGTGGGGGCACCAGGGGTTCAAAGGGCTGAGGGGACAGCAAGGAGCAATGAAAGACAAGACTCTCTTGGCTTCTCCCAGAGATTTATGGATGCTGTTTGTCTTAGAGCAAGATCTGTATGAACATCCAACTGCTTGTGACCGGACCAGAAAGGCAGAATCCATCAAAACTGCCAAACTGAGATGAACTCAAAATAAGCCTCAAGACCCCTGGCATATCAGGAACCCAAACAAACCGTGCTGCCAGCGCTGGTGGGGCCGCAGGTCAACTGGCTGCTCTCCCAGCAGTGTGCCTTGCAGTCCAGAAGGGATGAGCTCACCACGCAACGGGGCTGGAGATCAAACCCAAGCTGGGAGGGCAGCCTGTCTGTCTCGTGCTCTCTCTGACAGCGAGCCGGGGGCCAATTTTATACTCATTCAAGAAAAATGGCTGTTTTGAGTGGATGGAGCCGTGCATTCCTCATGCTTTTTTGGGTGACAGCCTCGGCTAGGGCAACTCAATGGGACTTTGCCAACAGAGCTCCATCGGTCTGGGAGTACTTGCTTGGTAGGTGCAGGTGCTGTGAAGTGGGATTTGCAGCTTAGGAGCCTTCGGTGGGCTGAGCTCGCCACCACTGAGCGATTCTAACCCAATATGGGCTAGTAAAGCCCTTGCCACCTGTGCCTCTAAGGCAGGAGGAGCAGCAGGAGCACGTGTGCTCCGCCGGCTCCAGGAAGCCTCCCCGCGCTATTTTTGCAGGGCTGACCTCATTGCTCGTATCAGCCTGCCCTTTTCCAGCTTCCTCTCCCTGATATCTGGCTTTTGCCCCGTATTTCCTCGCGCGTTGAGCAATCACCTTAAGCCTCTCTCCACATTTTTAGGATTCTTGTTTATCTCCCCGCGCGGCGCGGGGCTCTGACGGAGCTCTGCCTTCCTGTCCTGCCCGGCCAGTTCCTCTGTTTACCTATGACACAAATTATATTTGTTTGCCTTCTTTATTTTTTTTTTTTTTTTAATGCAGAGCAACAACTCGGTACTAGGGGAGATGTTTTCTTCTCTCCTTTCTGCTCATTTCTCCATGGTCCCAGCCATCTTCTCCAGTGCATTCCACCTGCAAAGAGCTTTTCTTCTCCCCTTGTCACGGGAAATGTCTAAAATTTCTGCTGCAACCAGAAATTCCCAGCTCGAGGGAGCCTGGAGTATCTCAGGGCCTCTAACTGGTCCCATACTGGCCATTGTTGTTTGCAGGGAGGTAAAAACTTTGATCCCAATGGGACACAGAGGGGAAATGAAAATCTCCTTGCCACCCCCACCTCCCCGCGCTCCCCTGCTGACCCCCTCTCCCCTCCGTGATCCCACACTCTTCCCTCACAAAGCAAATTCTTCCTGGATTATATTTTAATATCTGCAAAGCCTCAAGTTTGAAAGAAAAACAAATGTGAAACCAGCTCATGGATTTTCTCGATGTGAAAAAGGCGGAGGAACGGGCTCCGTCGCCCCCGAGAGCCTGAGTAGGAGCCACAGGAACGGATTCGGGTGGGCAGAGCTGACAGCCCCGCACTCCGTTAGACCCCAGGATTGAGACATCAGGAGCTTAAACCGAGAAGAGACAGGACCGTCGTGCAGCATGATGGTAACCATCTTGGGAGCTTAGTCTCTCCCTTTCTCCACACGTTTCTGAGTGATATCCCTGGGCATTTATAATACATGATCACGGCAGAAGTGATCAGGCGGCACTGCAGGCTGGGGATGGTGCACCAGCAGGTCCTGCCTCCCGGAGAAAACCTCTCTGCAACAGCATCCCACCCGGCAGAGGCTGGGATCGAGCTGGGGAAACAAAGTCTTGCTGTTCCCTGAGCTTTTTCTCTTTTGCATCTGACCCAGTTTGGGGAAATGGCAGTTTGTCTGTGCGCGGCCCTCGGGGAGGGAAGCTCCAGCCCTGGCTGGCCCCAGCTCAGTGCACGGTCCCCGGCAGCCCCCGCGAAGCCCCGGTGTGTTTTTCTGTTTTGCAAAGGGATGGGGTTGTTACGAAAGGGAAGCAAGGTGAGAGATAACGATAGAATATGGTTTCCTCTTCCCTCTACAGCTGCCAGTTTGAATCCAGCCCAGGTCGGTAGTGGGGGACGCCGTTGCCGCCCGGGTGCCTGTCCAGCAAACCGTCTGGCTGGTGGCCCACTTCCTACGGGGCAGGTGGCTGCATCCCCTCCGTGGGGGCTTGGCACGCTCCCTGCGCCCCGTTCCAGGGGAGCAGCCAGCGACCAGCTTATTCCAGAATAAAAGCCTGTAAAAACCAGGATAGTTATTCTTGAATAAGCCCTTTCTCCACCAGAGTGGACAACCCACCCCCAGGATGCTACTCCTAAGCGGGGATTGCCACAACCGAAATAAACCCCAAAGAAATGCCCTTGTCATCGTTAGATGCAGTCCTACAGGGTCACGGAGGGGGGGGAGAAAAAGGACTTTGGCAGGGCAGAGGACAGAGGCTGTTCTGCAGCAACGAGAGGATTGATCGCTTTGTTGAGGACACCCAGTCCCTTCCAAGAGTACAAAAAGCATCGCCTCCGCCTTTCCTGACACAAACCTTTCTGAGCCACGGGGAACAGGAATAAGGAGTTTCCTCATTTTTTGCTACCAGGTTTTGATGATGGTCACTGGGCTAGGTTTTTCCCGGGCGACAGGGAGCCTGCAGACATACGGCATGGTTCTCCCCTACATCTCGGTTTCCCAGTCAAGAGTACACTCGCTCTGCTTCTTGGATCATCTTGTTACAGCAGGGTAACAGGCAACATGGGCTGCCCATGAGTCCCAGGGTTCCTCACAAACTGGGACCTTTGCTCCCAGAGCACCCAGTGCAGCGGCCAGGCTGGATTATTATCTCCCCTCCCAGACGGGACAATGAATTCCTACT
>JAOXNO010000070.1:3071250-3140616 GCA_028565335.1 Limnodromus scolopaceus
TAGACCCGCTCTGGCGGGGGGGTTGGACTAGATGATCTCCAGAGGTCCCTTCCAACCCCATATGATTCTGTGATTCTAACTGATGGAGCTACCTGCTGTCACCAAACCCTGTCAAGGGGCTTAGCCACGTCCCTTCCCACCCCACAGTTGCTTCCTCTCCTCCATAAAGCTCCTGCATGAGGAGCTTCCTTCCTCCCCGTCCCTCGTCCTAGGGGTCAAGTTCAGGCAAGTTCAAGGGGTGTTTGGCTTTACCACAGTTTGGGGGGGAGTTTCCCAAAGACCCCCAGTGACAGGCTGAGACTGGGGGCAAGAACAGGGCGGGATGGAGGAAGGAGACCAGTTCCTCCGTTTGATTGGCAGGATCAGGCAGAAAACAGACCAAGAGACGTAGAGGAAGGCGAAGGCTTTGGCTCAGCGCTTGCTGGAGAGGCGGCAGCGCGGGCCTGTGATCAGAGAGCACTACAAAGGAAGAACTAAAAAGAAACCCACCGTAGCCCAGGGCAAAGCCGAGCCCACGCCGAGCTGCAGCACCAGCTCCTCCTCCGGCAGCGGGTGCCGTTCCTGGAGGCACGTCCATACATCTCACCGCCTTCTGAAGAGGGACACCTTCACGGGGGCTGTGTGTACTTCCCCCCCGCTCCCCGCCCCCTATCATTTTTCCACACTTTTTGTACTTCTGCTGGTGAAAAAGAACCACGTGCATCCACTGCTGCTCCAGAGCAGCCTAAGCCAAGCAGCAGAGGGGACTCTGGGGGGTATCATGTGGTCCTGTCCAACCTGCTCCAGGTGACCCTGCTCTGGCAGGGGGCTGGACTAGAAGATCTCCAAAGGTCCCTTCCAACTCCTACCGCCCCATGATTCTGTGATCCCATTCCACGCGCCGTTCACAGGGTGAACATCTCCACAAGCTGATGGACACGTCCTCCAACTGCTCCAGCATCTTCTGCAGCGGTGCCGGTGGCCCCAGAGGTCCCCAATACGAGGATGGCCCCAAAGCCTGGCTCCGTGCCCCCATCCAGGCACCCCTCCCAGCCAAACCTCACCCGGGAGGGGTAGGAGCCACCCCCTCTCTAAAGCAGGATTAGTGCAGCTTCTCCTGGAGGAAATGTTCACGTCGATCACTGTTCTTCAGAGGTTCTTTTGGGGCTGACTGATTTTAACAGTCCAATCTTCAAATGGGTTTAGAAATCTCGAAATCTGTGATTTCTAACAACAGCCAGACAAGGCTGAGACCTGAAAGTAAAGGCAAAAGCAGCCCTGCCAAAACCCGGGAGCACCCTTCGTCTCGCCCACCTGGGCTGACACCAATAATTTGATTTCTGTAGCACAGGGCACGCGGGTTCCTATTCCTTTTATCCTCCACCGTTAGACTTTATGGCTCTATTACCCAGTCTCACTTCAGGGATCTACCACAACGTACGAAAGGTAAGGAAAATTCAAGCAGATTTATGGAAAAGGAAACAAAAAAAAACCCCCAAACATACAAAAAAAAAGAAGAATCAATAAGTATGAACAGTGGTTTTAAATCGTTTATTTTTAAAACATGAAACCCAAGCTGAATAGAAACCACAGAAATTACATTTAGGTTTTTTGTTTAGTATTTGCAAACCAAAAAGTTACAGTAAAAAATAGCTACATTACAATCAATAGAACTACAGAATTAAAAGTAAAGATACAAAAATGGGCTCAATCCTCTTTAACCCTCACAATTTAAAAACATTTTGGGTAAGTGCAGGAACACTTGAAAGAAACTAGCAGGTCCAAAGTTTTAAAAAAAATTATATATATTTATATATTATATATGTATATAAAGTGGTATGATATACAACCATTATGGTTAAGAAGAAAAAGAAAAAAGTTACAAAAAGGCCAGGTACATGATCACCATTAGGTTTCTGTGCACAGTGTCCAAGAAAATAAACTTCCCTCTGAATGATGTGAATAAAACTCATGGGGCCTCCCATTACCAAGGGACCTGAGGCACGCGACGTGAGGGCTGGGCACCTGGACCCAATGCAGAGGACAATGAAAGAAATGAAGCTTTTCTGGGACTTCAGCGGCCTCCCTGGGTGGAGGCCCCTGGAGAAGTCTTGGGGTGAGATTAGAAGAGGAAGAGGAAGGAAGGAGTCGGGAATTGCATAGTGAGGAGCAATGTGGTATTAAATATGCAGAGCACCTAAGAGCTTCATGCTACAGTTATCCTCTTTAGGAAAGGAGTATTTTGAACTTTCTGGTTGTACATCAATTTATGTTCCACTTTGTTCACGCATGCAGCCACAGGGGCTGGGCGAGCACCCGGGAGCTCCAGGCCACCAGTAACCCTGTCCCTTCTCTCTCCCAGCTGGGCAACACGCTCACCATCATGGCTCGGCAGGAGATCCTGCTCTTCCCCACCCCCCCAAAAAAAAAGCACAGATCACTCGCTACCAAAAACATCCCACGCTTCTGCTGGGCCTCCTGGAATGACTAGGGAAGCCGTCCATAGCATGCACACAGAGAATTTCTGGAAAAGGGGAGTAGGCTGTGATGAAAGAAGCCACCTGGTTACAGGTACAGATTAAGTCTCCTTGGGTCTCTTCTCTCAAGGCATCAGATCTACCCCTTGGTATCTGCCCAGAGGGTTCTTCCCCTCCCACGCAGAGATCTTCACTCAGTTACACCAGCAGCCTTGGAGAGCTGGGGAAGACCCTGGCTTCTCCTTGGTCCCTAGGTAGAAGGTACTTCAAAGACACCTCCCCTCCCTAGATGAAGGAAAACCCACCCACCTCATCCACCCCTGCATCAGGTGGGGTGGCCGGAATCAACAAGCCAAGACACTTCTCTCTTCTTCAAAGGGCTCAGCATGGTATTTCAGTTGCTGCCAGAAGGAAGAGAAGGTGGGACCAGAAGTGAAGCATGGGTTTATCCACACCGCTACCGGTACCTCGCTCTGACGGGTATCCCCCCGCTCCTGCCTGCCGTCACCCTGCAGCACCCACAGCTCTCCTGAGCGATGGCCGAGCAGCCCCCCCGAGACACGGGTTTACTCTCAGAAAGGCCAAACTTCGCACGTATGTTCAGGGAACTGCTATGGAAAATCCTGACTCAGGATCACTTAAAACCCCACGCACTGTGTCCCCCTCAAAGCACTCAAATCCTTGCATCTTGGCTGAGATGACTGTACACGGAAAATTAACACCTATTAAATGGAGAAAACTTAAAAAAGGACAGGAGGGGGAGGGAGCACTCCATCCTTCACATTTGGATACATGGATGCACGCTAAAAATCTTAGCTTGAACCCTTTTATCAGCACATAAAATGAACTCAGTTTAATAATACACACAGGATACAAACACTACAGTTATATTCCCAAGACAGCACAAGAAATTCACAGCCAAGTCTTGATTCGGTTTCCTTTACAATTACAATGCAGTCTTGAACACTGGACACAAGAGTCCAACATGCTATTTACATTTCACATTGTGGAGATGTTTGTGTGCTTGGAAGAGTTCTCAGTTCCAAAAGAAAGTGTCATTCACACATGATGATGCAGTGGAAATAAAACCAAGCCAACCAGACAAGCCGATGACCACATTTGTGCTTCTGAAAAGGTAACATGAAGTGTCTTCACCAATGCAGTCGCCTTCAGCTGGACAAGCTGCCTTCTGTTTCGCAGTCAGCAAGGTGTCCAGAGGCCAACCTCATCTCCCCTGAATTCTGGACCCTTTTGCTAGCAACCAGTAACACCAGTAAGGTTGTTCCCGTAAGGTCAGCTGGGACACACCAAGTGATATG
The DNA here is from genome assembly GCA_028565335.1 of Limnodromus scolopaceus. Taxonomy (NCBI): domain Eukaryota; kingdom Metazoa; phylum Chordata; class Aves; order Charadriiformes; family Scolopacidae; genus Limnodromus; species Limnodromus scolopaceus. The sequence continues at coordinate 3,075,026 of JAOXNO010000070.1, forward strand.
GCCTTGGCATTTCGTCACATTAAAAAACAGAGAGACACAATGGAAGAGAGAGAAGCCTCTACAGCTTTACCTCCTACAGCTTGAAGAGTTTGGACTCCCTCAACCACGAATGCCATCTAGAACAGATGAGTCTTCGCCAGATAGCACCTGCTGTTCACCCGAGAGGGAGGCACAGAGTCTGGGAGATCTTGGTTTTCCAAAGTCCACTCCTCAGACAAAATGTGACCTTATGGATGAGGCTGATTATGTCGCAGCCGTAAGAGTAGGCAAAGGCCATCTGTTCTTCAGCAGATCCGTTCAGACCAGCCTGCAGAAATGCCACACTGTTGCTCAAGGTTCCAGTAAAAAAAAAAAAAAAAAGAAAAAAAAAAAGAAAAAAAAAAGTGGTAATAATAATAAACCAAAAGAAACCCATTTGTCTGTGTTTCCTATCCAGCGCTCTGCACAGCATGCAGCGGGGCAGCAGAGTTCCAGGATGCTTTACAAAAGTGCAATATCCATGTCAAGTAAAGGAAGTGCTGGCTGGACAAAGGTACACAGCTCACACTGCAGTCACGTCACGCTGGCCCCCAGAGAGCAAAACGTTGTCTCCGTAACAGTCTTTCCAGTTATGTTTTGAAGTCACAGAGCACGTATCTCCGCATCTGTGCCCTGCTGCAAGCCCCAAGCGTTGTCAGGAGATGTTCTGGGTGTTATGAGTGGCTGTGCCAAACCCTGGAAGGAAGCAGGTCAAGGTGGCTGCTCCATCAGATGCTGCAAACAAAAAGGCATAGGCTTTCTCCCCCCCCGTTAGCTGCGCTGGTGCAGACAATACCACTGTGGCAATTCAGATCCAACCCAAAGTACAGCCACACACATGTTCAGGATGCATTCTGTATATCAGAAAAGTCAATATACAGAAGCACTTGTCTTCACAGGATTCCCCACACCCTCCAGCCTCCAAAACACTTGCCTTCAATGAGTAGGACCAGAGATTTTAGGGCAGCTCCCCTAAAATTCATAACGTAAGTAGCAATCCGAGCACATCCTCGCAAGGAGAGATGATGGCAGAACAATTCAGTCTTAATAAGGATTATATGGCTCTTGCTTCTTTCTTCAAAGCGAGGGGAAGGTCCAGTTCCCCCCAGAGAGCAGTGTGCTTTGGGCCCTGCAAGCTAACCATGCCATGTGCTTGCACACCCGGGTCTCCTGGTAGGCTTTGAGACAGGGTGGAGAACCTGGTGCTCATGAGCCACAGCCTCCCTCCGTATCACCTGTGACTACATCTCCCTGCCCTTGTTTTGTTTTGTTTTGTTCTTTTTTTGATAACAGAGGTATGTTTCAGTGTGAAGCCCCTCAAATGTGTCTGAAAGGGCATACTCGGTCCTGAGCAAGAAAAACCTGCTTCCAGAGATTTATGAAGTGTGAAGTTTTCTCCAAAACCTTTTTGTCCTGTCTACATGGTGGTGCCTCCTCCCTGTCTCCCTCGCTCCTTTGCATGGTAAGAGCTGGCCTACAGCTTTTCCAGTCTAATTAGTGGTTTCTATCTTAAGAGGAGTCTCAAAGCTTGCTCTTTGAGGAGAGCTGGTACCATTTTACAGCAGATATCATCATCCCAGTTAGCGACCTGCTCGGAGCAGTTCCTACCTCACTGCAAGAAGGCAACTGACTTGAGTAAAGGCAGATTGGTAGATTCTGTGCCCCGTTCAGCAAGCATGGGGTAAACAGACATCGAGTCTGAACATCACTGAGGTGAAGACTAACTGCCTCTGCCAATGGCTCAACTCCAGCTCGAGAGACGGTTCCCCACTTCATTTACTCCGCCAGTTATTTAATATAACGATCAGCAGCTGCACTAAGATGCCCCTGTTCAGAGGTAAAAAGAGAAGAAGGAACATCAGAGCCACCCTACTGAGAGGGCAGTACTCGACAGTACCTCCCAAGAGGCAGTCTCCTCTTCCAGTAGGAAGCTGTCCGTGCCCTTTGGAGCACTGCTCTTCAGTGGAAGGTACAGCACCAATGGAGGATGTTGCCCTCTGCAGGCACCCAGCTGCCCCTTTGCAAGCCTTGTTCTGCCTCATGTCTAGAAAAATGCCTTACATGTGCCTCGATATGGTCAGGTAGTGGTTAGCAACATGCCTTGAAAAACAAAAGGAAATAAAATAGAATAAAATAAAAACCTGTTCTGACAGTCACAACGTTCTCCAGATGTCATTTGGGTTTCTGATTCTGGAACACAGAAGAAGACATACTGACAATCTTGTGAGTTTGTTAGGACAGAGGCTCCAAAAACCTCCTTCAATGCCAGCTCAGCAACCCTGTGCTGTAAATCATGATTTAAAAAAAAAAAAAAAAAGAAAAAAGAAAAAAGAAAAGAAAAAAGTCCAGCAGAGTTCACAGGTCACTCCTGCAGGTAGAGCTTGCGTTTGCTCTAAATCCATTGGTGCTTCCAGTCTCTCTTGCTTTTGCAAGGTGCCTGTCCCATAAGATCTAGCATCAGAGAGCTGAAACTCTTTAGTGCAAAAATACCCCCCATAAAGTCTTACAAGTCTTTTTCCGGAAAAATTTGGCACCAAGTGGGTGGGTGGCTCCTGTGTGATCTGTGTGTCAGCCTCGTAAAGGCAGCACCCAGAATGTCATCTGCAAGTACCTGGGCTCCCCTGATGGAGCAGAGAGGGCAGATTCAGAGCAATGGACAGAGCAGCTGACTGGTGCTGGGACCCCCCTGCTCCTCCTCAATAATTCACGTGATGCTAGATATAGTGGGAAAGAAAAAAGCATTTTCTTAATGGATTTTTTTTTTTTTAAAAAAAAAGTTAACCAGTGGAATTATTTGCTCTAGAAGAGCTGCAGGCTCCCAAATTAGAGTGGATTAAGTGACACCGTGAGGCAGGGGTTTCCTTCCTCCCTTACACGGGGCACCAGACCAGAGGACTCCCAAAATGCTGCATGGAGTCAGCATTCCCTCATTGCAGGCTGTCATCAGCACTGAGCCTCTGCTTCTTCAGCGGTTCTGACAGACTGCTGATCCCACTGCAGAACTGAAGATCTACCACCATCTTTCACTGAGTCCCTCTGGGGAACAGAAGGGGGGAAAAAAACGGGGCAGAAGGTATTCACCAACTTTTTCTGATAAGCTACTCTGATAGAGTTGACCCGAGGAAGGTGGACCCAGTTTCTTGCCTGGGGGCTCCCAGTTTCTTGCCTGCTCGTGCCTGCTCTCTCTTGCACATCAGGTACAACAAGGTGAAGGCTTAAATTCAGAAGGGGCTTCCGCTCCAATGGGCAGGTACCAGGTTGGAGGGTGGTCTGGACTGGAGAAACAGAAGGAGCTGCACTGGATTTTGGGCAGAACAGCAGGGTTGTTCTACGAGGACAGCACAGGGGCACAGCAGTTGGCACATTGTTTAGTCTGACTGCACGTGTGGGTTTTGTTGTTTGTTTTTTTTGCTTTTTCACTTTAATGCACACTGCCAGCATCTGGACGAGGTTGGTTGGTGGCGAGGTATTTGGCTCTCATGCTGGAGGTGTACTGGAGGAAGACAAGAGAAAAAACAAAACAAAACAAAACAAACAGAACAGAAAAGTAAGTCAGAATGACTAATGTAAACACAGATCCACAGATTACGATCACCTCCCAGCATAAACCAGTCTGTATTTACAGCAAGCGTAGCAAGGAGCTGCTGGCTCAGTCTGGCAAGGAAAGTTTCACAAGTCACTGCACAGTCCACTCTGAGTAACACTGTCAGCTGGCCACAAGGATGCTGGCCAGCTCAGGGTAGATGGGCTAATGACTCATCCCAGCTCCCTACAGAGAAGGAAATCCAATAGTCATTGAGTCGAAATCCGACATACTTCGCTTGGGAGAAGAGAGGGAAATGGAAACGATGCAGAAAACCCCCACCTCACACCTTCATCCTCTCTTAGTCATGTCATTGCTTTCAACCGTGCCAGAAGAGGAGGTTGAAAAGAAAATGAGTGTGTTCTGCGGTTTTTTACATTGCATTTTACAGTAACGGGGGCATCAGAAGACCACGTGCATCAGAGATGGGCAGTTTGAAAGAAAAGTGTGGAAAAATGAGCTTCTGAACAATTTACGCCCAAGAAAAAACAGAGCCTGTCAGGCTGGAAACAGGTTGCCACAAACAAGATGGTATTAGCTAACAGTTATCAGATGGGTAACAATCCACTGCGGCTTGGGATCCCAGCTGCGTGCTGAGCAGCAGCAAAGACTCCAGCTTGAGAAGAGAAAGTCAGAAAGACGAGAGCTTGCTTTGCTTGAGGGGGAAGTTGGTTTTTCTTATTTTCTTTTTTCGTTCTAAGCAAGGTAATCCAAAACAGCTCCCAGAAGCTACTGAGGTAACATATGCCATTCAGCTTTGAATAATGAGCTGAAAAGCATGTAAATAATGCCCAGCAGAAAGAACAAAAGACTCTCCCTCTTTATGCCAACGTGTTCAATGCCTTCATCATGACCACATTACTGCTTCTTGGATTCTGCTACACAACCAAGCAATGAGGACAGACGTTCTATTCCTCTCTTTATACCAGCTGCAGCTTGAATAATTCTATAATACTGACATCTTCCTTCCCAAGAGCGCTCTTCAGCATATTGACTTTTTATCACCTTTAAAAGTGAACCACATAAAAAAGCCAGTTAAACTGGCAAAGTGACAACTGAAAGCCAGTTCCACACCAGGAGGTATGATTTATCTTGCCCACTGGGAAAGAACATTATGAGGCATCTTTAGGCTCTCAAAAGCTCAGCTGTCCAAAGGGGTTTTCAGAGAATTAACAGTATTTTATCAGTTTTCCCTCAAAGGCTGACCTGGGCTGAACCTTTGCACAATAGAAGAGAGAAACTGCTCCTTTGGCAGAGCGGACCCCATCGGCACAAGATGAAGACACCTGTGGCTCATTTGCACACTCATCTTTTAGTGTCTTCCATAATTGGAAAACTTTCAGCTGAACATGGATCTTAATATAAAACTCTGGCCCAGAAATGGCATCTATATTTAGAAGACAAAGGGTACATCTATTCTTTCTCTTTTTAAGATGTATTTTTTTGCCAGCGAGAAGGAAAAAGGTGGAAAATACCAAGCTGAGCCAGTTTTAGGACTACATTCTATACAGTTTATTAAATGGAATTACTGTTTCAGAAATAAAGTTTAGGGCATTATTAAAATGTATGACACTAACCCAACAGGCTCAGAGAGGCTTAGAAGTCGCAGAACATTCTCATAGGGGAAGCAGGGCAGCAAAATGCTGAAATTACCAGCCAAGTATCATGCTAAGAAGAGGGTCTTAAAATGGAAAATTGCATTTGATTGCTCATTTTCCTTTGGTGTCCTATATGTGATGTCATAGATGAGTATGAACAGAGAACTTCCAGGTGCTAAGGTTTTGTAAGAACTATTTAGAAAAAAGTATCTCGGATCATGGAAGGTTATTGTGCATCTTTCTGCACAAGTCATATAGGTTCAGCACACAACACGTAACATCAACTTTCTCTAGTGCATTAAAATCAAGAAGGGCCACCTGATGAACTGCAATTCAAGGATATACAATGTACACCCACCACGGAGAGAGAAGTCGGAAAGTCCTCCACTAAGAAAACATCCCACAGTCATTTAAGTGTCATTAAAATAAAGTAATCAGGAACATGAGATTTGGACAGTCAAGCAGAGGGCATTTTACATTCAAACCTACCTGCATCCACCACAAGGAACAAAGCAAGACTCAGAGTAGTCAGAGTTAGGGCTGATGTTCTCTCCTTAACTCAGTATTTTTGTGCCTTTGTACCTTTTCCCGTTACAGTTTGAACCAGTCACTCCTTCTGTTGAAGTGTATTTTTAATGACCATGATAAGTCTGATTGAAACCTGGAAGCAGAGAGCTAACACTTCACTGTGCACCTCTCATCACCAGCACAGCTCTACCAGCGTGTGCTGGATCTTCAGCCAGTGCATCAGACCCCACGTACGAATGCTTTGCTCCACAGCCTGTTGTCCCTCATCCAAGTCCTGCAGCGCATCCTCTGCTGGGAGGCAGAGGGAAGATGCTGTGGAACACACAGACCCCAACATCTGGACAGGCCAGCAGATGAAGAAGTATCAGCAGAAACTCGATGGTCACACGGATATGAAACCAAACTATAGTATCCACAGTTAAAATAATTAAGTCTTTAGCTCCTTTAAAAAGTAATTTTAAAGACTTGTGCTTTAAGTCAGAGCTAAGGAGGTCATGGACTCTGAGATAAAGTGCATACAGTGCCTGACACAGCTGTAAGGTACACGCTTGCATTTAGTTTCCTTTAAAGAGGAGCTTTCATAGAAGGTTAAAGAACATGCACAGTGCACTCCTTTTTCCACTACTCTCTCTGGAAGTACCCACGTGCCTACACACCCTCATCTACCCTTTCAAAAACAGCACGGAGGACAAGTTTCAGCCCATACCTTCACCACACCACCAGCTACCCTAAAAAGAGTACTTAGAAGACTTCTTTTACTGTTTTTGCTGGTGGCTTGTGCTATGCAACACAGTACAGCTCTCAGTCACTTACCAGTCAGCTAGGACAAACACAGCTGATTGCACACAAGTTTATTTTTCTATTTCTCCAAAGGAAAAAAAAAAAAAAAGAAGATAAGACTTTCCTTCACATTCAGCCTTGTTGAGGGTATAAACTTTCATAGGTACAGTTTGCCAGCACATGCTAGTTAGGTGCTAACACATAAAGCCTGTGTACAAAGGAATCATTGGTTGCAAAAAAAAAAGAAAAAAGTTTAAAAAAATACTGAGAATAATCAGTTAATTTTAGAGACCATAAATTCTACCAACTCCTGTGAACTGTGCCGACCACGAGGTAACTGAGCTGTGCTAGGAGATCACTTACCATATGAAACCATGACTCTGAGCACAAACCATTTACTATTTGTGGGTAAAAAAACCTGTGTGTATCTCTCTTTAGCTACCCTGACTTTGATTTCCTGCCAGAGCTATTCAGGTAAACCAATAAAGACCAAAGCTTCTGGATTCAAGTTCTTCAAGGTCGATCCACCTCTCAAATAGCTAGAGCACAGTAAACACACAGGGTTTGGTATCAGTATGTATGGGAGGTACAAGGTGCAGGGAAACAGCCAATTCCAGCCAGTGGGTTCTGAATTCAAAGCGACTTCAGTTTTCCAAGTCAAAAGAACAGAGCTTCTGTTTGTTTTGTTTGTTTTTAAAAGCTTTGAAAAGAATGCAATGCCTTTTTCTTAGCCCTGGAGACAGCCACATTAAACTCTGGGTGTGAGCTCAGGTAAGGAGAAGAGAGTGCAGGCTGAGATCAGGCCATGTTTCAGCCCAGAGGAGATTTCAAGTCCAGAATGAAGACACTAGAATTTCCCCTCCTCCCACAAGCAATATTTTGTTTCACGGAATAGTCCCGTCCGTCGCTACAATACCACCCGCAGGAGCCAAAAAGCAGAAAGCCCCCCCAGAAGCTGACGCCCAAGAGCAGTCTTTGCAAGACTTAAGCCCGAAGAAAGTTGTGCCCCTTTCAAGGGTGCTAGCACCATGCTTCAAGACAAGCTGGTTTGTGTTCATGCACCACGGCAGAGGGCATCAAGACACCCGGTTCAGACAGCACCCTTCCCAGCATGTCACACGGCAGGCAGACACGGGGCAAGATGCAGCAAGAATGCAGACCAAGCAGCGACACGACGGAAAGGAATCCAACGCAAGGCTGACAAAAGTCCCAACGAGAACAGCAGAAAAGGAGGAGCAGCAGCTTTATGGACACGAATTTCTGGGAACACAAAGTAAGATACGGGCCATCGACTCCATGAGTCAAAAGCAATGGACCCTCTCTTCCAGCTGGAACCAACCCCTTCCAGTGACTACGTGGCTGGAGTTCCTTTGAAGGAGCACGCTGTCCTTCACACCAGATGAGTATGATGAGCCTAAGAGCAGTAATTTTACCCTATGTTCAACCAAGTTAAAACCTACAAGCCCTAAAGCAGACCACCTACTCTTTCTGTAGGCACATGGCTTTGTCATGGACCACTGCAAAGGAACACACACTGGCTATCTATCTTGGAGGACATCAGCAGCTACAGCCCATGAGGAATTCAGACGGTGAAATGGTACTAGGAGAGCCCCGCTCACAGAGCCTGTGGGACATGGATGGGATGATTTGGACACACACAGAACAAACAAAACAGTAAAAGGTTTTGAAACAGAATGAAATAGATCTTAGTGCTTGTGTCCAGACCTTCAGGGAAGTTTTTTTTTTTTTAAAAAACTTGCTCCTTTCTGATTTTAAATGGAAGGGTAAAAAAAGGAGAAGCTGCACACAAATCTAACAGGCAATGAAGTAACTCTTCAGGACAGGCCACCATTGCCAGGTAGGATCTTTCAACAAATTAAAAATCCTACTTAAGGAGCTTAAAGCATGTGGCAGAGGGGTATCGGTGGTTTTGAGCACATGCTGTTATGACCAGTCAAGACAAACAAAACAGCAGCAGTTCTCAAGGGAAGTCAAAAGTTGAATTAAGACAACCAGTCCCAACTGAAAAGCTGCCAGGTTGGTTCTCGTTACTTCTAGAAATGGGCTTCTTGTGACGGGAGAACTTCTATGTTGCATTTGAAGTCAAGGTTAGTTCTACATTTGAGCAGCACTCAGTGTTCAAGCTGTTCTCAGGTGTAGACTCTGAGTTGGAGCTGCTGTGAGTTAACCTTTGTGAGACACGGGCACCTATCACCCTCACAACGTGCACCAGAAGCCTTTGGAAGGTTGATATTGCTCCTTGAGTCTGCACCAGCGCAAAACTGATTTTTAATTTTAACCCTTGGCAGGAGGGAATGGGGTGGGAGGTGCAGAGGGAAGGAATGTGAAGAAATAAAAGGCACTGGCCTGGGATAAACAGTGCAGGGATGAAGGGAGTGGTTGGGAGTGGAGAAGGGATTGAGCAAGAAGGACCTTTTTTCCAGTACCTGTTCCATTTGCGGGCGCTGTTACCAGTATGTCCGTGCACTGTCCGAGGGCTTAAGCTGCCAGCTCATATGGCTGCTACTGTCCATGGCAGCCAAATACAACTGTGATGACGCAAGAAAGAGAGAGAAAAAGAGAGTGCAGCCTCAACGTGCATGAAAAACACAGTGCAAGCAAGTGAAACGCCGTGGTGTGTGTCAGTGACAAGGTGGGCTCTACAACCCTAAGGGAATAGCCCTGTGGCAAGAAGGAGAAAACAGAAGGAATGAGAGAAGGAAAAAAAACAACAAACAAACAAACAAAAAGCCAGGAAAAGTAACGGACAAACAATGCAGCAGGATCATCACATCTTAGTTTTCACCATTTGGTCATAGAAAGCTAAATGGAACACGTCAGCTCTGTCCACCCACTGGACACAACCTGTTTGGATGGTCATCCCCACCTCCTCCCTCCCCAGAAGAGGCAGGGACACGTGCATTGGTATTCCCTTTTCATCCCTCTCCTCCCACAGATGATTTGCTACGAAAAGCTGCAAGTTCTTCTGCCTCAGCAGGGTCTCAGCCACCTGCTATGGAGAGTCACAAATACAAAAATCCCAGAAAAGCCCCCTTCTCTGCTGCCTGCCAGTATGAGAGTGGACAGCATTCTTCTTTCCACTGCCCATCTACTGTCAGTCTGATCCTCCAGAAAACACATTCATCCTGTAGCATGCTCCTTGCCTCATCTAGGGAGAAGCTCTCCTTGTCTATATGAGCAACAACACGCTCTCCTCCTCCAGCTCCTGTGCTTTCCTATAGCCCATATTGATGGCTGCCAAGTCAAAAAATCTCATCTTTATCTACTGTCAGAAACCAGCCTAAGGCACCAGGACTCGGATCCCCCCTCAGGGTATTAACACAAACAGCTACTGAAGAACCTGGGAACCTCTTGCCTAACTAAACCCCCTGCAGAAAGGAGCGTGCTGTCTCTGAAGCAGAAGAGCTGTAGGGAAAGGGGAAGCAGAACCTTGGTCTACAAACACTGAATGAACAGAGGGACAGTGTCCTTTGTTCAATGGGAAACGCCAGCGGTAAAGCATTTGCCACACTGTAGTGATGCGTAACACGTCAGGTCTTCTCCTGAGGACCATCTTGTGGCGGACAGCAGATAACGCTACCAAAGCTTGTGATCAGAGTACCACCAGGGATCAGGGAAAACCCTTTGTGAAGGCTGAAAGAGGTCTGGTCAAGTACAGAGACAAGGATCAACCCTCCACTTTTCCACTTTCTCTACAGCAAGATGAACTGGTTATTTTGAAGTGAAAACATGAATGTGATGTCCCCTTTTCCACCACAATTCCTAGTCTTTCATCCTCTTCCTCCCATTCCCATAAATTTGAACCATGCACCACGGAGTGTATTTTCTTTACCTATACCCGAGGACTGGTTGATTATTAAGCATGCTACTACTCATCCTCTGGACTCACACCACTGAGTTAGCGAGCACTGTGATGGTGTGTTCTCCAAGTTGTGGTGTAAGTTAAGGCTTACAGGATCCAGTGAAGGAGGGCAAGATTCATCTAGTTCTTACACACACATGAAGGCAAGCCCATGTTTTATCCAGCGCACAGAAAAGGCTGTCAAGCCACTCCAAATACCAAAACCTTCCATGAAAGTTTGTTGGTTTTTTTTTTTTTCCTCCATAGGAAATTAAATACAAAAAATAGGTTCTAAAGAAAGTAAAACAGTTGTGAAAGAAAGATTTAAAAAAAAAATCTCAACAAAAAAAAATAATACAGATTTCATCCTACCATCCCTTTAGGGCAGATTAAGGAGAGAGGTTCAGCAATAACTCTGAATTTACTGTTTTAACAAGTTTTGTTTTAAACTTGAGGAATCAATGCCACAGATAGCAAATACATCGCATGCAAGTGAATCATCCTGCTGAAGTCACCCACCAAGATACTCATGCACTTCAGTGGTGGCAGGACTGGGCCCATAGGATTAACAGTGTTAATAGACTGAGTTTGATTCTTTTCATGCGCAATGTCCAAAGCAACATAGCGGGGTTTTGTTCCCCGCAGCAGGTGAGACATGGCTTGTCCATTCAAATTGCTGCCATTTATGGGCCAGATCCTGTGTGTGGCTGCACAACCAGCTCCCTTGAGAGTATGCAGGAGTGGCAAACGTGTATTCCCCAAAGTTGCTGAAGCAGAGAGGAGCAGTAAAGAGAGACTTACTGAGGGAGGTGGGGACTCCCGGCCAATGAGCGGGGTATTCTCGCAACGGGGGTTCTGGAAATTTGCATTCTGGCTCCTAGGAAAGGAAGACACACATGGTAACAGGGGGTACGTGTCACACTTCTCTGGGGAAGGTCTCCAATGGTGACATGGGACAGAGTATATGCACCCCCAGAACTACCGTAGCAGGTCAGTCTCCCTCAAAGCTTTTCTTACAGACCAGGTGGATGCCCCTTTTTCAGACAAGGGCCCAAAACTAGCACTATTTTCCTCAAATTAGGCACTATCTTTACACTCTTACTCAGAAGGGCCCACACTGAATCATGCCAAGTGATTTAAAAATAGGTCCGTGTGAAAATCTGCCTCCCTGCAGCGTTAGAACTGCCAAGCTGCAGGAATGGAGACAAAATGAGGACAAAGTCTCACGGGAAGAACAAAATGATGTGCCGGCCTCAAAAAATGGGCCCCGAGGGTAGTCCAAGTGTGATCAGTGTTAGGCACTTCTGGAGAAAGCTCCGAAGATCCCACCTGGACTAGGTAGCTCCAGTCAGAGCTGACCACAAATATTGTGGAAGGAGCCTGCAGGTTTTGTCTTGGCTCTCCGTCTCTCAGGAGACTTAAAATCTTCTGGCAAAACTGCTCTGTCTGAAGAATTAAGTCTTCTGGGGATCAGAATCATTGTGTAATAAGGAGCCCAGACAATTCTTTCCTACTTCTTTCCTCTGGACAGATTTCTAAATCCTGCAGGACAAAGCTGCTCATATGTTGGAGTGTGCTGTCTAACGCAACAACTCTTTCTGCTACAGCACATTTAAGCTATTCTATTCTCCCAGTAGATGCCAATCAGAAAACATGCCTTTGGACACTTTGGACAAAATCCTTCATCACTTCTACTGCTTGGTTAGAAGTGCCAGCCTCGTGGCACTTAGCGAGGACAGAAATCGGAGTGAAGCAACCTGGACGAGCCGCAATCCAGCCTTCTTGTCGGGATACTCACATGTACTCCGTGACGGGAGCATTGCTGACTGTGTGTGCTGCTGCTGGGATGCTGGTCTCACTGCCATAACTACTCCCACAGCTATAGAGGCTGGGCATGTGCACTCTGTAAAGATTATCGTGTGTTTGTCTACTCCCTTGAGCAGCTGATTCTTCTTCCCCATCATCATCTGAGCTTCTGCAAGAAGGAGAAAAAGTTCCTCCTAGAACCCTACAGTGACCCCACATGTGGGGTTTGCAGGAAACCATGGTAATCCTAGGAACCTCCCAACCATCTTCCACACCTCCACATTTATACCCGTTTGGGATGCCTCAGGGCGGCAGTGTCAAACACAGCCCACACCACCGTGACTCAGACCTCCCACAGACACCATCTGGACTTGTACACTGTGTGATCCCCTGCTGTCTCCCTACGGTCTTCTCTCAGGGCTTGGCAGACAGCATGGTTCTGCAACTGCCCAGTCAGCCAGCCAAAGGATGGACATACATCCTGAAATACACAGCACTTTAAAAAAAGAAAAAGTAAAAGAGAGGCAGCGGGGATGTAGAGCCACGCACCCCACAGAAAGTATCCTTCAAAACTCCAGCCTGTGTCTTTCCATTTCTTGTAGCCATGTCCAAAGAATTGTTAAGGATAATTCTCTGTAGACTTCTCTCAGTTCCCATTCTGGTTACAAAGGGTCTGCTTCCGCTTCTAACAAAATCTCAGAAGCCTTTACAAGACTAAGTTACAGCATTTGTGGCTAGAGGCTTTCTCAGCTCATTAATGCCAGGATTTTAAATCTGTTTTAATGCAGAGCAGAGCCAGTTTGCCAGCTGGTTCCTTCCCATCATATTCTCTTGTCCCTCCTATGTAATATACACTACTATTTTATCTCCTTAACTACGGGATGAAGCACCAAGATTCAAAATGTATTTTAGTGACACTTGACAAAGTTAGTAAAATCATCTACACAGAACACTTTGTTGTTGAGGGGAGACAGCATGGACAAGGCTAAAACATCCCAGACATCACCTGCAGCTTCTGTGCCACAAGGTGGCACTGAAGATTTATTCAGGGACTTGCAGCCTGCACAGTCTCTTGGAGGCAATAAAGTATGACATCTCCCACCTCCCGCAGGGAGGCAGAGGAAGAAATGGTGCTCGGGGGAATGCAAGAGGGAATCCTTCAGTTGACAGCAGCAGCCTGAGCCTGCTGGGGCTGGCAGGGCAGGCAGCAGCCCTCATGGAAGGCAGCACAAGAGATGCCACTGGGTAAATCTTTTTCCTTCAAAAGGGGCAGACTATATTCTCTTCTTGATATCGCCTCTGCAGCTGCGTGTGGAAGAGGTAAGGAAACCAGCCGTTTTCTGAAGTGCTGTCCTGACGCATTTCCCAAGGCTTTCTCTGTGGGCACTGCAGCCCTGGCGGGCTCCGGCTTCCTGCTATTGTTCAGGATGTTCCATTTGACTTTGAACCTTGAGCCTGGGCTTAGACCACAAAAAGTCACATTTGAGGACCACAGAAGAGAATTTGCTGCTCTTCTGCAAGAACAGAAAAACTCCAAGCTATTTTAATAGCTGCATGTGGCACAGCAGCCAGGGAATCACAGAATCACAGAATGATATGGGGTTGGAAGGGACCTCTGGAGATCATCTAGTCCAACCCCCCTGCCAGAGCAGGTCCATCCAGAGCAGGTTGCACAGGTACGTGTCCAGGCAGGGATTGAAGGTCTCCAGAGATGGAGAAGTGAAGGTTTGCTCAAGACTTACTGCTCAGCCTGGTTACCATCACAAAAACTAGTTCCAAATAACTCCGCTGTTAGATGATTGCCACCAATTTGCAAGTATCTCATCTGCTGTTGCCAACAAGACAGCTCCTGGTTTCTATTAGCTACGCAAGTCAGTCGCCCCAGTGTGAGCAAAGCCAAAAAGGCAAGTGTGAACTGCTTCTCATTCCAATTCTCTTCCCCATACTAGAACAAACGCCTCATAGCAATGCAAGAGAATAGGTATTTTACAGAGATGGCACATAGTTTGAGCATTACTTCTCTCTACAGCTATAATCATTCATCTCTGACTTGACTCATAGTCAGTCATACAGTGTACTGAACACTCTGCATACATAGTATTCCAGTGCAATAAGGTTCAGATGTAAACATTAACCACAGCCAGAGCAAAAGCCAACAGTGACTTTTTTTTTTTCTGTTGGACCTGTGCTTATAAAGCCTCATCCCTCACACTCCTGGGATCATATGGGAAAGAGCTCCATATGCTCACGGGCACAAATCCAATAGCCAGTCTTCACTAGGAAAGAGTTCTACAACGTTACAGGATCTAAACCCTCTCTATACCTCTTTTGCTGCCAAGTGTGTGGGACGCTGCACACAATGGAACTGAACATGAGGGCTGTGACAAAGGAGAAGAGAACCAAGTAGATGAGGCCTTCCACTCCATCATAGCAAAAGCCTGTCAGAGCCTGGACGTAGTCCTGGAGAGAGAAATGAACAGTTTCCTGGTCACTAGAGAGTTAACATTGAACTCTATATCAAAAGCCCTTCCCCTGGACTATGTTCTCTGAAACAATTTAAGAGATTGTAGTCCCTTTTCCAGAGCATATTTCCATTTTAATTTCAGGGACCCCAAATGTTTTTTGTAACTGATCTAACCCTTATTTCCCCTTACAAAGCCCAGCTCAGATTTAGACGTGGAAATATTTTCAAACCCATCCACACAATAAGACTTTAAGAGAGAAGAAAAAAAATAATAAAAAAAGAATAAAAAAGCCAAGGCAAGCTTATCCACCCAACTTAAGATACCACATTTTTCATGAAGCCCCTCCGCTCCCTCACTACATCCCATTGCCCAAGAACACAAGCATGGACTATCTGTTTCTCTGCCTTCAGAGACGCAGCCAGGACAACAGTTAGGCCATGCTATGCTGCAGCTATAAGGCATTCCAATCCATGGGAAAGGCAAGAAGCTATGTGCATAGAAAAAAAAAAAACCCTTGAAGGACCCTGAAACCTTATGGCTGCAGCTTGTAGATGTATAAAGGCATGTTATCTAGTTTCCTATGTTGATCTTTTAAACAGAAAGCTAAATTGAGCCAAATTCCCATTCTCCTTTCTGCTGGAGTCAATCAGTAAAAGCTGTTGTAAACTGTTTTGGCACACCAGAGATTTGAAACTCCAAAATAATCAGTACGCTACAGGCTCTACACCCCCTTTGTTCTTTCTTAGCTCAAGCCCAGTTACCGAGTACTCACCAAATGCAGACTCCGACAGTCTACTAAAGCTGTCAGTTGCTGCAAGTTGATCTCTGTTGAATTTAAAACCTCCTGAATCCGAGTAAGATACTCCTGTAAGCAACAAGCCAGTGATTACAGCAAGGAAATGGCTTAGCAGGAGCTGATCTTGGGCTTTATGCCAGGGTTAGGGAAGCCACAAAGCACAGGGAGAGCAACTTGAGGAGACTTACCTTGGAGGTGGGGTGCTCTCTGCTTGCTGACCTCATAAGTTCCACAACATCATCTTGCATTTCCACCAGAGCCTTGTGACTTCCTGACAGCTTCTGCTCAACACAAAACATGCAATGTTTCAGCAATTCAGGCCACATGAACCAACGGAGCTCCTGGGAAAAGACTTAAATCCTACTTCCCAAATATTGAAGCACCATCTGTATGAATGGCACAAGTTAAGGATGTCTCAACTGACATGGGTGCAGATGCGACAGGGTTAAGTTTGACTTTTACCAACCTGGAAGAAGTACAGACAGAAAGAAAAGGGAAAGAGAAGAACCTGAAGAAAAAACCAAACACATACACACACAAAAACATCTGTGCAGCTGGGGCCGGCTCGAGGAGAGGGAGACAAAAACACAGTGCACTCAAGTTCTCACCACAGAGCACAGCTGGATTTTTCTATTAAATCAGATGGCTGAGAAAGACTTAATGTTAACACTAGAATTTGTTTGTATTGGGGTGCAGCCTTCACATCCCATTAAAGCATCCATGGGAACTTCACATGCAATAGCATGTCAGAGTGTACTGAGCAACCAGAAATGCAACAGATGGCAACGGTGCATCATACCACAGCTCGAAATGTTCTTACCCCACCCTTTAAAACAGAGGAAGACAAGACTTAAAAAAATCCTAAATATAAATGGTGAAGCAGCTGGTGTCTGCCAAACGGTGGGTGGTGTGGGTTCATTCTGGCCTCTGATACATACGACAAAGTTTGGGATGGGCCCAGGTGCTGTTCCTCAGCCCCCACACACAAGAATAATGACTCACATTTATACTTCAGGATACAAACCCTTCAACATCCAAGGGATTTAAGAGGCGTATGTGAGAATCACTCCCTCACCCACAGAAGTGGCTGCATTTTGGGAGTGGAGTGTTGCCACAGTTTAACCCAAAAGAACCTGCAAGAAGAGATTCAACGCAGGAGGTGTGTAGTTTCCCACCCTGGCATTAACTGCGGGTGCTCTGTCTCCAGGTTGATGCTCTTCTAGGAGTGCCATGTAAACAGAGGTGCCATGAACAAAGCCACGCTCCTCACCACATCACACGTGGGCCCTTCTAAGATGGAATCCTGGACCTGAAGCTATATGCAGGTAGGGATGAAGTTGGAAAAAACTGCTCACTAAACCACAGTGCAACCTCTTGCACAGCTGGAAAGTAGCTACCAAAGCTTTACCAACAGGTGGAGTCCTCCCTAAAGCCAACACCTTGCAACTTGCTGGCATCAAAAGCCTTTAACCAATACCCTGGAGGACGCTGAGAAGGGCTGAAGAGAGTTAGGATGCTTATGCTCACCTGCTGGAAAGGGTTGGGATATCCAGCACTGCAGGTCATGTAATAGCGGAGAGTATCTGCCAAGACAAAAGAAGAGAAAGTCATGCTAAATACAGTGTTCCAGCTTTGCAGTATTTTATGACTGCCACAAGGGAGGTGTTAAGTTCTGAAAGCAATAAGCAAAATGAAAATGCAATATAAATAAAATTACTTCTCTTCATGTAGGATTACAGTGCATGGATGGCACTAGAGAAAGGGATGGAAGCTGCCTTTGGGGAGAAAAGACAGATTTGTTTTCTCCTTTTTTTTTTTTTTTTTACTTTTGTGAACAGGAAAAGGCAATGGGGCTGCCCCACTTCCATAGTTAGGTGAAACATCCCAAAAGTTTTATTCAAAAGTCAACAGTACCCACAATATAAACATAAGACAAGACCACAGTGTAGGATAAATCCAACTGCATGCTTAATTTCTGCAACTTTGAAGTGTCAGAATACCCTCCTACAGCCACTGAAAGCAACCCCAGACTGATGCCTGGGGCACATGACAAAGAGACAACTCAACCTTCAGCCAGTTCAGTTCATCAGCTGGGTCACTACACAGCCACAAAATATTAGCACAGAGAGGTAGTAGCAGTGATATAAATACAGGCTGCTATCAAACATACCTGTGGGAGCACGCTTTTGGGCCAAAGGAGCTGCATACACACATCCCTGTGCTACTACACAATGCTGAATATGCTGTGTACTAAATGTACAAGCTGAAGCATTTAAAAGAAAAAAGGGCAAAAAGACAGCTTCACAACTGGGGATTCTTCTGTCATGTTCAAGGAGAGACTGGTTTTAGACAGTGTTCTATAGAAGAACATAAGAAAGTCCTCCTAATTCAAGAAAATCATAACTTTCAGTAATGTCACTTCCTAAAAATGAAAAGCAAGTGAGGAAATGGATGGAAGACAACAAGTTCTTGTCTTCCTGACATGTATTAGGGATGAACAAGTAAACAGCCTGTTTTATGATAGATGTCACTTGCATGCAATTAGATTTTAATAAGAAGCTTTAATTACACTTCAACTAAAAAGAGTGCACGTCACTTGTTTTGCATCCTTCTTTTGCCTTACGCAAAAAAGGTATTTTCGGTATTGAGTCAATACTGCAGGCTTGATCGGGAAAGAAAGCTCTTACCATGTATTAGGGTAACAGCAACACGTTTCCTGTTCAAGGGACCTCAGATCATTTGCTAGTAACATCCCCAAAGTTAGTCTTTTTGCTGGTAACATCCCCAAAGCCAGCCTCAGTACTGAGTAGCCATACCAGCAATCACAGGACAGAGAAGATGCACTGGTAAACTTCCAGGTAAGACTGTTGAAATGCTCAGCCAGCAGCATCCCTTATTTCTAGCCTTGAAGACACAGATTTATTTCTCCTCATTCAAATGTGTATGAAACCAGCCCGGTGCCTTCATGAGCCCTCCATAACGCTACAACCGCTGGCACGCACAAGTTGCAAATATCAGGCTTTCTCCTGCCATTCTCAATAATGCTATTGCGGGAGGGAGCTCTGAAGGACTTGATCATCCAAATACCTTTAGATTATTTCTCAAACATTTACAGTTCCTCTCCAGATGAACGGGAGAGTTTCAGCTCAGCAAAAGCAAGGGTGACATTTGCTTGGTAAGGATGACAAAAGCCCCAAAACACACATACACTCTGCAATTCCCCCTGACTAGCATCCTTTTCTCTGCTCTTTTTCATCTTTTGCCTGTGACTTTCAGTAACGCACATTCCAGGCTGCAAAGGTAATTCTATAATCAGTCCCAACTCAGAAATCAGTAAAAGGCACAACCACAAGCGAGCGGGGCTGGGAAGGAAGCAGCCCTGACTCTATCCTGACTCCGCTGCGCTTCCCATAAATATTGAATGCACCTTTCGGCAAACCAACACGCTGGAGACTGAGCAGTACAACGCAGCCTGTCAGCTCCTGCACACTGGCAATGCAACCTGACAGCTGTTATTTATAATTCATTAGCCTACTTTGGGGCAGCTTCTGCCAGCTGCTCCATCTTCCCCCCCGCCGCCCCCAACTGACTCTTTCTCGGGGATGACTTACATCTCCCCAGCCAAGCCTCTAAAGAGCGATTAGCAAAATCTGGGTATATAGGAGGGCAGCAAGGATTGCTTTGAGTGCCTCACCTCGGGCAGACCACACAAACGACTGTCCACAACTACTCAGCCAAGGAGAGGGCTGCTCCTCCCAGGCTCATAAATCACACTCAAGGGCTACAGAAAAAAAAATAATGGACTGAATCACACCTGCGCTGAGAGAAGGACATAGCAGCAGCCACCCGCAGCATCACCCCCGGTGACCTAAAGGAGCTGTGATCTTTTCACCTATTTATTTTAAAATCAACAAACCATTACAAGTTTCTTTTAGTCTCCCACAGCACTATCAAGTTTACATCGCCTTTGTAGGTGCCTTAAGTGGCGTGACATACCGCTAATAGAGAGCTCCAGAAACATTTCTTCAGGGCCTTCTGGATCATCCCTGGCGGGCAGATTACAGAGGAGAGTTCCTGATATCATCATAGTTTGCAGCTTGTAAACCCAGGATAAAGATTTGCTGGTTACAAGCGAAGTGAAAAGCAGTGCAGTGAAATAAGGGCTTCCCTTCCTTCACCCTGGAAGGCAGGATCAACAAGGCTTCGCTGCGGTAGTGCTGGCTTTGCAGCTGACAAGTGTGACACTCTGTACATAAAATGTGCTTTCCAAAATGGCAAAGCCAGCAGGAGCAGCTTTTTCCCTGCACTGAACCCGGCGTGCTAATAGCTGTGGTGCTTTAAAACTAAAGCTACTGAAGCTGCCTTAAAGCCATCCTGTGCTGCAAAGCCTGGAAATCAAAAGGAGCACGACCCCTGCCTCCAGGCCACCAGGATGGGAAAGAGGAAAGAGCAGAAGGCACCTTCACCAGTTTTAAATCTGGTGGAGACTATCCTGTACAACACCAAATGTCACATTTCTGTCCAGAGAACAGCTATACTAACCCATCATTTGCACTCTGCTAACGGCTCCGGGCCATTTCTTTCTATAATTATCTTTCTGATGCATTTTCCTCTCACGGAAAATTCCTGAAGGTTGGATGTGATTTTTGAAGCTGGCCTTTTGGGCGATCCAGTTCACAGAAGGATTAGGCAGGGTCACATTTGCAGCCGTCTGTGCCTGCTGTTGCCAGCAGCGATCCTCCTGACCCACGCTCTTGGTGCGCAGGCAATGTGGGAGCAGAAGGCAAGGAAGGGAACTACCCAAAATGCTTTATTTTTGCAAAGTCTGTTCTTCCTAGAAAGGAAAGTAGAACTGCCTGCTAAAGACAGCTTCAGCTGCTCGAACTGCTTATTCCTTCTGCAACCATGGAGACTTACTATTCACTTCAAAGCTCAGCTGAAATGCAAAAATGGCATTATGCACCCGCCAAAAGGCAGTGAGAAGGTCTGTGGGGTAAAAAGCAATCAGAAAAAAAGATCCTAGTTAAAAAAAAAATTAATCCCCACACCTAGAACAGCTTTTCCCAGCCCTTCTTCGTCTCTGCTTGAACATTCTCTAAGCAGCTTGCATTTTGCATATTCACCCAGATGAGACTCTCTCTGTGGGTTCCACCATCAGAGAAAGCTGAAGCATATCACCTGTGATGTCAAAGAAAGAAGCCTCTTTTGGCCAGATTTTCTTGCCCAGGTAACACGTTCTCCACCAGGAGTTTTGTTTCCCTACGGCAACAGTCTGACAGCAAAGGGAGGTATCTGCATAACGTTTGTATTTCTCTCAGAGATGCTACTCTTGTACCGGTGAAATCAGTCATCGGGGGCCTTCAGCAAGGAGCTCGTAGCCATCCCACATGCCCTCCACTCAAAGCTCTCCGCTAATCAGGAGTCCAATAAAACCACGTAGGAAAATACAGCTTCTCAACGCTGACATCAGCTCATCAGGATTCTCGAGAGCACTTCTTTGGGCAAACTCTTTTCTGCAGTGCCCGCTGAGCTCAAGCAATAACTGTGCAACCACCACATGCCCCACGTCAGGTTTTGTCCTGACCTTACTTCTAGAGAGGAAGGGGAGGTGGTGGCGGTGTCTGTCCTCCGTGTCATTCAGCACTGGGCTTAGACACAGATGAGAGTAAATCAGTGAGAAGCCAATTAGGAGGCTGCGTGTGACAAGAACGCTCGCTGCTTGTATCTGAGTAGTAAAGTGTCAGCATCCAGCCTGACCAGTTTGGCTGGACTGGAGGCAAAAGGCTCCATTATCTGTCCCCTGAGGTTTGCAGTTCCTTCGGATGAAGCAAGTGTCTGTTCACCACGCCTCCAGATTTCCAGTAAGAGAATCTGGAGAAAGCTCTTCCTGTTGTTTCGACAGATTGTGACTTTTTATTTAATTTTATGCAATAAGTCATCTGATAATAACATAATATCAATGAAAAAAAACAAGAATGAGACCAGAAGATGGCCTCCTGCCTTGAAAATAAACATCTTGGCTGCACCAAGTCTTTTTACGAGCAGCAGGAGCTGATTATACAGCCACTGTTCAACTCCATTGGCTTTATCTCAATTAATGAATACTGCACGAGTTAGGCACATATGTCAGCCTCTTCTGCAAAATGATTTAAGTCTCTCCTTCTCCAAGAAACCTGCACTAAGGCTTTGCTCCCCCTCTTTCCCCTGCCTTTTTTTAATGCAGCGCATTTTATCTACAAAACAAGGACATCTCCTCTCCAGCTAAAATCTTGACAACAATAATAATGCACTTAATCAGATTATTCTCAGCTCCATTAATTCTATTTAGATTTGCAAACAGCAATTAATACACAAACAGGAATATTAACATACTAGTTGCCCAGTATCCAACATGGTTATTTTTCTATGAAAACTCCTATAACCACCACCAACAAAGAAGCATTGCGAATATGCAGACCTCGATGCCTCAGTCCTAGTCTGAATGCCAGAGCATAGGGCTGGGAATATCACAACACAGAATATTTAAAAACAGCAACTAAAAGTAGTGATTAAAGGAGAAAAATTGACCCAGCACTAAAAACCTTCTTAAGATTACTTGTTGGTTCTTACATCCTTAAAAATAGACGGCAGCACCTAGCTCTGCGTGCCATACCCCAGCACTGGCCAAATGCAGACACCTAGGCAAGACTGAAGCCCAACTTCAGCTCAAGTGATTCCCAAGGTAAAGGTGATGCCTACATAATATGATAACTCCCAATGGATTTTTCTTCGATGGACTACCCGAGCCTCTCCACCCACTCACACCCTGTCTTAGTCATTTCTTTTCTGAACTGAGATAATGCATGGTCAGATACCCTGCGGTGAAAATAGCTGGAGCAACCTCAGAAGTGTTTTGGCCTCATCTGTTGATCCAGCTGTTAATGTCAGAAAGCATCACCCCCACAGCAGAGGCAACAAACCAGAGAGTGACGAGTCCTGTGCACTGGAACTGGGAGCCTTCAAACAGGGCAGCTTCCTCCGAGAGGACAGCATCGATGCTGGCTCTCAGCTGCCTGCCCAGTCTCCTTCAGCTCATCACCCTTCCTTGGATATATGGCTCAACTGATCACAAAGCAGCTGCTACAATTTACAGTCAAGCGCATTAAGGGATGCCAACACTTATTTCAGACTTTTAAAGATGTTTCTAAGGAGCCATCACTGGGATTCGTGCCATTGAGCAGTGCCACACTGCAGTCCTCGTGGTGCGATTTTCCTTCCTGCTCAGGTGCCCAGGACGGTTCTGACATCGGGGAACAAGAACTATTTCTGTAGCTTCCTGATATTAAACTATGACACAGCAGTGAAAATCCACATGGGAAGGCTCAACATTCAACCATCTCCCAACCAGCTGCCTGGTGCGATGGCAGGCTCAGAAGTTAGACTGATTTCCTTCTGAAAAAAAAAAAAAAGAAGGAGGAAAAGGCACTCACGAACGCTCAACGGCTGCCTAACAGCAGGGAGCTGACACACCAGCAACCCACGGAAGGGGCCACCCTTCCAACTCCAGCCTGTGACAACACCTGCTCTTCCTCCTCTTCAGTGTTTCACTGAGACCCATTCACTGTTATTTATGGAGCCTCAACAACTGTTGTAGCTGGCGGCGCTGCCAGAACAGAGCCTGATTTCACCCAGGGGAGGTGACTGTCCCTGCCAGGGGAAACAGGAGGAAGGACAGGAATGTCAGTCCTGCGCTCACCGTTAGCTTCTAAATGAATGATACCTATTAACGAAAAACTGCAGGAGCCAAGCAGACGAGGACAACTGAAATGGAGAAGTAGCAAGAAGGAGCATTTCTTCAGTTACCCAGGGTCAATCTAATTGTTACCAAACACTCTCCAGAGCTGATTTGGATTACCAAATTATTACAGCACACAGCTGGCATCAGCATCAGCTATTTCCCTTTGGCATCACTGACCCACGTGCCTCCTTGAAGAACTAGGAGGCCAGCTTGGTACCTGAAGACACGTCTTTGTCACCTTCACAGCCAAAACAGACTTTTCATCTTGGGTGGTGTTCAACTTTCATTCTCTTCCCTTATTGCATTTCTTCGATACAGAGAGAGCTGTGTGGCTCTACCCTCTCCTTCCCAGGAAATCAATAAATAAAGCATTCCAAAAATAAGCTGTAGGGTGGTAACATCAACTGTAGATA
Source organism: Limnodromus scolopaceus (assembly GCA_028565335.1). Lineage (NCBI taxonomy): Eukaryota > Metazoa > Chordata > Aves > Charadriiformes > Scolopacidae > Limnodromus > Limnodromus scolopaceus. The sequence continues at coordinate 3,098,652 of JAOXNO010000070.1, forward strand.
CTCTCTTATACTATGTTCTGCCTCCAGACATAAACATTTCTTATTGCATCCAATCTCCGCATCCTCAGCCATAGCTACACACCTAATCTCCTATCGGTTGCACAGTAAGAGGCAGCATTTGGCTAAAGACACGGCTAAGCTCATGGCCAAACACCAGACCTTCTGTACACAAGGCAAAGATTCTCTGATTTCACTAAATAAGAGCCAGGAAAACCACAAGCGGCTCCTTTTGCAAATCAGTGTCATTGCTTATTTGTGTTTTATCATACACAGAGCCATATAGAGGAGTTATCAGGGGAGAGAAGGTAGGAGAAAATAAAAGTTAACTTTGTTATCTAAGCAGCAAACTCAGTTCTGAAAAATAATTTTCCTTTTTAGCACTTATGGCATCTCCACTGGCAGGTGCCCAACCACTTTTTTGTTACACCACGGTTCTGAAAGCCACTTTTGCTCTGCCTGAGGTCCCAGTTGGAGGCACCCCTCATCTCATCAAGCACTTCAGTCTAAATTAGGAGTCACAAACCCCAAATCCATCAGTGCTTCAGCTGGATGCCACTGTGATGCAGGCATATTGCTTTAAATGGAACAGGATTAACAAAGCAGTCAAAATACTGCATTTATAATGGAAAGGGAAATTCATACTTCTCTGTGGCTGTTTCCATTCATTTACCCTCTAAATTAGCTTTAAAGAGACTCTTATTTATAGCCCCCATTAAGAGAAAAAAAAATAAATGTATTTGTTGGTAACAGATATAAAAATAAGTATCCTAGATTCAGGAATACAGACCTAAGAGCAAGTTTTAAAAATGACAACTCAAACGACACACTGCTATTGCTGCAGTTCTGTCACTCAGAGAGAAGAACAAGATTCAAGAGTGCTACATTTAAAGCAAAATAATCCAGGAACTTCTGTTCCATCTAATCAGTTATTTCCACCTAAGGTCCAAGGCAGAAGAAAGATTCTGAGGGCTCTTCTGACCAAGTAAAGTATATATGTGCACTTCTGACCAGGGTATAAATGCTTCTTTGGGGAGAGCATTGGTTTTCCAGAGCTCCACACATATTTGTTTTTCCCACTGTATGCCAGCTCCTCTGTTCCAAACAACACCTTAAATTCTCAGCCACTGCCACGCACCTGTGTGACACCTGGAGCCATTGCACCCCGTGCCAAAGCCAGTCCCAGCACTTACCAGCACTAAGCACCGCATTCTCCTCAACCACTTTGGAGACATAAGCATCAGGGTTAATACAGAAGTCACTGGAGCCCTAGATAGATGCAAGACAAAAGAGAAAAGGACCGCTACTTTGAACAAGATGCACTATAAAACAGGCACAGCGTAACATTAATGTCCTGTCAGACAAACCTGCAGCAAAGGGTGGACAGGACTTGGATGAGAGCCACTTACCACCGCAACAGCCAACTCCAAACCCAGGGATCCCCAGCTGACAATCAGGGCAAACACCCCGAGCAAGCACACCCTGTGGGAGACAGACAGATGGCAGATGTAGAAGCTCTGAGTTCAAGCAGATCCTGTTACAAGATGTATTATGTGGAGTCCAAAGCAATTACCAAACCCAAGAAATTATCAACTACTGTATCTTCAGATAAACCATTCCATTTTACGTGTTGTGGACAGCAGCAACCAGAGAAGTTTATGTCCAGTTGTCGGTTCCCACGTTACCTGGCCCTGGGGTCGCAGGGGAAGGAAGAAGAGGGTGGAAGCAAAGTCTTACCCTGCTTCTAGCAGGGAAGCCAGAGACAAAGGGGTAGCCACAGGGAAGGCAGATTGGCAGATGGATGACGACAATCCCATCGCTTCCACTATCCCCATGCTGGTCCAAAGACATTCAAATGAAAATACCTCATATAAAAAAAACTCCAAAAGCATACTGACACAAAACTGGACAAAACCATCTTGTTTCTAGAATAAATGAGTTAAAGTGTGACACTGCAGGGCTACAGAGAGCAGGAGGGAGCACTCAGCCTGTGGTAGGACACCTGGCTTGGGTTCCAGGCTGCGTGTGCCTGAACAGCTCCTGAGCACCCCACAGAGCCCCAGAAGAGAGACTGTCACCTGCGGGCAAACAGCTCAGAGCACCAGCTCAGGTGCCCACCGCAGCCACGCGAGCGCATCGCTGCACAGATTTAAAGGTTTTCTTCTGACAGCTGGACCTCATTACCTACAGAAATAGTGGAAAGTGTCTGCTATCGAGCAGGGAAGGCAGAGGGATGACAGAGCAGTGGTCTCGGTGACATTCAGCTAGCACATGTGGTGGAAAAGGCTTTTGCACCTCCCCAGCCAGCACATTAGCTCTTCACCTTTGCTGTCAGTATGAGCACTACAGATACTTAGGCAAAAGTGCTCCTTGGCTCCCTCAGGTATGGGGATGCAGACTAATAAGCAGTTTCATTTCATGTATCCCTGTCTTCAAAGTAAAGGGACACTGGCTCGCTCTCTCAGGGATGCTTTTTCCTTCAGGCTTTGAAATACAGAAAAACAAACCAAAACCTGTTCATAACCAAGCTATTCTTTATTCAAACCCAGTGCAAGCATCTCTGTGAGGACGGGACATCTCTCTTTTCTGCTACATTTGTCTCATTGAAGATTAAAGCTTTAAAAAAAAAAATAATCTATGGGTCTACATTTTAAAAGATTTATCCCTCAGTTTACAAACTTATTTTAATTCTGAGTAATCCCTATTCTGCGAATGGATCTGTGAGTCATCTTGCAGAAATAATGGAGCTTCACCAGACTGACCCCTGTGCAGCGCTCTGGAACACGATGGCTAAAGACTTGACTGTGCTTTTTCCAAATGAATGCAAAAATTATCAGCCACAGATCCACAAGGATCTGTGCTTTTGTGACATAAGGACAACACGGCTTGGTGCCTCCAGCTGAACATGGTAATCAATTCAATAAGACACATTTGTTGTTTTGCTTTAAATGAAGATGACTGGGTCGGCAACTGATTGGTTGGCTACAGGATCTAAAATTGGCATTTTCACCATCTTCCTTGGCTGTGACACACTTGCCATGTGCTCCCTTTGGGGAATGCCTTAATATGAACTTCTGGCTAACAGAGAATGAGATTCTAATTTAAACCCTGGGTTTACCATCTGTGCATTCACTTGGACTTTTGTCTGTATAACCTGCCAGGTATGAAGTCATCTGGCAAACAATAAATCTGAATACGCATTCCAATTATTAACGGCATCACCACGTACCAGGATAAACTCTTGGCCATGTCAGTTGTCAAACTGTCACCGTGTTTATGATACCAGCATCTTTGCCAAATATGCCAAGCTAAACCAAGCTACAAGACAGGGAGAGGAATACTTTTTTTCCTTATAATGGGGCCCGAGCATGGCAGCATTTGCAGTGCTTTTTAGAACTAGAAACGCATCAGTATTGCGGTACCATGGCAACAAGACTCCTCCTCATAACTGTACAAACCATTGCTTGTTCTCAGTTTAACATTTCTTCAGGTGTGACAACCAAAGATAAACAAGAGCAGATCGTGACACAAAAGGCAGGCTACCAGGGTGTGTAGGTACATGCAAGGCTTATCATCCATTAGCACATGCCTTCGCAACTGTAGAGAGCTAAAGGGAGATTTTTTAAAGCCTGTAAATTTAAGGGAGGATGCTCACATTACTGTCTCCCAGCAGGGAGGCTACCAATGCTACCCAGCAAAAGGCAGACTGCCCAGATGAGTTCCTTTGGTGTCCTTGAATGGAGACCCGTACCATCGCATTTTATAGCTCAAGAAGCTTCCTGGGAACATCTCTCATGTGGCCCCAATCCCATCCACAGAGCTACACTCTACAAAGTCTCTCTACACTGAGAGGAAAACTTAACCTCAGTCTCAGAAGTTCTTGAAACCAACTGACAAGAGTTCAGAGGTTTAAACTAGCAAACACTTGCATTCAGCTGACCTTCTTTCATGCACTGTGCCAGGATCAGGACTTACCCCATAAGAATGGCCCTGGAGTTTCTAATGAGCCCAAAGAGCACCAGCAAACATATCAGGACGTGGAACAAGAGCAGGCCCAGGTATCCCAGCCACCTGCAGCAAAACAAAAACCACCCCAACACATAGTCTGCAAAGGAAAACTGGTGTATAAAAGGCACAGATCAAGAAGCTACTGTGACTCATGGGAAAAACATAGCCCTGAATATTTGCTGAGGCTGGAATCAAGGCAGGTAAAAGCATTTACACAACATGCTCAGCATACACAGCTGTTGAGAACAAAACTGGATGCGATCAGGTGAAGAACAGGCATCGCAGCTTCTTGAACCTCCTAGACATTTGTTAGAAAATGCTTCAGTTATTCCACATGTGTGGACAGAGGTTTTCTTTTGTGGAATACATTGGATGCAATCTTTTATTGAAAAAGTTTTTATGTAAGGGTATGGTGTTAACATATGGAACTAGTTCAGTTTTCCACTCTATTTAGTTAATGTGTCAGACAACTACAATGCACTCATTAGGACACAAGAGTAGCGCTTTCTGTGGCTCTTTTCTTCCCCAGTTAGAACATGAGCTACAGAATTCGTGCATTGACAAGTTTCCCTGCAGCTGGTAACACACACAGTTAAGAAAAATGTTGTTTTCATGCATTTTGATTTAAACTGGATGCAATTTCGCTGTAAGAAACAAATCAGCTGGGTGGGCCAAGAGCACCTGCAGTGATATATACAGTCTTTGGCTCAACCGCCCAGAACACGCGCATTATTGCTGCAAAACTGACCAAAACAGATGCTACAATCACTACGCTACAGCATGATACACACCTGTACCAGTCATAGAGGTCAATCTGAATTGCCAGCTCCTCCAGAGACAGCTCATCATTCTTCCAAAAGGGGATCTCAGTTGTTTGCCTGACCAGATCATCCAAGAGACCTTGCAGTTTCTGGATAACATGCAGGTAGTCCGTCTGTTTCATGAACATCTCCTCCAGGATGAGCAAGTTTGGTTCCACTGTCTGATTCAGGGCCACTGCGGTATCCAGGACCTATAGTATGGGAAAGAAAAAGGGGAAAAAAAAAAAAGAAAAAGAGAAAAGAGAAAAATAATTGAAGGACAGGAAGTCAAGGAAGTGAAAGAGGATTCATCCTTACTAGCAAGTTACAGACAGCTTCCAGGTTACCAGTCCTCTGTCTTAAGAGGCTCAGACTGCTTACCCTTCAAAAGCAACTTATAAGCATCTATAGAGTAGATTTTTTGCAAGTAGTCCAATGATGGCAACTCAGCGGAGCCTTTAATACACTTTTTGCAGCCATCAGGGTCGCTGAACGATACCATAAAATTAGAGGTAGCAGCAACCAATTCTACTAAAATGATAGATTTTACTAAGAGGCTTTTCTGCTTTGGACTGCCTCCTCTTCCGGGTGTGGAAGAGAACTGATCAGAAGCTGTTTTTACACGTAGCAAAGAGAAGACTTCATTTAACAAGCTGTGTTTGCTTTGATATTTTTAGAAGAGCTGAAGAAAGCACCGCTTCCATTAGTGGAAGTTTTAGCACATCTCTAAGCCCAGAGACTAACAAAAAGGAAGAGGAGACACAGGCAGAGCCGGATTCAAGGGAAGAGGTGCTGAGCAAGTCTGCTCATTCTCACACTCCCCATTTCCTTCCGTGTCTCCCCTGGTGCTTACCCGGTCTTGGACACCTGCCACGGTGCGGTTTGCATGGCGTAGTGAGTACGTCAGCCGGTGAATGCCATCGCTGGTCTCTCCATTCCCATAGAAGCCAACAGCAATTCCAGCACTGCAGAGAAAGAAGGCAAGAAAGGGGAGAGTTAAAGCTAAAAGGCAAGCTATAGAACGTATGGTTTATTGCTACAGCACCCTTTGTAGTCACAAAGACAGCTGGGGTAGTCATGCTCCTCAGCAACCACTAAAAAAATTCACCTGTAAACATTCACCCGTGTTTTCCACACAGCCACCAATTCTCCACTGTCCAATATGATGGACAGTGGAACACCATCCTTGCTCAACATATATGTTTCATTTGTGGTAAAATAACGAGAGTTCAGATCTAGCCATGGGCAACCAGAAATCCTGCCAGCCAAGCGGCTCTCCTGTGGCTCCTGCAAGAGCTACCATTGCTGTGTCAGGAGACACGTGCCTTTTCTGGACACAAAATACAGATTGTTTTGTGACATTTTTTAAAAGAAGGACACAAAGAGCTTGTATTGACTATTTCCCAATGCTGGTGATTCCTCTAGACACATTATCCATGCCCTCTTCTCTACACTCTGAAATATCTATGAGCATCATCTATCTTGATTTATCTTCCCATTAGAAGCATTTGTGTCACACTGATTTAGAGTACTGGAAAGGAAGGCTTAATAACTTACTGGGACAAAAGGCTTATTTATTTTTAAAGCAAGTGAATTTCCAGCTCGCAGATACAATTCAACTCCAGCTGCTTAGCAAATTACCACCTATCAGCTGATTTGCCATAACTGTCCACACATATCAGTCTGCCCCAATTATGAAGTACACCATATTAGCCTAAGCCTCACTTAAAGGAGGAAGATCCTGTAAATGAGTTGCAACCAGGAGATTATCTCATGCAAGCCTGAAATACCTCTTCTATTAAAACACCGCTGCAGGAACTCTCAGTTCCTCTTCCCAAGCCCATTTTTCCTAATAATAGAGGAGGAAAGAACTTGTGAAGGGGTCACACAACTAAACTCAGGGCATTACGGGCATAAACAAACATTACCAAGACCCAATTATCGTGTCTTATTTAGCTTTAGAGTAGCCAGGATCTTTTCTGGGAAGGTTCTCAAGATACCAAGGTTGTGTTTGTGGTAGGAGAAAGGAAGGTGGTGGTGATTTTGGTGTAAATCTGAAGGTATTCTGGATGAAACATTTAGTTTTTCCAGAACAATTTCGTGCTTGGGTTATAGCACTGCCCTCACAGAGTTCATCTGAAGCAGGAATGAAAGAGGAAGGAACCAAGCCAAACAACAGCTTTCAGAACAAGTAAGCATAGCGCCTTTGTTTAATAGGAAGGGTCACTAAAGGACATTGGGCATTCTTCACCACCATCGCCACCCGGCTTGGAAACCAACCGGCAGGCCAGAGTGGGCTTTGTCTAGATAAGAGACCCTCACACAGATTTGCTCTGGCACATACATCAATCTGCAGTTCCAACGACTGACCGTTCCAACGCTCTGCTCCTGTTCCTCTCCTGCAGGAACGGCACCGTGCCTCCTCTCCTGGGCTCATCCACTTCAGAACAAGCAAACAGAACAATGTAGTTCACCTGGTTGCATTTCTATTTTCTCCTCATCCGTACAAGAAATAGAAGCAAAGAACATGCAACTGGAAGTGGATCCACTATGAAAATCTGTGTCAGCCTCATGCTTTTTCCAGCAATTGAATCTCCATAAATTATAGAGAGCTTGGCCCATAAAAGCCTCTGCTGAAGGGTCTTCTAGGGACAGTAGCCAGCCTACATCATATACAGAAAGAGAGGCAGCAGGTTTGTAACTCTTAATATTTAGCGTTAATACAAGAAATCAGCCTCTTTCTTCATGAACACCATTCCTCAAACATTTTCCTAATGCAAATGATGCTGATAATTAAAGCCAGAAAAGCCCTCCACATTCCTTCCTTGTTGCAGTTATTATCAGAGCCTGACAACACATGCCTAGGATGCACGGGGGTCAAAGGGATAAAAAACCAACAAAATCCCCCACACATACCCCTCCGCTTGAACTACAGAGATTACAGATGCGGAGCTATGCCCAGGATAAGGCAACTCAGCATCCCATCATGGCAATTGCAAACCTCTGGCTTGAATTTCCCCTTGTCTTATCAGAGAAAACGAAAAAAAAAAAACTTCACACAGACCCTTTCACTCTCCTGAGCAGCAGAAAACTTTAACAGTTGTTGCTACTATGGACACCAAATAAATTCCAGAACGTTCTTGACATTGAATATGCAGATCTGACCCCTTTAATTAGCGAGCGATTTTTATTCAGCCTGTTACAGCTACTAGAAGCCTATTCTTTCAGCAAAGGCTTGGTAACTGCCCAAAACCTGCTGCTTGGCTCTCAGCATTCCCAGCACAGTAGCGCCGTTTTGGTGGAAAAGACTCAAGACACAGCACTCTGAAGTAGCAGCAGTCGTCACGGCCTTAAAGACACAGCACAGCTCGGTATATTAGCCAGTTTAATCAAAGGTACCATTTATGAAGTGCTAGCAATTCCAGGCAAATGACTCGAACCTCGTTACCCCACGCACGGCAGAACCTCCCCAGCAGCCATCCCCATAGGCTTCCCATCCAGCCAGTCACCGCTCGTGAACGAAAACACTAAAGCGACAGGAATTGGGACAAAAGCCACTTAATTCAAGTAACAAATACCTCTGGACATGCGTATCACACATTTCACTGGAAACTACACATAAAGCATTAATTATTCCATTACTGCCCAGCAAAAGCCAGCTCTGCATTCACACCTTGTGCCAGGAAGAGCCACTCACAGTCATTCCTTCTCCTAGGAGCAAGCTGTACAGTTTTGTGGCAGTTCCCCCTTCTCCCATGCTAGAGAAGGAAGGAAACCACCCTTGAAGCCCCAAAATCCAGGCCGGGGGCATCTGCTCGGACCCACACTGGGACTGAGGAGGGGGCAGAGCTGAGGGGCAGCGGGGGAAAAGGAGAGAACCACTGCTGTTTGATTTTCTGTTTGCATTTGGCTTCATGTAAATCCAACAGTTGTTTCAAATCCCTGCCTACACACACTGGTAGAAGTTGCTATTGTTTAAAGCAGATTTAAGGATTTGCGCTAGTTTTTAACTACTTTTTATTTGATTAAAGGGAAACACAGGGGCTCCTTCTATGTAAGCGCTTCCTTTTAAAGTAAAAATAGATCAACTCATCTTAACCCAACAGCGTAAGTCCTGGAGGTCAGGAGAAATCACATGGCTTCTTGTGCAAACCCCGGGAGGCTCTGTAGCCTAAGATACAGCAGATCCATCTCCCAGTACAGGATGCCAAAAACATCACCCAATGGGGGAAGCCTTCATTTCTGTCACGCAGTGTGGATACAGGAACAGCATTCTTGAATGACACAGCTTTTTTTCCACCCTAGCACCCTCTGGAAGATACTCCAACGCATTTTCAACGCTTCTATAGGAAAGTCATCTCCACTTCTGCTATTCTTGCTTCTGTCACACTCCCCTCCCCAGCACACACACACCTCTCTCCTCCTAAATCCACACCATCCCATCCTCAGTTCTTCCTCCCAAACCTACCTTTGTCAGTCTCCGTACCTCTACCTCTCCTCGCCTTCATTCTCAGTAGTATTTTTGAATAAACATCTTAAAAATCAATCTTCCAAGCTCTCCTGGGCCATTTAAAAAGTTGCTCCTGCTGTCCAATATTGCATTTAAAAAGCCACTTGGCTACTCGGTCATTTTGGTAAGTTTTAGGAAACTCACTTTGGTTAAATCAAGAAAACACTGCACTCCTGAGATTAACACTATCGTCACTGACACACGCCCCCACAGAAACACACTAGAGAGAAACAGGACGCTATGCCAAGACTCAAGAAATTCAAATCCAGAGCATAGTTTTCCTGTTACTTGTAGGCAAAAGTCATGTGGTCTTAGGACACCCCTCAATAAAGAACCAGAAGAGAATAATCATGTGTAATTCCAAATTAGCTTATAAAATAACCTGCAAAAAACCCACCACCTTTGCTGGATTACACAAGGTGTACGTGAACAGCAGAGTGTTAATGTGACAGAGAGAGCATATACACGCCTTCTGGTGAAGAGATCCTCCCGATGTAATACCCACGCACACAGTGAAAACCCCTCTGGGTACCCAGTTACCAGTCTGAGAAGATGAACACTAGCCATTCACATCACATCCTTAGAAATGAATAATCTAACTACACCAAGTCAGCTTTAATTACAGGAACTTCATAAGGAGAGCCCTTTTTAGACTTCATGTTCTCGGGAGAAATGTTAATTTGTCTGTCTAATTACCACCTTGCACTTTCACGCCAGGGGAAAGCGCTGTTACTGACACTTGAGAAAGCAAGTTTTCACCATCTATTTGTACCCATTTTTTTCAGGTACCTTCTCCATGAAGCTTCCTACCCACCTTTGGAGCTGAGCTCCGTTCTGGGAGAGTCAGGGTCACCTAACTGGTGGATGAGGTAATTTATAAGACAACTCTCCCTACACAGAAACCAATCAAAATTGGTAAGGACTAGAAATGAACTAAAAATTCAAGGAATAATCTAGGCAAATCCTTCCTGCAGCTTTGTGGCTAGAGCAACTGGGAAGACTGATTAGAGACATTTGGTTGGTCCTGTTAACCAGTTATGCCTTCCTGCTGGCTCAGCATTCTCCTTTTTGCTCAGCAGGAAATATCAAGTCATTAGGGAACCGTGATCCATAGCAGTCAGCAGGATTCATAGTACAAAAAGCCCCTGGGATTAAGTACTACCTAGATAAGCATCTACGAGGGATGGCTGAACTTAACTAGAGTTAACTAGTTCTCAGCTAAGATGACAATAGTCCACTTTATGGTACTCAGACCAGTCGCTGTTTGGAACCTCTCGCTGCTTCACCATCCAAGCTACTTCTCTCCCCTTGTAAACTCCCTCCAGGTCACCCTACTGTCAGGCAGGCCTTTGGAATAGCCTTATTCCCCATCACTCAAACACAACAGCATCTGCTGGCCTGGCACTTCTGTTATGTGTAGCGCACAGCTAGGATAGGATATATCCATTGGACTGATCTTTAACTATCGGTATCTAGCTGGGACTTCCTGCTAGTACAGATAAGATTCCTTGCGTGTTGGAAGCTGCATCTGCATTTCCAGCCAGACACTGATCACAGAGTGCCAAGAGGCACAGGTTCAAGTGCACTGTCACATCCAGCTGCTCTCAGAGGGGCAGAAAACCCACCTTGGCTTTGCAGGAGAGCGGCAGAACTCGGAGAGCAGCTTCATTCACCACGGATGGTACCAACCTGCTGTCGTTCAAGAGAGCCAACCTCAGCGTGCAGATTTAAAACTTAATTAAGAAAGGTCAAGACAAATACTCATCCCATATCACTGTAGATTCAGGTAGAATCTTAGTTTTAAGGATGCTCCTGTATTTAATTCTTTCAAGAACAAGCGGTACACTAGGGATAAAAACCAATGGTTTGCACTTTGAGGAATCTAAGCAGTTTTCCAGCTTGCGAACTTGACTGGGAGTCGCATCAAGTTTCCCAGAATTTATATGCTGACCTTCCAACTTTAAATTGTCTCGCGCACGTGCTGGGAGATGTGCAGAATACCTCTTCTCACCCTTCCTACAATTAAAAACAAACAACTACCGCACTCTGCAGCAGTTGTCCTGGACACACATGCTGTGTAACAATAGCTAACGAGGACCTGTAGCAGCAGCACAAGTATAAATAGCATCAGCTAGAGCTTCTGTAAGAAAGGGTTAGGACCACAGCACTTCCAGTAGATTGGAATGGATGCAGCTGAAGCTCTTGAGAACACTAAAAGGAAATGTGACTGATGCTGAGATTTCTTCTTTGCAAGTTGTTTTGTAGTTTCCCTTCTCATTTCAGGCACCTATCTGCAGTCAGGAAAGCATGGACAAGCTCCCTGCAAAGACGGCAGTATTTGCGAGCACAAGTACCTCTCCTTCTCAACACTGAGCCTCTGTCTCTACAGGCAAATCCACCCCCAGCTGCTAAACTCACAATATGATGTCTGCTCTGCAGTGTTTGTTCCAGTACTTCAGGGGTTTTCTATTCTCTTAAGTGTGTGCCTCAGAAGAACAAATACGCAAATGCATTAGCACAATTTAGCCCTTGAAGAGCTAAGCCTGGCCTTCAAGGAACACGCTCTCCTCCAGAAATGATCACGTACCAGATCCACCACTTATCAGCAGGTTAATACAAAGAGTGAACAATGAGACATTGCAAAATACAATTGTCTCATCATCTCCTTTCTGACCAGGGGCCTCCTCCCAGACCTGCCAGCCTTGTGGAGGGGCAACTAAGACCACCTGGAGCCCTTCCCTAGAGCAGGATGATGTTTGGAATTGGTGAGAAATGCAGTGCACACATCCATAGAGCTTAGAGTATTCATTCTGTCCAAGTCAAAACAAACTAAGGCCAAGGCTCCTTCCAGAAGTTTGCAAACACGTTCCTGCTTTCAGATGCCCCATCATTAACTTTTAGGAAATGGGATACTTATCTGTGTTGACCAAAAGAAACCCACCTGCAACACAAACAAAATCTAAATTCTCTCCTTTTAATGTCTTCTGCCCATGTTCTCCACTAATTATTTGATTTTTCTTGCTTTCAGCAACCCTTCTTTTCACCTCACCTCCAAAAGCCTTCTGTTGCTCAGTCACAACGTGAAATGTTGCTGACACTAGCAGCATTACTAGCAACCCTTGGAGATGGCACATTAGTACAGATAATGAAATGCAGCAATGTCTTACACAGGCTGCAAAATCTGAACGTCCACTCCAGTCAAACACCAATACTCCCAAACCAAGAAGAACAGTATGTGCCTTTTTCTTCCTGATCTAGTCATTCTTTTTGGACACCACGTTCTAAGAAATCTCCATCTAGACCTGATAAATATTTCAACTGTATCCATGCTATCGAAGCGATAAGCTTCTGAGGACACAGTGTCCTTGATTTACCACTTGGAAAGTATCAAGAGCAGGACATTAGCTATTCCTTTCCACATTGCTCAAGCCATTAGGCAGTTCAGCAAGTGGTAGAAAGGAAGAAAATACATTACAGATATTTAAAACATACATGTAACAAATGGAAAGAGGGATTACTGCCAACATTGACTAACTACAGACATAGCACAACAAGTGTGAACATGCACGCACAGGATGTGCCACCCCAAGTGGGGTCCCTAACCCAGGGAAGGTCCCTTCCGGGCACGGACCATACCTGCACACCAGGGTTGCGATGATGACACACCACGCCGTACAGCAGCAGTCAGCGTTTAGATGTTCTTCGCTCTTCCGATGGCGGCAACACAGCCAAAAGGAGTAGAAGAGGAGAAAGAGCAGGTCCAGCGCGAGGCAGGAAAGAGCGATGCCACCCAACAGCAACAGGGCCTGCGGAAAAAGAGAGATGGGTGTCACATCTGACCCCGGCACAGCCCATAGCAGGGTTGTGAGTCAGCGCCCAGATGTTTGAGGGCTCTGCAATAAGATAGCACGGAAGGCGTTACCTTGAAAACAAGTTGTTTTGTGGGTTTTGTATACTTTTTTTTTAAAATATAAACTGGAGGTTTTTAGCCCCAGTTTCTCCCCTCTCTGCATCCCACTCAATGAAACCACATTCTGTATCTCAGCAGGAAACAGCTGAACCATTGCGCCTGTCCCAGTCTGCAAACAGCCTGAGTGAATCGGGGAGGGTTTCCTCTTTACCCCTGATCATAGGTCAGCAGATTTAAAGAGGGGAAAAAAAAATTAAAATAAATAGCCCAGCCAGCTGCCTCTATCTGTACAGTTGTTTAATCCTCATGAATAAATATGCAGGCTTATTCATTAGAAATCCAAGTGCATGAGTGGGTTTGAAAGGGGGTGGAATTTATTATACATGTGTGAGATTGATTTAAAAAAAAATAATAAAAATGAATCCCCTGCAATGCTTCTGTTCAAGGTAGATCTAGAATAAATGCTAAATCCCTCCATATACCATCCACACATACAGGTACAACAAACGCCGATGCTACAGATGCATCGGCTTGAATCCATCACAAGCTGAATTATTGTGTTATACCTATTTCTAGTCAGATGTTCCTGGGAGGAAAGGGAAGCAGTAAGTGTTTAATTCCATTCCAGTTTCATTTAACTCCATTCCAATTTCTTTTTATTTGGAAAATCCTGGGCGAAACCCAATAACACAAAACAATTTTGTGAAGGAAAATAATAATTAAAAAAATTCAAAATCTATTCCAACACCAAATCCAGCCACACATTCCCACATGAATGAATCGAGTAAGAAGGATGTTATTTCAGCTATAGGGTTATTTTGGATAAACCCTTGGCAGTGGTGACAAATGCCAACTTATTAAAAATTACTTAAATATCTGGAAAGGGCTTAAGTCACTTACTGCTGCCCAGTATCAGGAAGGCAGACACAGATCTGTATCAGAAAACCTAAAACAAAGGTTTGGGGTTTTAAATCTGTATCTCCTTTCCTCTCCATGCAGAAAGTCCTTAAAGAACATTTATACACTTCCTCCTGAATGAAACAATAACTTCTTTCTGGTCAAAGAAATAAAACAAAAAATGCTGTGATTAAAGTCAGATTCTCAACAAAAGCGGTGACTGTTTCTAACAGGGTCTGGTGGTAACTCACTCTTTGTAGGCTTTTCTTCCCCTTCTTTCCCCCCCAGTCTGCTCCACAGGTACTCCCTCCTGAGTTATTATCCTGGCCAACTTCACGAGCCACACAACGTACTTCCCAGCCAAGCAAACGTCAGCGTGCACAGGCTGCAGGGCCCATCGGCCACATAACGGGATTCACGCTAATTAAACCCAACTGCTGCATCACAGATCCTCCACGCAGCCAGGCGCTCTTCGCTGCCCCAGCCTTAGAAACCCACCCAGGGATGGGGAGAGCATACAGGTCCCCCCAAACTAGCCAGCAGAAACCCGCTCCCCGTTGTTGAAAGTGAACTTTGGGGTCTTGAACGGGGAAGAGCGGAGCTGGAAGGGAAGAAGCCCCGTCCCCCTTTTCCCGTGATTACGCCAGATGGTGTGTGCGCCGTTTGAGATCCCCAGCAGAAAGGGGCCTTCGAGAGGGAAGCTGCGTTCGGAGCCCCACGTTCTCCCACTTCTGAAGGCCTGCCATGTACCAGCACTCAATACTGATTTAACTAACACATTTGGCATACCAAAGCTCCTCGGGGATATTCTTTATTTTTTAAACACGTCAGGCTGCTGCAATGCAAAGCTTTCCTGCGCTGCTCGCCTGCACTTCTTTCTTCACACCCTCAACCCTCCCGCACATGCTAAAAGGCATTGCCGCTGGAAAGACGAACCCAGCTGAGAACATCCTCCCAGCGACTCTTTATCTGCAGAAAATTCACACTGCAGCTCCAGATGTAGGGGAACAGCCCCCATTAAAAGGGAAAAAAAAAAAAGGAAACACTGAAAAGAGAAAAAAAAAAAATAATTAAAAACTGCCATGCAGCATCAACCTGAAGTTCTTGACACTTAATACATGCTTTTATTTATGCATCTGGCCAAAAGGACTTGGCTGGCCGCTACGCCACGATCTGTGTTTCATTTTCCAGAGAATATTTGTTTTCCATTAATGGATATGTGCCATGACAACAAGTGAAATCATCCAGCAGAGCAGTTATTAATCTTTCTGACTGATGAGTCAGTTTAGGACCCAGAGACTGGCTGGCAGTGAAAGCCTGGTCGCAACCAAAGACATGCCTGTGCCTGCTTGTCAGGATTAAATGACAGTATTTAAAAGGGGGGGGGTGGGGGGTGGTGAGGCTGGATAAACCCTCAGACACTCTATCCTGCAACAGCAAATCTGGGACTCGGTTATCCAAGGCCACGTTATCCCGAGTAAATGTAAAATGACGCACTGGGCCTTTTGCCACAAAAGAGCATCAATTCGTCTTCGAACATTTGCTGAGCTATCAGAACCTTTATAGCAAATGATGCATGAACTGCCCTTACAGGAAAATGGAGACAACTTGGAGAAGCAACATTTTACCACTGTGCTGACACTAATGGCAGAAGTGGAGACAGAGCAGTCCCTGAAAATGAGTGTAAATCCAAGCTGTAGCAGCCAGACTGGCAGGAGACGAAGCTCCAGTGTTAGGAAGCACTTTCAAAATAAAAGTGAAATACCCATATACAGGGAAGTAACCACGAGCAGTGTCGCTAGCTTGGAAAAGCACCATGAAATCTGAATACACTCAGTTTTGTGCAGAGATGGTGCTCGACAGCCCGCTGCACTGCTAATAGCCTTTCTCAACGCCAGCATGGTTGCCAGGATTTATGGTATTTACTCTCTCAATGAGAATAAGGAGCCAAAAAAGGAGCAGAAAATACCTAGGATCCCATGCGCAGAGAGGGGCACCATCACAGGGTGCAGCAAAAACATCTCCTGCAAAAATACTCAGGGCTGGTTAGCTCTTCCACATGGTATAAGGGTACCCATGGGTGCTGATATTATACTTAAAGACTTACACGTAGATCAGCCTTCAGTTAACACAATCCTTGGTCTCCAAGACAATGCCTTATGTTACTGTGGATCGATTCAACCAGTCTACTTGTCTACTGGATGAAAAGTTTCCATACAAGATGGTTGGTTTCAGCTCTCAAACCACGAGTTCCAAACTGCGGTCCACAGCATTCGTTACCCGAACATATCTCTGATCACTGTGGTCCTGGAAGGCTAATTTTAGCTGCTGAAACTGCCCTTAAGGGGATGTATACTCCATCCCATCCTACATACGCAGTCACAAAAAGAAGTAAGTGATAGATAACATGAGAAAAGGAGATAAAAGATACATTTGAGTATGCTTCCTTAGAAGGGAAAGCCTAAATAAAGCCACAAAGCACTGCAAGGAGGTAAATGTTGGGTTGCATTCACCAAAGTGTCAATGTTTAACACTGCTTTAAGTGCTGTTTGTTGGTCACTTGACCGTATAGAGGAGTGTTGGCTTAGGGACAGACACCTCCTCACACCACCACCTCCCCTCTGCCATGAAGGTTACTTGGCATAGGAAGTCCTGGCAGCAGAAGAGGTTTAGGAAGTTAATTCTGAATACACATGGGCTCAAAATAATCCATGTTTTTATTGAATACAAGTTTTACCAATCTCAACCTGCCCAGCTTCCAGCTGCCAAGTTCTTGAGACATTAACTGTACTACCAGCAGCATGGCATAGTGGGCAGCTCTTCACACGATGGCTATTTCTGGATAGCGCTACTGCTTTACTACTAGTTAGAAAGCCCACTATAACCTCATTAAGAAACTTGAGAGCAAAGCTGAAGCCTTCAGGTGTTTCCTGAAAAGCATGTACCCTTGCTTTTAATCTCCCATCAATAATTGTAAAGTTTTTTCATCTTAAAACTTCATAATTTCAACCCACAGGACAAAATAGCTACAGCTTTTGAGCATCTCAACAACACAGCTGTCTTAATCATTGCCAGATTGAGAACTGTTTATAGTTTTACCTTAAAGTTAGCTTTTGCCAAAAGAAAGCTTTCCACTGAATCTGCAACTAATGTTCCTTCTGGATTTCCATGCAGCGACTTGAGATTGTGATAATAAAACAGAGAGAAGAGGTTAAAGGAGTGTGGGAAGAGAAAAACGTTCACCCAGAAGAACAAATGAAGCAAACTGGGCTGCTGCCAAAGGAGCACTCATCTCTATTTATTCCGTAAAGGACGGAAGTCTTCTTAACAAGAAAAGAAACTGCTGTGGGATAGTTTCATGCCTACACTACTTCCTACACCAGTTTTTTTGCAGACTTCAGGACATCTCCAA
This sequence comes from Limnodromus scolopaceus, assembly GCA_028565335.1. Classification (NCBI taxonomy): domain Eukaryota; kingdom Metazoa; phylum Chordata; class Aves; order Charadriiformes; family Scolopacidae; genus Limnodromus; species Limnodromus scolopaceus. The sequence continues at coordinate 3,116,186 of JAOXNO010000070.1, forward strand.
GAAGCTTACATACTCATAGATAAGTAACTATGCCCTACCAAAATGATTCTTTTGGCAACAAGAGGAACACACTCTGACCCCCTCATCAACTTGTTCAGAACATGCTGTGTGTTCAGAGACTGAATTTTCATTTCTGAAAAATGCTGTATGTGGTGTTTGTTGAGATACTTAAGTGTCTCAGGATGTCATTCATCCCACAGCCTCTACAGAAGGATGCAGGCTTTGGGTAGGGAATGCAGCCAACCACGTATTGGCAAATGCAATGTTGGGGGAGGATGTGGAAACCACTGCTGATCTCAGCACTAAACCATCCATATCTCCTCTGCCCGGGGGATAGGCCTTCCCAGGCCAATTACTGTGTTCCACACAGTAGAGGAGCAAGGCTGGGCAGAAAACGTGCTGTGGAAGAGGCTTTTCCCACGGCACTGAGATGTGTTCTCCTTCGCGAGGGATCCCTCAGCAGCATGGAAGAGCACCATGGAAACAGAGGACAGGTTCCACTGTCTCACCTCCTTATACAGACATCTCCCAGAGGAAGCACACTGTAAGGAAGTGCACTGGATTATATAGAAATACATATATATTTAGAGTAAGTCCACACTGGAGCAAGCAATATAGGCCAACAATTTGCCTCTAGCTTTTTTTTTGGCCATTGGCTTTCTTTTCTGGAAAAGACAAAATGCCAAGGATTGTGTCATACTTTTCTTTTTTTTTTAAAAATCACCTTAAGACAATATTGCAGACACATTACAATAAAACAGATCGACAGTTGAAACATCTCCTAGCATGACTAGATGGTTCAATCTATTTAACCAAGTTGGTTAAGTAAACAGGCTAACTTCCTCAACACTGAAGCTAGCTACACAGGCATGGGCATTCCACAGTTAATTGGTATTAGAGCTGTGAACTAAAGCCACTTTAATTACAAATGAGTGTTCACACAGGGCTTTAATGTAGTTTAACTAGAATGGCCTTAATTCAGTATAGTTTAATTCACTTTAGTACATTTAAAGTGGTTTAACTAATCTGCTTTGAATTTACTCCTCCAGTTAATTCAGATTAATTTCTCAAGTGCCCTTGTGCAGGCAAGGACTGAGAACAAGGCTAGGTTGATTAAAGATTAATCATCATTTCCTCCATGCTTACATTCTGACCCCTTATTTCATAATTAAAGATTTTCAACAGTGTCTTTACATTTGATCCAATTTACAGAAGCCACCTGCATAGAGGCCAAAAAGACCCAACCTTGCTGATACTTGGTTTATTGCAGTAACCAACAAGCAACACAAAATCACGGCCAGAGTGTCGAGAGCTGTGGCTAAACACTATACAGGGCAGGTACCTCTGCACACTTCAGTTTCCACAGGTTACACAGGGGCAGGTGCTAGAATTCATCAGAGCATCTCATATCGCAAACCAGAGATGGAAAGCGTGGAGTAGAAAGGATTTGCTTAACAATTGGGTTGGATTTTTTTTTTTTTCTGCCCACAAATGCAGATCTAAGCCGTGCTAATCAGCAGTGAACACTGGAGTCCTATTGGGTTGAAGTCAAATAACAATCCATTTATTCCCTTAGCTGTTACCAACTCAGCAATCTCCATCTTACACAGCAAGGAAACGTTCCCAGAGGTAAGGGGGTCCTCTAAATTGGATGTTCTTATCCCTAGTTTCTCCATAATGCTGGCTGAAAGCCTCTGTGCACTACAGCGATGAAAAGAATGAGACACTCTCACCAAATTCAGTTTCCACTGACAGGTCCCCACAGACTAAATCTTTATTAAATGAGGCTTAGCTCAGAACTGGCAGCTTGTCAAATGAGCATTCTCGCTGAAAAGGCGGATTTCCTTTCCGGGGATTCTGCAAATTCCCTAGAAGGGCTCTAAAAAACACACCGCGGAGGCATCAGTGTTCATGCAGGTCTTTGCCCCAAATCGCAGACCAGCAAAATGTGTAAGGAATCCTTTTGGGAGCAGGCCTTCAGCTTTAGAAGTTTGCTGCTTCCTGGTATTCCCAGTTGGAAAAAGTTAAAACCATGAGCTAACTTTGTTTAAAGGCAAGAATCAGATAAATATTTGGAATATTGAGGCAAAGGGCACGGAAAGGATAGCTGGAAAAATTCAGTGGGTGTCCTGCACCGCCTGTGTCCATGTGGAGCTTCCCCACAGCAGATCTGCCCCATTTCACCAGACATTCCTTTCCCACGACAGATTCACTCACACATTCCCGTCTGACAGCGGCTCCTCTACTCATGGTCTTTTAGAGGCAGCTTTATTTCCTTGGTTAGAAAGCTGTATCATCCATTAAAGTCTTAAAACACAATCTCCTCGCAAGGTAATTTTCCAGCAAACTGGATAATGGAAAGAAGCCCCGTGCTACAAAGGAAGTATGAATTTAATGCTCCTACCACTCAGGAATAAGCAAGCACTGCCTGTGTTACCTGGCTGAAGCCCAAGGGCTGTGTAAATTCCCATGCCAAGACAATTCCCCATCCCCAGCTCTGCAGCGGGAGCTCAGCTAATGCTCCCTCTGGCCTGGAGCTCCCTGAAGGCAAGACGTGGCACTGCCAAGCTGCCTGCTGCATGCAGGCAGAGACCAAGGCACACTTGCCCAGCCTGGCACGTGAGCTAGGCAGCACTGGTGTATTAAAAAAAAAAAATCAAACAAAAAAAAAAGAAAAAAAAGAGAAGCAGGAAATGCTTAGGCCTGAAGCCCAGTGACTTAATCCAATTTCCATCCTTTTTCCCTTCCCCCTCCTACAATGTGGGCTCTCAGAGACAATGCTCTTCATTTAGAGGGGAAAAAAACTCCCTCCTATGTGCCTATCCTTACACACTATCAGGCAAAGTGCTGGGACACAACATTTTTTTTTAAATCTATCTATGCTGACCATGCATGCTCTGGAGTGGATGCCAACCTCAAGGATTTTCTTTCAAGGCTCCAGCTGTAAGGAGGCTGTGCTTTACCACAGGCTACCAGCTCTCTTTAGCTGTTGCTGTTTCTTATTAGATATGGTTTGAAACCCAAATATTCATACTGCTCCTGTGAACCTTGAGAGTTCTCCACAAAGATAGGATCTTTCAGTAGAAGTGATTACAAGCATCATCTACGAGTTCCCGTTCCTTTGCAGGACTGAAACCCTGTCCTTCCCGGCACTGGATAGGTAATGACATGACACTGGTTAGATTAAATGCTGTATTTAGGCTCTTCATCATCTCCTCTTAAACCAGCCAACCAAATCGGAAGAGATCGGCCGCTACAGAGTTTGAAGACACTGAGCTCAACCCTCAGCTCTGCTGTCCACAGCAGGGAGCTCACTGCAAGCTGCGCCCACCACGCAGCACCACCTTAGCAGTTTGCTTTGAAAGAGGCTTTCACACGCCACGTCTATTTGGAAGAGGATAAACAAAGCATTGGAGAGGGAGGGGAAGGAAAATGGAAACAGGCAGAGCCACCCCTAAGTGGAACAGAAAACAAAAACTTATCAAAGTTGTGTAAATTTTCCCCAAAGCAACATTAACCCATCAACACGTTTAGCCCATCCCATCATCAGGGATGGCAGTGTTTCCATAGGCACGACCGCTGTAGATAACGTGGTTCTTCTCACTTCTGCTGTTATTTTTGCATTATTTTGAACTTGCTGGATTGTCTTCAGTGTTTCATTATCACGTCACAAGTGTTAGTTCAGAAGTTTTGCCAGGCAAAGAAGATTTGGTTCAAGTTTCCTAGCAGCACAGGACTCAAGCTCAGACGCCCAGCACAAGCATTCTTCCTCTCACTATGCTCTTCTGGCATCTTCTCTCCACAGCTCGTGACTCGCAGACGTATCAAAGCAGCTGAGAGAAAAACAGTTCAAGTATGGCCACTTCTCCTCTACTCCAAGTGATAAAAAACCCACACTGAGTTTCCAAATTCGTCTCCAAAATTTCCACATGAAAGAAGTTCATTTTAAGAGAAGATATTTTTAACCACTACACTTGGACTGAAGTGATTCTGGAAAGCCAGGGCAGGCTGCCTTTCACGGGTTTCCACTACAGGACCATGCACAGTTCCTCATTCCCTTCTCAATATCTCTGCGACCTTCCACCGCCAAGACATTTTGGCGGTGGAATAACCAGGATTTGGCAAGGTCACTGACTGGCCCCAAACAGGTTGGGAAGCTCATTCCCTTTGGGGGGAAATGCAACAACAGGACTAAGAGGAGCAGAAATTTTACGTCGGTTCCCAAACACTGTATCACAGGAACACAGAGAGTATGAAGAAACCCAAGAGAGATTAAAAAAAAAAATTAAGACAAATGCAGAAAATGCAATCATTGCTTGACCAATGAGGTTGTGTCCTTGAATCATCTGCAGAACAATGTCTTGCCCAAAAAATCCTCAATGGCAGCATCTCTGCAGGCACCATTTCAATCCCATTTTTGAGCCATGCATCTGCTGCTGCATGCTGTAAACTCAAGCATAACATTTGCTGCATTGAACCACAAAAGGGATGCAGAATAATATGAGAGATTGGAATGGAAACTCCAACATCAAATTGTTATTAATGTCAGACTTGAAGGGCGCCTGCTAACATTTATAGAACTTGTTTCATGTCGTTAGCACCATGAAGAGGTCTTTTTCTGAACAGCAGCTATTAGGAAAATGATTGAGCCACAGCAAGAAGCTCTAGCATCCACTTGGGCATTTGGAGGCACCTGAGTTTAAAAAAAAACAATTAATTAGGAAGAAATTATCTTTCTGGCCAAGATAACAACTCCACCACAAATGGCTTCATGAACTGCTTCCATCAGCAGTGAATGGACAGGAAGGTAAGTTGCTATAATTGGGCTTCTGCAATTATGTATAACAGGAATGGGCCAGATCAGTAAGCGTCTAACGTGAAGATCCATGTCCAGCTTGTGCTCAGGTTGCTACCTGAACCCAATCTTCATTCAAAACCAAAGATGAGATGTTTGGAACAACAAAAAAAAAAAAACAAAAATTAAAAATTGGGGCACTCATTTCCATTATTTGCCTTGTTCAGCTTTAACAGCATTTGTCTACGCAACTAAAGCAGGCGAAATGGCTGTTTACACAGCAAAAACTTACTGTAGTTCATAATACACACTAAGCCTACTACAGGGTGAGAGAAATAGCACTTTCTGTTACATTAGCAAATTACACTGGTCTAGTTGCCCTGACAGATGACCTCTGGGAGGGGATAAGGAGCAAAATCAAAGGCAAACTGCCCTACATCTTTAAAAAGTCACAGCCCTTTGTGCTACAGCTAGCAGTCCATATGACATCTTCCTTAAAATACTTTGTATTGGAAGTCAGCTTTAATGCAGTATGTCAGTCATGTGGAGAGGCCGTGAAGAAGTGGGAAGGGGCGATATCCCAGAGGGATACCTTCTGTAAGTTGGGGAAGGAGGAACACAGACCTCTGACCTATCTATTGACTGTGGATCTGAAGTGACCTCCTTGCACAAACAATGCAAACGTGCCATTTGACTGCCAGAGACAAACAAGTGCCACGCTCCTCACCATAAATTCACTCCAAACTTCCTCTTTGAAGACTCCTAAAGACTACTGCAGTGAGGGTTAAAAAAAAAAAACACCACCAAACCACACAGGAAAAAAAAGAAGGGAGGAAATCTCTTCCTTCAGCTTAAAGCTGTACATTTCCCTCCCCCAAAAGAGGCTCATTCATGTGCAGGAAACATTTCCATATCAAGACTTCCTTGGTTTTATTTCGGGGTTTTTTGAGTTGGGCTTTTTTCCCCCCTTTTCTTTCTTTAAAGAGGAAAAAAAAAGGTCTCAAAAAAAACCCCTCGGGGACAAAGACAACCAATATTCACTATTGAGAACCTTCAAATCCAGGAAAAAAAAAAAAAAAAAAAAGGCAAAACCAAAAAACAAACCATAGAGAGACTAACAGAGGAAGCAGATCAAAAAACTCCCCAAGCCAGCCAAGACCCACCACAGTCACAGCTGGAGCCCGTGTTTCTGCACCACTGACAAGACTGGGAGCGTCATTAACCACTTCTCCGCTCAGCGCCGCAGCCGGCGCGAGGGAAGGCATGGAGCTCAGCAAGGCCTCACGCAGGCTCCTCGCCAAACGCCGAGAAGGGATTAGGGCCTCCGGCAGCTATACTGAAGGGAAATGCAGCTTGAATAGAGATGCTTTCTTTACAGCTTTCTCCACTAAAGCAGCGCAGAGCTGCAGATGGGCCTCTCGGTGACCAGGGTAAAGTCAGATGCTGCCCCCTCAAGAGCAGCGTCCTGGCCAGCGGTCACAGTTTCCCCCACCACTTCTGCTGCCCAGCCCTCATGCTGATTAAAAAGCGTGGACCCCCCCCCTTTTCTAATTCACCTCCTGAATGCCACGCGTGAGAACAGGGCAACAGGTAACAGTAGATGTGCATGTAAATGATAAAACCCAGCATTTACAAGTCAAATATGGTGCCACAACATGTATTTACAGAGGGCATCCCGCTGCGTGGCTTGGGGTCCGAGCAGCTCTTCTCAGTTTCTCCGTTTCCCCAGGGGGTTGGGGGAAGAGGGGAAACCGCCTCTTTTCAACTAAGCAAAGCTCTTCAGCTCTCTTAGGGCTTGTCTGCCTGCAAAGCTGAAAGTTGTCATGGACCACTGGCCGAAAAAATTTAAAGTTCTGGGTTTACATCAGCTATTTTGTCCAACTTGCTTTTAGCTTTCTTTACCACCAAGTTTTGGGACAACATAGAACATGGGGCTATTTTTCTGCAATAGCAGTTTCATCAGCTAAAAGAAGCAGGTGTTTGTCCCTCTGTGTCCTAACAAGATTTTTCGTTAGCTGCTCTGCTTTCCCTGAGAGAGATGCATCATTTCCACTAGAAATCAGTGCACTTTATAGGTAAACTAATACGCACACAGCCCTTCTTCAGAGATCCTTCTAACCTGCTGTGACATCAGTGCTGGGAGGATTCCTCAAGCTCCTATGCAGGCATCCATTCATTCATCAATTCTTCTGAACTGCATCTCGAGATCGATTTTTCAGGAAAGTTCCCAGAGCCCTCTTAGATGTTCTGCCTACACTGATGTCGTGGCTATATTTAAAGAAGGAATCCCACTAAAGTGGTTTATAACGTGCTCTGGCAGGACAGTGTAGACGGAGCTAAATCCTATTAAGCTACTTAAGTTGCTTTCCCCCTCTGAAGTCATCCGTCAAACGCTGCCCCTACACATAGCAGCCAACTATCAAACTAGCTTATCAAGAGTCATGCTTAAAACCCCAAACAAAACAAAAAAATTCAATCATCACACACATGAGGAAGAGAAACTGGGGCAGTGTGCTGCTCCAGTAACCTCCTGGGATCCCAAAGGGTGGAGAAGGCTTGTGATCAGCTTTTCATTACAGTTAGACTATAACCCACTTGCACACCACTGGACTTTATACTAAAGATAAAATAAGAACGACTGTTTCTTTACATGTTAGTCTTGTCTATTTTGAAAGGACTAAATGGAGAATGTGAATGTAAGACATACTTTTTAAACAGAGATCACACTAATGGGGTGTGGGTGGCTGGGAAAACAAAGCACCTTAACTCAGCTTCAAGCAGCTTAACTTCAGCCTTAACTCAGCACCCCATGGAGAATGGGGAAAGCAGCATTCATAGTCACCTGGTCTCCTCTCCCAGTAACTTGAAAATAGGCAGAGTCCTGGAAGATTAATTCCCGTAAGTGTTAGATGTCCACATTTAAAGCAGTGGAACGAATGCTGTCAAGCTGCTAAGTCAATATGTTACTGCTATGAGAGTTCAGAGACAAACCTCAGTTTCACAAGTTCCATAAGATAATAGAAAACAATAGGCTGGAAAAGACCTCTGGAGGTCACTGTAGTGCAACCAGCTGCTAAAAGTAGGGCTAATTTAACAGATGGGGTTGTTCAGAGCCTTGCCCAGGCAAGTTTTGAGTGTCTCTAAGCCTTAGGTTTCCCAAGCTGCCCTCATCACTACAAAGAAAAATGTTCCAAAGTGATTGCACCCAAGTGCCATTTCCCATTGCAACTTGAGGGTGTTGTTGCTTATTCTTCTGCTGGGCACCTCTCAGCAGGAGCCTGGTGCTGTCTTCTCCAAGTCCCTCCTTCGGGTATGCGAAGACTGGTGTCCTTCCACCTCCTCCTCTCCAGGTTGAAGTTCCCAAGCCTCCCAGCCTCTCTCCACAGGTCAGGCTCTAACCATCTCACTGGCCTTCCCCCCTCAGCATGCTCTCCTGCACTGGGGGCCCCAAATCATTAGACAGTTTTACAGCATTTATGCTGGCACACATAACTGGAGGAGGGCCCATGCACACGAAATGGCTGATGACCCCATTTTAGGGCTATTTTCAGCTCACTTAGAGGGTTAGGCAAAGCACCAGCCTCCATAGCTCAGGTTTGCCTCCAGCTGCATGACCTACCCTACCTGATGTGGTCACGAAGCGCCACAGGGCGACAGATCTGCCCCCACGCTGAACAGCACGGACAGTCACTCTGTGGGCGTGAGAGATGCAGCATTTGAGCGAGAGACTCAACAGCATGGATGTTATTCCTCAGGACGACAAAAATGAGACAGCCAAGGGGGAAGGAAAGGAGAGGTAGGGAAGGGGGGGGTGGGGGAAAAATAGCAGCAGCAATAGAGGAGTTACACGCTTCAGACTGAAAACAAGGCACCTCGGGAGTTATTCGGAGCCCAACTGCATGGATGCTCGTGCATCCCATTGGCTGCCGCCTTCCAGAGCTGCACAGCAACGAGCCCGGGAGGTGGGAGGCTGCCAACACGCATGAGAGCTCCCTGCTCAACTCCTCCTCCGCATCCCCGCAGCCCGACCAGCACCAGCGCTGCTCCAGCTCATCGCAATCATATCGATCCCCCTCACCAGAGGGGAAGCGGGGAGAGGCAGCCAAAGGAGGCAGGACCTCGGTTAAAGGAACAACTGGGGGGATGCAGAGCAGCCACACTGGGTAATTTCGACAGAAGCAGGATAGGACAATCCTGTGTTCTACCTCTGTCCACAGCCCAGCTTTTCCTTCGTGACTGGGAAGATGGTTACTGCAGAAACAAGGACGGGGCAGAGAGGAAGGGGTATGATGTGCAGTTGTGCTGATCTGACACGGGTCAGAGAATCGCTGACACCCAAAAGGTATTAATAGTCCTCAAAAGCAGCACTGCAAAGCATCAGTGCTGCTCTTGTAGATGTTTCACACCATTAATTTAAGAAAGCAAGGGAGGAAACCACCACAACAGAGAAAGCTACCCAGCCTCAGCTTCCCTACAAAAAGGGCTCCAATTCCAGGGTCCACCAACATTTACAAAAGAAGATCTGAGCTTCTCACAGAAGGACAAGAAGGAGACAGTACAGAAGATGGCATAATGTGGAAAAGTTAGCGATCCAGATGCTGGGCTTACCACCAGCGCAGCCACAAAACAGATCGTGAAGTGTGCTATGGATGTGGAGGAGGAAAATTAGATCTAATGCCTAAGCACAACAGCTCACAGCAGGAGAGCTCGTTACAGCTTTCCTCTAGCACAACCACCTAAACCAAAACAACATTAGATGTGAGCAAAAATTAATTTTTAAGACACACACAAAAAGGGTTGCCTTTGGACAAAGAACTCAAATGCAGTGTTTTACAGGCTCTAGCACAAGAAAGGTCTGGAATTCATTCTGCCCAGGCCCAAAAATCATTATTTCCCCAGAAGGACTTAGAACCAAGCAAAGGACATTCTGAACTCCTCTGCCCCACTTCCCAGTATGGAAAGGAGAAGCTCATCTTCTGAGCAGTCACTACTGATCAGGTTTGGACACACAGTGCTGACTCTCTGCTCAGAAAAGCAGAACTAAAAGAAGGAAGAAGGCTGAAAACCCAACAGCAAAACTAACAGCCCAACTTCTACCATTTCTCAAAGAAAGCAAGGCAAAGATCTCTGTTGTTACATTCTTGAGTTGGCCACTGAAAACAAAAACAAAGACAAAGACCATGGCAAGGTCTTAGGGCAGTGAATATACAAAGAGTTGACAAGTTATTGCTGGCTACTACTGTGGCCCAGACAAGATCTCAGGGAAGCTACAAGCACGTGGCAGGGGAAAAGGACAATTTTGGGACAGGGAGAAGGTATTTTAGAACATATGCACATCCAGCTCCTCTAGTTTTTTTTCCAATGGTCCAGCTGCTACAAATCTCAGGAGTCCATCACACACAACACTGTCCCCTTCACCTCTTCACCGGCAGAGAAAAATGTGTTAGAGGGTGGAAAAGCACTAGCACCTCTCCCTTTTGCCATCACACAACTGTAATTACAGCAATTGTTTATGAGCCTATAACAACTACCTGCTTCCCACTATTTATAAACCAGAAGTCAAACCGCTGCAGAAAAAACCCTGTGTTTTATGTCACTGCCTCCCCTAAATTGCCAGCCCCTCAGCCGACCCAACTGCACGGAGGCGTTTGAGAAGCACGAGCATGAAGTCAAATAGATAAGCTCAGCTCCTGATGACCAAACTCTGCACTGAAATGGGAGGCCCTGAAGCAATCCGTGCTGCCAGCTCTGCTGGGGATAGAGCAGAGAGCAGATTTAATATCTTAAAGACAAAATCCCACCGATTCCCCGCACGCACACATACACATGCCTATTTCTGCTAGTCGTCTCAAACAGAGAAAAACCTCCAAGAAATACAGCACCTTCCCCATCCATGTTCTTGTCAGAGAAGTGGTAGATCCTGCCAGCACACCCAGTACAAAAACATTTTTAAAGTTTTCAGGGACTAAGAGTACGAATTCATTTGAAAGTCTGTCACATCTTTTGTTAGTTCCCTTGAGTTACGTACAGCAAAACTAGTTGTAGAGACATTTGACAAGCAGACAGTTAATGATTAGATTTCTTCATTATTCCGCAGTAGCCAAAAAGGTTGATAATCATTTATACGGGCATGGTTCTCAAGCTTATAAATTACTGTTATTTCTGCATCAACTTGCTTTTATTTCAAAAAAAAAAAAAAAAACAAAGAGGTAAAATAATAGTTTTAATAAGTGAGATCTCCCCAATATCGACAAAGTACTACTTTCCCCATTAACAGCTGCTGCTACAAATGAACGCATCAGAGATGGTTTTTTTTCTTTCTCTTCTCCAGCATCGCCACTGAACGTCTAGCCTCAGAAGAAAAACAAGAACACCAACATGAAAAGGTTGTGCCAACCTGAGGCTGGCTCTCACTGGGCTCAAGCAATCGCTCAACATGGCACTGGTGCGGTCTCCGAGCCACAGACAGAGCCACCCTGCTGCTAAGACAGAGCCAGGGGAAGAAGAAAAGAGCATCATAACAGGTTTTATAAGCAGCTATTTACCCCATCTGCAGGGGGAAGATATCCAGGTTTTCCTCCGTTTTCCTCTCATCTTACAAAAAGGCTATCCCTACATCCTCAAATGAGAGTCTGCCTTTGATATCCACTACACAAACATTAAGATGTGTTGTTTGAGTAAGCTACCCAGAGGTCATCATCTACTCGATGTGAGCCGCTCGAGCAGCAAAGCACAGCCAACACATCTCCACCCTAACGAGCAAGGCTATTTCTGCTGCTGCGCTTGAGGATCAAAGCTTTTCCCTAAAAAGCTATGATCCCAGGGGCTAAGAACACGTTGGCAACAACTAAGATGGGAAGAAAACCCTCTACTTTCAGGATACTTAAGACTTGAGCCAACACCAAGTTCAGGGTAACAAGCACCATGCAAGCTGTGTGTTAAACTGGTATCCCTGCCAGCACAGCAGCAAGAATGCCCTATTAAAACCTGTAACTAAATCAAGGAATTCTAATAGTCATAACTGGACTTATAAGCACTACCCTCCGGATACTAGCGAATTTCCCCTCAAAGACTGCTCACCTCACTGACAGTCACGTTGCTTTTCATAATCTTGTCCACAAATTCAATCAAGCTCCAGATAAAATCTAATCAAGTTGGACAAGCTGAATTGCAAGGGCTGTCTTTTCAAGTCCTTTGACGGGAGGTCAGCTCAAAATAATCCTCTGATGTCCCAGGACTCGAGCTGGCTTACTTCATGTAGTTCATTGCTGCAGGCACCAAAGAGTATCTTAGCTCCCCAAACTATTTTTAATACTCACTTTAGTGGAGCATTTGATCTCTAGACAAGCTAGGTTTAGTCTGCTGCCCTTTTTGCTCACGTCCTTAGTGATTTCTCCAGGCACAAAAATGGCTTTCCTAAGTATAGGAAAGACCTTCTATTCACAGGACCCCATTACTATAATCATTCTTCATCTTAAGTTTGTCCTTGTGGAAAACGTGACCATCCCTGGGAACTACTGCTAGTCTGAAGATAGCAACCATCCTGAAGCAAATAGAAAAGCACCCCCAGATTGTCAGGGCAAAGCATTTACATTTAGGAAGACGGCATCATTCACATTTAAGACATGTTGGTCGCTTCAGTCTGTCCTTCAGAAACACCCTTTTTCTTTTCTTCTCCTCCCCCCAGCTGAAAAGACAAACTTCAAGCCATAGCCAAGATCTAGGTCCCTTGGTTACTCCCTAGCAAACAGACAGTGAGAAAAATTTATTCCCATAACAATTAAATAAGAAGCCCTTTCATATTTATGCACTTCATAAAGCATTCAGAAGTATCAACATACCGTATGATCTTTAAAATAAAGCAACTCTTTTGGATATTAACCTGTATGCTGATATTGTAAGCAGGAACCCCAACCTATTTAAGAGGCTCTCAGTTCTAAATTCAACTTTCAAATTTCATCCATGGAACCCAGAAATAACAGCATAGCGTTTAAATACCACACATGACATTGCAAACCAACATGATTGGGATTAAAAAATATGTGCAGCCATATCCCATGCGTGGTGACCATCTGACTGCCGTTCTCCTGTTCACAACCATGTAGAAACCTTTATGCAGACTAATAGTTCTGAGGCAGATTCAAGACAACTCTCTATGAAAGCGGTGTTAGAGGAACAAAAAGTGTTTTGTAACCATATTAGTCACAAATTCTACTGTAACTGAAGTCTTAACAAGACTTCACTTGTCTTAACTTTTTCCTGGAATCATACTTCCACAGATAACAAGACAGCCAAATTCCTAACACTTCAAAAGTAATTATTTCTAAGCTACTGAACAGATAAACAGAACTAACAAGTCTCCAGCCAGCAAGCCACTCCCCGTCTTCCTCTCCTTCAGTGTGTGTAGCTCAGGTCATTTCCGATTTCGATTCCAGCAGGAAGAGCTACTTCAACCACAGCACAGAAATAAGATGCCCAGAAGCCCAGACTCGCTGGCTCTGCACTGCATTTAAAAAGCACTTGGAAAAAAGGCTACTGATTAAAGGAAGGGTGCTGTTATCTCCAACACACCAAACGTCTGAAAGGATGTTCCCTCCCAGACACTTCAATGTATGAAGTTCAGTTCCCTTCCTCTTTGGTTTTTTTTTGGTTAAGTCTTCATAAAACAAAAGAAACTGTTGTTTGTTTGACTGTTTATCCAGCCAGCTTCAAAATTAAAATATTCCTACCCCATCTCCACTCCAGGTTGGTCTCTGGTGAGTATCTCCAATATTTTACATATCAATATTTCTTTCTAGAAACTAAGCTCTAGGGAGAGTGAAGAAGCGAAGAAGCTGGAGCATATTTATCAGACTTGACACTTTCTATCAGTATGCAGCACTAGAAAACAATTTCCCTGATAAATGGAGGGGCCCAAACTAGTCACACAGTATCTTGCGTTCAACCTCATTATTCTTTTAAAGAGGTACAACTCTGCAGAGGACTTCAAAAGGCAGATGGACTTGCAACAGGAGGACTGCGGCTACACTACAGACACGCAGCTGAACTCTGGGGGTCTAGAGAAGCCAGTTGTTTGTGTTACAGCTTGTCCCGCTGGAAGGTGGCATCCCACCACCACCTTAGACACTCTGTGTCAACACGGTACGGCTGTGTGCGATTCCACAGGTCACATCCAGAGCTTTAATGCACTTTGGTGAGGAGGAAATGCACACACACACCGCCCAACGGGAGCATCGCATCACATATAATCTACTGCTCTAAGAGTTAACAATTGATCATGGGCTCATACAGCAACAAGAACCGCTCAAGACTGTTAAAGTGATGGAGAGTGGTCTTCAGGGCAGAGAAACAAAGAAAGAAGCACCTCTGAAAAGGATGGGTTGACGCTGGCACTTTAACAGGAATATTCCCTGCTCAGCTGCAATTCCGCAGGTCAAAGTAGCCAGAAATAAAATGCTATTACAGACTCCTTTCACTAGTGCTACAGTGGTTTGTTCTACCAGCCTTCAGCATTGTTTCCGACTCCAAACCAGAAAGAAGCCATAAAGGGCAGGAAACAGCTAGTCTATAAGCCAAACCCAGCCGTGTGTTTTTTCCACGATGGCTTAAAAAAAGCTACGGTTTAGAAAAACCTATGGGGTCACACAAAGACAGAAGTCAGCCAAGAAGCTTTTATTTGCCTCCTGAATTCTACTTATTGATTCAACATCCCAAAATATTCCAGCAGGTAGACTCAAGACAAAGCCTAAAGCGTCCCACACTCTTCCACCCAACTTTAAGCATTGAAGCAGAAGTACTTTGTTCCTACCCCACGGTTATGCCAGCCCAGGGTTACTGCAACTCATCTGGCAAGAAGAAAAAGGTGTTTCACGGCTAGATCAGGGGCTCAGTCTGGTTCACTGGGCAGCAGTTCAAACACCCCAGCCTCTAGTTAGCAGGACTGCTTCTTTCCTCACCAGGGCTAGTTACACTATAACCTGAGTCAGACATACCCTGGGCTGGCATTGAAACCTGTTTTCAGCCAGGTCAGTGCCCCGATGTAATCACTGAGAAACTCCAGGGGGCAAAGTGTTCCAGCTGCCTTCCCTGGACCATGACCTCAGGAGCCACAAACTTCCACTTTAGACAGGTATAATTAAAGGCTCTGAAGCTACACACTTTATTCGGGATGAGAGTCACAACAGTTTTAGGATTCCCTATGCAGGCCCTCAAGTTTAGGTCCCATTTACACAAGCAAAGGCACAACGTTGAAACCACAGTTTTGCACTATTTCTCCGCCAAGGTCTTGCCTGAAGAGGCTTCGCTCAGACAAATATCCATGTTCGCAGCCTAAATCTAATTTTAAATCACGCTCAGTACGTTACAATACAGTACTGACAATTCTCTTGTATAGAAATATTGTCCAACAAGAATTACACATGTATTTATTCTGAATGGGTGCCAGAAGCAGTTTCACCAACACACCCAGGTCTCAGCACTGATACAGCAGTGCCACCCCACAGCAGCTCAGGAGCTAAAAAAGTCTTTGATGCCATTAAAAAGAGAATAATCGGGCTTTCCAAGGCTGAAACTCAGTGCCATGATTTGCGCAAAGAAAGAGTTCTACAGAGAAGAAAAAGCTAATAAAGGAGACTTTGAGCACATAGATGGAGATAATGCCAGAAAGTGCCATTTAGAACCTTGCTCCCCACGAACCGCACCTCCCTGGAAACAGGCTTGGCATTGCAGCCTGCGCGCTCCTGCACTGCCTTCACCACCACCTCCTTGGGAGAGTTCTACTCACTTCTATTGACTTTTTGCTTTACTTGTAATTACACCAACAAACAATTGAGTCTGTACCACCTTAGACTGCTGGGCGGTTTAGGATTTGCCAGCAGCAGCCCGCTCCAGCCTTGTGTTTGCAGCACGGCCGCCTTCCAGCGCATCGGAGCGGAGAACCCAGTTGCAGAACGCAGACACCCAGTTCCACCACAAGCAGAGGCGACCTGCTCTTGGTGCCTTATCGCCTTCTCCTGCATGTTACACACACACAACTTCCAGCACGCATTCAGCAAAATCAGCCATGGCCTGCCCAGCAGAAGTATTTTGCGGATGTTTTTTTTAAAAAAAAAAAAAAAAACACAAACAACAAAACCCCCAACAAAACCAAACTCTCCTGCTTCTGCAGAGAAACAAATTCATTCTTCAAACATTCAGATCGCAAGTACAAACCGTGTAGCAAAGTCTGGGCTCCATATAACTATGGTATTTCCTGGGTTTTCAGTGTACAAACGGGCAAACCTGCAGTCAATTTGTTTGCGTGGGCTTCTACAATATAAAAGCAGATTTTTTGTTGTTTTTAAACAACTTCAAAACATCTGTCCAACTCGTAAGGAAAGTGACAATAGTTAGTTTTCTCTTGGATCCCTTGAGCGTATCTAAGCACCTGCATGTTGAAAAAAAAAGTTTTAACAGAAAAAACCAAAACCACTCCCACACAGGACTCGCGAACACCCTGTTTTTCTGGGTTATTAGAAAGAATAGTCTTTCCAAACACAGCACAGGGGAGGAAACATTGTGTAATGCTTCACGGTTCCCAGAACAAAGAGTGACCTCTTGGAGCACTAGCCTCAGTCTGACTGCAGGCTTGGACACCATGGAACCCTTCTGCAAGTTACAGATGCAAGAGAGGAAGTGGTGACACTTCAGGCAGCCAAAGCTTTCCTATTAAGCCTGAGATTGAAAAATGTGCAAGACAGCAGAATTATAAGTCACTCGGTCATAATTTTAGCAGGAAACACTCTGCTCTTATCGGCGTTGCTTTAAGCCACCCCTGTTATGCTAATCCACTAAATTGCGAACACTGAAGCGCCCTTGATAGAGAGGGCTATTGTGAAAAAATAAGTCCTTCAACATTTGTTTTCATAGCAGCTACATCTGGGGAAGAAATTACTGCAAAGCATCTACCTCTCAGCAGAGCAGTACTTGGATCAGGTTTTGAGGCAGAAATGCAAACACCATATGCTCCGCTGAAGCTTTAGTGCTTAGAGCTCCATAGATCCATGCCTTGTCAATATGTGCCACCCCAGCCCTCTGTGCTGAGCTGTGTCTGTCACTTGGACACAGCCACCAAGCGTGCTTCATTACTTGGGATTGCTGCTCCAAAGCTGGGCCTGGAGTACCGTGTTAGCACCGAGATAACAGCAAACAGCTCCCCTGTTGATATTGTCACACCTGATAACTGCAGAGAGGCGAGCCATCATCCTGACGTGCCTTCATGTGGCAACGCTGTTCTTTTAGGACCATTCAATGCATGCTTTATGTACTGCTACCCATGCAGAGCTGCACTAAATGCCAACTTTTGTCTAGGAAAAAAAGTGAGCCCCGCAAACTAAAAGCAAAACGCGTGCCTTTTATAAAGGCACCTACTGCAAATTGGTTTCCCCAGTTGTGACCAGCTCACCCTTTGCAATCTTTCACCTTGTATTTCACTGGGAAGTTTAAGCCCACTTTGGACACTTGCTGTTGATATGGAGCCTTTCCCCATGTTCCCCCCCCATCCAAAGGCTATCCATCTCACCACTGCCACGCTGCCTTTTGAAAGCATCGCATCCTCCCACCAACACAGAGTGTCCGTAGTCAGCAGCCCTGTGCCTTTGACCTTGAAAACCTTCCACACACTGATGCCTTCCCTCAGACAGCAGCAGCAACACTGCTCATTGGGGAGAAAATCATGAAGAAGTAGAAGGAGGAAGTACATTTTCTTTCACATCCTAAATTGGCTAACAGTTCCCCCCCCAGTGTAATCCTGGGCTATGCTTCCCACCAACCCCTTTTTATTCTGTTTCTAGCTAGATATACTGTAATTACTGTGTATTTCCATGTCTTCTTAATGCTACCTTTAGCTTAACACCCAGTGCTTGAGATGAACCCTTTCTATTCATGAAGAATCACAGCACTACAGCTGAAGAGCTCAACAGGTCAAGTCCAAGGTGTTGCACAGCCACCCGATAAACCTCAAGAGAAAGGCTTCTTCGCTCAAAACAGCTGCTGTGAACACCCTCCCCCCCCCCATCACGGCATCTGCATCCGGCACACGAGTGAGAGCAGCCAGGACTCAACAAGCCATCACACCAGCACCAGCTGAAGAACCAGGCTGTGGAGCTCCCTGCTCAGCAGGTCCTCACGTGGCCCCACAAGGGACTTTAACTTCTAACCACAAACCAGGCTCCCTTCCTCCAGCATCCTCCCAACCACTTTCCTGGCAGAAGAGCAGCAGATTTTGGATTACAATGTCTTTCGGAAAGAAAACCCAGGAGCACACTCTTCACTCTGTTGTTTCATTTTTAACTTCACATCTGGGGATAGAAACACAGCCCCCTGACATTCAAACTGCAAAAACAGGGAGGGATCCAGCAAAAGAAGAAATCCAACGGACCACAGCCAGCTGCCTCCTCCACTGACTATTAAGCACTCATGTACTGCTGCACTTTGAAGCAACATGGAGTCAGGGGAGATTCCTGCCTGAAAACTCTTGGGAAGGACTATTTAATCCAGCCTCCCATTCAACATCCAGGCCACAGCCAGCTGACAGCAGAGCAGTGGGCAATTCCTGCTACGAACCATCCTTGTGGTTCCTCTGACCTTTGGCTTGGGAAGCCATCCAACACACACCTTGTGGTGCTTCCTAACAACTTCAAGACGCTATTTGCAATGTCAAAGTTGGCCACTTCCACTAAACAAAAAACACCAAAAAACCAAAAGAACAAAAAAGCATTTACCAGTCCTCCAGGGAGTGCTTATAGAAACTAACAAAAAATAATAATAATAAATTGGGCTACTTAAAAACAGCTGTTAGGGCTGCCACCAGCTCAGCAGTCTGAAGTTAGAGGTTCCCCCAATGCTGAACGCAGAAATACATGATCTCACTTCTTCTGGTTGTTGTAGTTCCCGAAACACATTTTCATCAGTTCTACACCAGGAACTGGTGCTTAGTTACTTATTTGCTATTTGCCAACCATGTCCTGCTTTGTTTATTTTTAATTCAGTGTCTTTCAGTTCACTACTGGGGCTGGATGGACTTTCAGCCAGCTATCTTGACTGGTGAATCACGTTCCTTAGCTTAATAATAACCTTCAGGGTTAACACCTATGTTTATCTTCACAGTTAACTTTGCATTTTGAAATAGCTCTCCTGAAGCACCAAGTGTCTTATTAGCTGTGCAGATCAGCAATTTACCTATTTGGAACACAAAGTGGGATTCACCAATTCCTAAGCAGAAATCCCCCAGGCTGTTTATGAACTCTCCTATAAAAGAGGCCACAGAAAGGAGCCGGGTGGATCTTTTTGCATTTGAGTAGTTTTATACATATTTTTAAGCCAGGTTGCATCAAACATTCAACTTGCACTTGAAATCTCAAGCGTAAGATCCACTCCTCCCTATGCACAATTCTTCTTTCCACTCTTTATAGACAGGAATTTTAAGCCACATCTGTGAACTTATTTTCAGAGAGTATCCTAATTGGGAACAAAGAGACTCAAAAACTATACACTCCAGTATAGGACTCATAATATCTCTTACTGAAGCTTATTGTCTAATCAGGTGAGGCTGGCAGACCTCACTAAGTACAGAACCAGCAGTTTAAATACACCCATTGCGGATTCTCTGAAGCCAGAAAGAAGAGAGCCAGGTCCTCCTTAGCTCTATTGCCTCTTCTGTGTCACCACTATCACCACGATACCTTGCTACAATCTCAGCTCACTAAAAGCACCTCCACCAAGAAAAGCAGTTTGGGCAGCAATACAGAGTTAGATCCGCTCTGACAAATCGCATTAGATTAGAGGGGAACATTATCTGACTCCCAACCTATACAGAAAACTGGATCTCTGACAAGAGACTTTTCACAGCACTTACAGGCTGGCAGCAGTTGCCTGGAATTCTTCACCCTTTTAGCAGGTGTTAAAGCTGCTGGGAAAGAGCCAGGCAGTACTTTTGACTCACTGAAGCAATCGAACCATTCGTTACATCACCCCCAACACTGCAAAAAGCGAGAGCAATTCACTGGAAAGAAGTTTTGAGCAGCCCCAAGATAAGATACCCTGAAGCCACAAAGCAAATATCTGCAATAACTCTCGTGTCTTCGTGTTGCTTTTTATTGAATGAAAGCAAGTGGTGCATAAACTGCAGAACACAGTAGAGCAGGGAATCTGCTCAAACACTCTTACAAAGCATTCAGTAACTGTTCTCACTTAACTCTATGCAGCATAAAACCCACCACGATACCTCTGGCAGTAACCGCGTGCAAGTAGCTCTCTCTCCTTTATGGGTCTGCAGAAGAACGTCACAAGACACCGTTAGTCTTCACTGCAGAAGGAGCTAGAGAGAGAAGCTTTTGATTTTGCTGGTTCTTCCCATCATCTTTTACAATAAAACAGCCAGCTCAAGTTTTTACTGAAATGAGAAAGCAAGCTTGAATGTGTATTGAGAAAGGATTTTAATTTAACTCTGCAGACAGTACTGGGGAAAAATGCAGTATTTTGTAGCAGGCAAACCTTACCCTCTCCAGACTGGGGGTAAGGGTGCTCTTGATGGGGGAGTGGACAGAAGGCAGGTGGGAAAAGAGATGGCTGGAATATGTCCCTGGCGCCTTCAGGGTTTTAATGACATTAGCTGAGACAAGGCAGCCTGCTGCACTTGCACCTTGAGATCAGTAACAGGCTCTCTCTTGGCTTTACCTTGGCTTGCTAACAACACAGATTCACCTTCTTAGGGCCTTGCTGCATTAGTTTAAGGACACATGTCATGCTACACACGTGTCTGTGTGCCCTTCTTCTTCCCCTGTTCTCCTGGTGACGCAGCCCCCAGGTGCCACACAGCACACAAAGCAGGATGCTTCTCTCTGAACATATGACAGTGAATTAACCCTTCTTCAGATTAATGAGGGTATTTACGGGAGGGGATACTTCCTTCCTAAATTTCTTTGTGCCCTCCATCCTTACCAGACAGCATAATCCTGTTTATGACATGCTGCTTGCTATGGAAGTGATTATATTGTCACTACATTATACATTCAGGTGGAAAACCTGTAAGTGAAGGAACAAGAGCAGGTTTTTGCATACATTTAAAGACGTGATAGTGCAATCCCTGTGTAATGACTAGGCACTTTAACAGTAGCTTCCAGGGGCAGAATCTGACCATAAGGACTAGCACAGCATCAAGTTTTCACTTGGTTTTCTCCTAAAACTCAGATGTTTCATTTTCCTATCACTGGCTCCTGCTATTTAATTTTAGAGAGTGCCCTACAGCTGAGCAGTACAGTCCCAGCCACTTTCCCAGGACCTTGTAAATTCTTCTGCTCAAAACACTATCTCCTTAGTCCAAAGATCAGGGTGAAAGAAGTGACAAGATCATATAACCAAGCTCCACAATTCTTAACTGCCCTTTTGTTGATTACTGTCTTTTATAGAGCAAGGATTCAGAGAGCAGAAGCAAGAGAGACAGACCATCTCAGATCTGACACGCTGGGTGAGACGCATGACTAACCCAGCTTGAGCTAGCAGAGCAGGACAGCTTACGTGCCTGGAATGAAAAACCCTGCGTGGAAGCCTATTTACCAGGGGCACAAGGATTGGGGGTTATCCGGGTGCTGCCTGGAAGTTAAATACAGGACAGCTAAGAGGGCAGCATAAATAACCTAAAGACCTCACGCCTTGCAAGCAGCAGGGAATCAAACAAGACACTTTCCTACCTACTGAGACCCCGCTCAGCGGCACTGGAGGAGCTTTAGGTCTTTAAAGCCATCTTTAAAGCTGTACCCTGAGTGCAGCAGTGATGCTCACATGCAGCAGGTAGCACCATTCCCCTAACTGATGGTATGTACCTATGCACGAGTGCCTCTGAACTCTTGCCGGCCCGTATGGCACAGCTTCAGCCATCAGGGCACTCATCTAGATCAGGCGATACAGAAATACCGCAGTAGAACCCAAAGAACCATTGCACAATCCAAACCACAGCTTCACCAAGAACAAGATTCTTATCCCAGTATAGTTAATGTTTTGACTACACGAATACATAGCTTGATGTTAATATCAAACCTTGCGCCATGTAATACTTCCTTATGCAGAATTAGAACAACACTGCGGTTTTGTTTCACACGTGTCCTGTTCTAACAGAAAAAAATGTTTTTCACTAAGAACTACACTGTAGTTTCCAGAAGCTCTCAGCCCTTTTTTACAGTTACCCTGCGTTCATAGCACATGGGAGAGACCACGCACTGACCAATGTCGGAGTCCAGCTACAAAGAAAATACTCAGGATCTGTTTTCCCAGGAGACGTGACCAGTGACTTGTTGGAAGGCACTAGCATGTCAAAGGCTAGCTGAGTACATCCCCAAGGACAAAGGTCTTGTAGGACTAGTTTTAGTATCAAAGAAGTGCTGGTGTAAGTGTTTGTGAGTAGGAAGTGAAGAACTAAACTGCTGGTGGATCTCATCTGAAGGCACAGGTGTCAGAAAGAAAACCCAGCATTCCCTACATCAGACATCAAGCAGCAACTTCCACTTTGGAAAGGAAAAGAAATACAGACATGCCTGGTTTGAACCTGAACCTCAATGAGCATTCAAGGCCTATCCTTGAAATGGGTTCTTTCTTAGGAACCTTAGATTTCATTTATCACATCACGTAATCAAGATCACTCCTACTGAAGCCAGCACAAGTAAACCAAACTTAATAATTAAAATAGTGCTTAAAATCCTGCCCATAGGTTATACCTGCAGAACTACATTTCGCCTGTTGGATATACCACTGCTGTGGTACAAGGGACACATCTCCTCCCAGGCCAAAGTATAGCTGACATCAGCAGAAGATGAGTCAGATCTACCCACCAAACGCACCTGGGTCTGCAGTCCTCTTCAGCACTGGTAACACATCAAGAGGTGGGTTAATCACAGACAGAAGACCCAATAGCTAGCAAATAGCTATTAAATGTACTTAGAAGAGGTAATAAGACGAGCAGTGGTCTCTCAGAGCAATATTTTATTGAGAACAAAATTAAGAGCAATGAAATACTATAGCAGCCAACTGAATTTTAATAGCTGCAACAAAATCCACACAAACACCAAAAAGGCTAAAGGGGCATGGGAGTGAGACACACGTGACCCAGCAAGCAGTTGCCTCAGTAAGAATTTCAGGCTTAAGATAGGACTACATGGACAAGAAGAATTAACACGCCAAGTGGGGATTAGGGTAACAAGATCCCCATACCTTCTCAGCATCTTCTGCTGGGAGAGGAGGCAAGTTCACAGCTTGTCCCTTCCTCCTTCTCCTATAACCTCCACATCGCCCAAGGCGAAAGCTAAGCTGCACTAATAAAAACAGCAGAGCTAGCGTAAACTGTCCAACCTTGTTATTTACACCTCAGCAGAACGCTCCCAGCATCTACTATCACTCACACGGCTTCTCCAAGAGCCGCCTGCCAACGCAGAGGCATTGGAAGCACGTCCCAGAGCACTGCTTGCCCACACGGAGAATTTTGTCAACGGCACTGGGCATATTTTATATTCATCACCTTTAGTTTACCCTTTAATATTAAAGCATTTAAAATGCTTTTGAGGAGCTTGTGTTTGAAGAGATTTTAACTTGCAGCAGGTCAAGCTGAAAAAGCTCGAAAACCAAGCCCTGCAGTGATCAAGAGGTTCACCGTGAGAGCACTCAACCTGCCCCAAACACGGTCTCTGAGACCAGCCGAGAACTTCACCAGGATCTTTACCTGGTTGTACTCATGAGAATGAAAAGCTGTTTTAACCTGGTCAATTTGCTGCTCTCACTAATTTGTCTACTCAGGTTGATTCAACACCTGTTGTGTAACCTATAAGAATTTTGGATGTATAGATATATAACGAATGGTCAGTGATCCAGTGTATCTGACCTCAGAGACCAGGGATGAAACACTGTCCTACCCAAGCTCTATGCACTACTTGATCTCATAAGCCAACAATAACTCAGCCTGTGTGGAGGGAGGCCGAGAAGGACAAACAGAAGACATCGGTCACGTTTTGAAACACTAAAAGGCACACAGGAAGCATTGTACAGTGCTTTTAAAATAGCACTCTCATCCGAAGTAAAGACTTCTGTTTAGCTACAGAAGTGTCAAGCAAATCATTCCATCCTCTCTGGATGTGCTGTCTGTGCTTTCCACTAAATCCAGACAGAAAAAGACCCAAAACACAGCTGATCCATTTTTTCCTGCCACCTACTACAACTGAAACGGTTTCCCTCTTAAGGGAGCATGAACATTAATACTTGCCATTGACTAGAAGTACCTCTAATCTAGCCTTGTGCAATTTACTCAAGTCCAAGGCCTTCAGTCTAATCTTACTCAAGTTCAAATCCTAAGAAAAAGGGAAGCAAACTTATCCTTTTAATGGTACCTAAGCCCAGTGACAGCAGCTAGCTCTGTCCCTAGCTTTTTCCTTGGTCTGTGCCTTTCGGTATTGCTTGCACTTGACAGCCTGTCAGTCCAAAGCTAAACGGAGATCATGTTTTCAGCATCTACCATCGCATTCATAAAATCAAAGAATGGGTTGGGTTGGAAGGGACCTTAGAGATCATCTAGTTCCAACCCCCCTGCCCTGGGCAGGGACACCTCCCACTAGAGCAG
>JAOXNO010000070.1:3140716-3151510 GCA_028565335.1 Limnodromus scolopaceus
GAAAGGCCGTTATAAGGTCTCCCCAGAGCCTTCTCTTCTCCAGGCTGAACAACCCCAGCTCTCTCAGCCTGTTCTCACAGCAGAGGGGCTCCATCCCTCTGATCATCTTCGTGGCCCTCCGCCGGACCTGTTCCAACAGATCCATGTTCTTTGCAGATCATTCACAGTGATCCTAACTACAAGTAGAGTTGCAATAGGGTAGAAATAACAAGTCCTTCCCTGAAGTCCTTTTAGCCTTCCTTCACTCTACTTCTCCTTCTGCAAAAAAAAAGCACAAGTATCTCTAAGATACCAGAAGTAGCATAAACTTCTCTCAGAAGACCCTAGTCATCTGTTGCCGGGTCATGACTAGAAACAAGAGATTACAAAACAATGGAAGTTTACTATTGATTTCCACACACACCTCCCCCCCAGAAGACTCAAAAAAAAGGAGCCTGGTACTTTTTTTGTTGTAAAACACTTAGTCATTCCCTAACTTCCAAACAGCAAAATGGGCACTCTGCGCAAAGCCTGCAAGCGCTCCTGTTACACTCTCATTCCAGAAGTAAAATTCCCTCAGGTGCTGAAGTTTTAAGAAAAGATGTTCATGTAACTTTTCAATAGACTCTCCTTCCTCTTTTCTCCCCTTGAAAGTTACATTATTACACCTCCAAAGGGAAAAAAAAATATTTATAAGTTTTATAAACTCCACCCTTTCCTCTGAGTTCAACACCAGGAGGTAAGATTCAGCCAAAGGTCACCATTGCACACTCTCAGCTTCTTCCGTCATTTTTATGCCCTTCCACGTTCCTCACCAAAACCCAAGCTGAGTAAGAGCTCACCACATCTGCATTTGCCAGAAACCCATGATTTCTGCAACCGATGCAGCACAGCTTATTACAGCTGCAAACGTTCCTAGGCTCTGATAATTATAAGCCCATGGCTGGGCGTCTAATTAAAGGAGGAATGAATTAATGAGTTTTACCAAAGGCTTTAGAGTCACCATTATAATTCTAACCCTTAATCGGCAGCAGGACACTCAAAGGACAGCGTGAGCAAGATGGAGAGCAGAGAGGGAGGGATAAACCACCCCCAGCTGATGCTTCCCCCATCACGGTTCCTCTCCAACATGTCACTGTCATTCAGACCCCGACAGCCAGATCAAACCCAGCGGGAAAACGCCTGGGCCTTTTGGGCAGCTGAATACAAACCCGCTTCCTGAGGCGGTCACAAAGCACACACCAGCCTTTGAATGGCGAGGAGCGGGGAGATGCGGGGCGAGAGGCTCGGCAGAGCGCTGACTCCACCGCTTCCATTCAGCCCCAGCCCCAGCCCCCACCCAGCCCCGACAATTACAGTTCAGTCTCAGGCTCCCAAGGAGGCAGAAATTGAAAACACGTTTTCATTGAAGCACAGCTTGAATTTCATGAATTCCATTACTCTCGACTTTCTCAGCATTTCCTGGAGCGAATACTGTAAAACGAGGGAGAAAGGGGGCGAGGGGGGCTGTATGCGAGGCGGCAGTCATATGCCACCCCTCTGAGCATGCCAGCCCGAGAGGAGACTACAGAGGCACTGGCAGCGAGGAAGTCACATAAAGGAGGACTATTCTTAAGCTGAAACAAATAAGTATAGGCTAAAAGTAAGTTTAGGGAGGAAGGAAAGCAACAAACTGCCAGAGGCCTGGGAACAGTAACATCATCCGTTACAACCAGCACCCAAGTAGCAGGGCTGCAGGCACAGCCCAGACGCGAAGCATTACAGGGTCAGAAAGCATCCCTTTGGCCGGCTGGAAAAAAAATATCATAGCTGCTAGAGCAAGTATCAAAATTACCAGTTTATCAGCTGCAGGAACTTGAGCGCACTGTTAGACTGCAAGGAAACAGCATGAAGTACGGTGAGGTCATTCTCTGCCCCACCGCGGTATTCAGCCATCCGCTATTCAACACGGGAGCAATTATAATCAGAGAAAACAGGTAGCACCAAGCAATGGGTCGGGTTTTTTTTCCACATGTACAGTTGTAACCCAATCAACTTCGGGATTATTCAGGTTTGCTAATTAGCACCCCATGGATAGCTTTGATACCATTACCAATGCTCGGAACGGTTCCTCCACAGACGCCCCCTCCCCTCTCTCCCCCCGGCTCGGGCCTTAAGGAGCATTACATCATCTACGGCACTGAGTCCTCCTTGTAACAGACACTATTATGCCACTGAAGTGCCTCCATTTGGATTTTGGTGTTATTTTGAATTTCAGCGTTGAATAGAAGGCTTGTTTAAATTCTCTGCATGAACAGCAGCGTTTTACAGGCTGAAAAGGGTGCCCATGCACAGACACCAACACTGGCATAACAACACGTCTGAATGCGTTACACGTTTGTGAAACATCCATTCCCCACATTCCCGCTTCCCCTTGTCCAGGAATAAGTCCGGCATTGTTAGGACTGATTAGCAATATCTTTCATCCCTAATTTCACACTACAAAAGACTTTCATGCATATGCACGTGTGGCACCATTCTGAGAGGTATCAGCCAGAAAAAGTGTTTAGCGCTGCCCGAGGAAATCACAATCTGAGGGTGCAGCTCTGGTTTGAGCGAGGGTGAAGGGGAGCATCAGCTCTTTCCCCTGGCTGGTTTCAATGTTGCTCTTACTATTGACGCAAAACCCAAGAATTTGTTAAAATAATAACTTAAGTCTGGCACACGTTGTATCTGCTAAAGCAAGCAACCTGATAACCATGTGAAAGCACACATTATTACAAATGTTACCCTCATATCCCAGTGCTTAGAGAAGGGAATCAGTACAAGTATCCTGATGGAGTTACACCAACTGCCGTGGCCATGGATTGCACTCTAATCTACTTTTTTTTTTTTTTTTTTTTTTGCTTTTTGCAGAAGAATGGCCTTGCAGCCTTAAGCACACAAGTGACTACTTTGCAAGAACATGTACATTTGTGGCTTACCAAACCCTAAAGCTCACAATTATAAGATCAGACTCAAAAAACTACAAGCGGCTCATTACCCAGAAATCTAAAAAAAAAAAGTTTGAAATTAAAGCCTTTCCAGCATGAAAGCGCACTGTGTTTTGCTCTTTCCTAGTTCATCTAATATGAGAAAAAAAAAAAAAAAAAATCAGCATAGCACTGCCCTACAGTGACTATTCACTAGATACGTGCAGATCCTTTCAACGCGCAGCAAGAGTTATTTCTGGTTTATTTTAGAATGTAACCAATTCCTAGTTCTTCACCACTGAAATACAATGAACAATCTTGGCCAGTCCTTGAAGTGGAGGAAAGGGAAGGATTTCTAGCAGTCATGGCTTTTTTCTTTTTTTAGACTGTCATCCGAGTACATCCCCAGGACTGAAAATCTTGCATGAACTTGATCCTCCTTGATTTTAGGTCACCTGTCTTGTTAATCATCATCACCACCTGAAACAAAGAGCTGGTAGGATGGCGTACCCAGAAAGCACAGAGAGCCTTGCTGAGAGAGGAGCAGGGTCACCAGGTTTTGGTTTTATTATTATTATTATTGTCATTAGAGACAACTCTCCAGCATATATCAATATGTCCCTGAGTATTCTGAGTCTTATCCATGTCTTAAAAGTGAGATTTAAAGTTCAGCACAGAAGGTAATCCTGATATATTCCAAAGTTACTCAAGTCTCGACTGAATCTTAGAGCAAATAAATTCCCAGACATCACGTCCCTTCCCCCAGCTATGGGAATTACATTCAGTTGAAAAACAGCCAAGTTCTCCTACCCACTCGAGGGGAATGGGAAATCTCAACGTAACTGGTGGAAAGTTTACTACTAAGGGATAAAGCAGAAACAAGAGGAGAACTGACAGTCACCAAGAGGTCAGTTGCAACCAAGATGCTGACTCCCTTCCATCTCAAGAAAACTGAGTGAGCTTACTCAGGGCTTGCTTCCAGCCACCCAAGCATATTCACTCGACATCAAAGAACATAAAAGAATGACTTCAGGAGAAGCATTAGCCACCACTGCTTAGTCTTCAGCATACTGATCCTCACAGGTACAGCGGTGTCCCCAGAAAAGAGTCATATAGAGCTGACCAGGCAAGCACTGCCACACCACAGTTGTACCACATCAACACAAACAGCATGATCCATAGATTCTGGACTTCACCCTTGCCGCCAGTAAGCGTGCTGGTGACTGGAAGTGGTGGGGGAGAAGGGGTGTAAAACTAACCTTGCCCTAAAAGAAAAAGGAGAAAGAAAAGAAGAAGAAAAAATAATGGGGGGGGGGAGAAAGAAAGAAATGCCAAGGGATTGGAGGATGCTTGTCTCTCCAACTGTCTGTTCTGAAGACATATATGTCAAGAAACCTGATGTGACAAAGGCCCATAACTTTTCTCCATCTCATTCTCAATAGACAGATTTTTGTTTATGGGTTCAGAAATAAATTGAATCCCAAAATACAAGTAAGAGATCAAGAAGACTTGTGCCACAGCTCCTTAATCCACATTCAAAGCCTTGGGATTAAGTCAGAGGAAAGCACCTGACTTCCCACCCTTGATCTCCAAAGTTATACCTAATGGGATGTGTTCTTCTGGCTGAGAATTTCTCACTTTCCCTAATAATGAAAAATAAGGAGCACTAAAAATCCACACCAACATCTGCTTGAAGCACTGCTCGGTTTATTGGATCAACATTTAAACAAAGGCTTTTTGTTAACCTGAAGAGTGTGGATTTTCCTCTGCTCAAAAAGGCATTAAGAATTGAGGGGAAGAGAAAAAAAAAAAAAAAAGAAGAGAATAGAAGAGATGGTAAGACTGAACTAATTTTGATTAGGCCTTTCTCCAGAACGCTAGTGATCAGGCTTTGCATCTGGACACCGAGATAAACTTCCTAAGTAGCTATATCATTTTGGTGGCCAAGTGAAGGTTAGAGACCCTCATCTCCATTTTCAATTCCTATTTAGACTCCCTTCTTCCAAAGCAAACACAAAAATATAAGGTTTGTGAATTTCAGCTCCTCCAAAGCAATAAACGCTTGTGTGCATATGGGTAAGAGCAATACAATGGGTGCACTCAGAGTAGGCGGATGCATTACCCAAGATTTACTTTTTAAGTACTTAAATCCAGACCAGGAGACATAAACTGTTACACTTGGTAGGGAAAAAAAAAAAAAGAAAAAAAGAAAAAAAGAGGATTTTCAAGAGGTCAAATATTTTCTTGGTGCAGAAGCGCCAAGGTGTCAGTGGCCAGCCACCACCTGAGCAGGGTAATGCTTTTAACTCTGGTTCTACTCTTCCAGCTAAGACCAACGTGATGCCTTCAGAGCACCACATGCTACACTGAGGTCTCCTAAAACCAGGAAGCTCACCAGGCCTGGCCAAAGCATCTTCTCTGTGCAGGATCAATACATTTAGGATTCTACCCAGATGAAGCAAGCATGGTCTGCATCTTTGCACACTCACTTGCATCTCCTTCCCCCACAACGTGTTTCACATTTGTCCAAGTTACCTTTTACCCCTCTGTGTGTACTCTGGTCTGCTAAAACCATACATTCAGAACAGTTACTCTTTTTTGACTAGAGTAAGGTAATTTACAGGCAGGGTTTCCAGAAACTGTCAGTTCTCAGGAGACCATCTCAAAACGTAGCAGCACAGCATGGGTCAGCAAAAAAGTAAGGCTGCAGACAGAAAGCTGGCAAAGGTTGGCTTTTTTCCTGTCTGTATACCATATGCTGCTGCATGACTGGGTTTGTGGTCAACAGAAACCATTGTACGTCTACCTTTGGTAAAAATCAGCCATCAAAAATTGTCTTGACTCTACATTTTTGGTTGTTCATTATGCTGCAGTTCCCTAGTAAAGGCTCTTGCAGATGAAACACACGACAGAGGAGTCAGACTACAGCACCAATTTGCTGATGAGGTATTACTGCATGGTTACTCACGCAACCGAAACTGATGAGTAAAGGGAAGAGGGGATTCTTAAAAACCTAAAAGCAACTTCAATTTAATTAGAAAACATTGGATTCTGCTAACAGGGATCACCTAACCTTTCTGGAAATGCGAGCAAACCAGTGCTACAGCAGGACAGCCGATCAGACCTTGGAAATGGCCCATCTATTCTTGAAAGAAACCTTCAGTCTAACCCCTTTAAGAAAGGCACATTACCCTCTGACTTTGAGCCAACTAGACAAGAACACGTCATCCAACTTGACTAATACACATGTTTCCAATTTACAGAAAGACTCTTGATTTCAGAATTGAAATAAGACGCCAGTACAGTAGAGGAAGTTCTAAAACAATCTCCCTAATCCAAGGTTTTTGGCAGTTTAGGCTCCATCGTGTTTCTCCAGCCAAGAAATACTTCCAAAGACGACATTAGCTGTTACGTGTAGGGAAACAGCCTCACAGAGCCAGAAAGTACCTGACAGAATTGATTCCTTGCTGAACCTTTGCCTACAGGTTCAAACACACATGCCTTGGATGAGAGTCTGCAAGCCAAGAAGTGGGAAGCATCTTTGGGCTTAAACAGCACCTTTCACTGCTGGATCCCCCCTCAACACACATACAGGAATAGAAACAACACAAAAGCACCCATAGATGTGTGACAGGAAACTCCCGGGTGGCAACACTAAAGAGACCATCTCAAAAACAAGGACTAGAGCACACCCCTGTTCTTATCAATGCTTCCTTTAGCATGGTTCTGCATCTTAATTGGTGTGATTCAATCATCCAGTCTTTTCTCCAAAGCACATACTGTTGCCATTACACCTACTGTCTGTGCATTTGCAGTTCTGACTCTCGCAGAAACAGCACAAGAGTGGTGCAAGGAATGAGTCTCAAAGATGCTGGAGAATTTTGCTTTATTCCCATGTGTTTACACAGATTCAAGTCAACATTGCCGTTTTCCAACAATTAAGAAAAAGCAGAAACTCAAGTCAGGGTGCTCTGTAGCTTCACTTTTACAGCCTCTTTTCTTCTTCACTGTCTACAGCACACTTCTCAGCACACAGTGAGACTTAAGAGCTACAATAAAGTGTTGGAGGCTCCTTTTCTGACAGTACCAGAGACACCCCGTCTCAAGCAGATATCCCATTACCTGTTGCTGTGCTGTATTAAAAAGCTATTCAGTTTTTCTACTTCTTTCCAGCATGTAACCTCCACACTACCTCAAGGCTCTTAACCAACTCTACCCTGAGAAATAAGTAAAGTCAACGCCACGCAACTAAGTCAGTCGCAAGTAGAAGTACTTACATTACTAAATAGATTAAATTAGTGACAGCAGCAGTCTCAGGACCGTCTTACTGGTCTGATTAACTGAATTGGAAAGTAAGTGGACGGTCCTGGTAGGATAATTATCAGTCGTTCAGCAGCAAGAGGCACGGAGACCAGAACTGGCTTTAGCACGATGCTGTCAGAAGGAACATGAGCTTTGCTCCATTTTTACATTCCCTTCACTCCAGAGTTTGTGACTCACTACACAATGAAAAGGCTTTGCAGAGCACTGCAGTATGACTCAGATGAGAATACAGCCAGAACAAAACTGTTCATATCAAGATATCTTCAACCCCAATGATTCATGGGAGGATTAGGGAAAGAACTGGTCTGATAAGATCCTCGATAGGGATGACTCTATGGAGCAAGTCCTGCAAGGAGCACATGAAGGCAGCTCTGACAGGACTCACCAGCAGGCCAAGCTCCCTTGAGAAGAAGGATCACAACCCCAGCTCGTTCTACACTGAAGTTCACCTCCATTCCCCCAGAAAAAGGAACAACCAGTTGTACTGCTGTCCACAGCTTGTCACGGTGGAAGCAAAACATCTGAAGGACATATGTATACATGTACATTTTTAAACAATCTAGTCCAGAGGGAAGGGATCTGTTCTGCTCCTCCACACTCGAACACACTGTTCTAACCCAGTGCAACAAGATATGCTGTGGGAGAAGATAAGAAGTAAGTAATACCAAGAGAGAGCGTTTCAGAGACTGACTCAGGTGAAGAAGGTACACAGCCAAAACCTGCAGCTGCATTGATCTCAGCCCTTGGCAGCAACACTGCCATAAGTATTTCTCATGCTCTCAGACAAAAGGAGGAAGCCCCTGTAGGTTGGTACACAATGGACGCAGCCGCCTTGAGAGAGGCCAATGCACAGCGGGTGTCCCTGCTGCTCTGACAAAAGGGACTGCATGGGACACAAGAGCATGACTTGCCATTAGATGCAAGTCCTTCCAGATATTCTCCATCATCCAGGGCCCCAGAAGATACAACAAAGACCTAGACTTCAAAGACCAGCAGTATGTGCTTATCTACGAGCTGCACGTGCTTCAGAGAGGTTTCAGGGGACAATAGCGTGTCTGCTGCTTCAGTGGAACAGCGGCTTGCGCATTACAGTAATCCTCGCCAGGTAGAGGTGGAAAGCCTGTTAAATCAGCAGCCTGCTCACCTGCGGGAGCACGTGGCACTGCAACAAGTGACACGGCAACATTCAAATCCAAGCCACTCTATTTCTCTTCTGGTTGAAGCGGGATGTTCAGTTGATGCACAAGTTAAAAGGCTATCATCAAAACACGAGTACAGAAAAAAAGGTAGGTCTTTACTAAGAGGTTACTAAAGGAAACAGTTTTATATGGAAAGCAATGTATTTCCCTTGGTGATGGGCTGGGAAATCTTTTCTAGAGAAGCTGTGAAGAATCAGAAAGGGTACGTTGCTTCCTTCCTCATAACAAATCAGAATGAGAATGGACACCAAGCCTTGCTCTACATCTATTTATGACAACAGTCCAGCTACCTGATGATTTGAAGTCATGGAAACTTAAAAGGTATTTTCAGTTTAGTAGAGGTAATCCTTCCTTACTCCAGCTAGGGACACTCCGCCCTCTCCCATGCCCACAATCTCCCAGTTAGCATCCCCCACTGACCTCTCTTCAGCCACTGGAGAGCTCAAATGCAGTGTGCAGTTTAACAGTTTTACTTAAGAACAGGGGTATCAACCACTAATGGAACAGAAAACAACAATACACACAATTTGTGCCAGTGAGACCTACAAAGAAAAGAAAAAAAATGCTGAATTTGAATTTAAAAAATGGACTTTCTTATTTTCAGGATGTATACCATCTTGCCTGCTAAACACAAAAGGTTCCCAAAGAAAAGGGAAGACTATGCCAGCACAGGCTGCAAACAGGGCAAGAGATACAAATCCATAAAAAAGCTAGCAGAAAAAAAAAAAAAAAGAAAGAAAAAAAGAAGAAAAAAAGAAGAGATAATTCAAACCTTCAGAACAATTTAAAGCATGAGAGAGCATTCAGCATTACAGTTCCCACTCCTGGATTAAGTTTCCCCGTTTCACTGCATTAGAATTAATCTACGTGGCTACAAACTCCAGAGCCAACTCGCAGAGCCACAGCAGCTTCGTTATGTAAGGGGCGACACCGATAACACGGGCTGTGTTACTGGAGCCTGCTTCCCATCCCTCGCCGACGCCAAAACCAGCGACGCTGCTGCTGCCCAAATCACTCTCTTGACGACAGACACTTCAGTAATCCAGACATTCGAGTTTGGATTTGATAAAACCTTTTTTTTTTTTCCGCAAGCTGATGTTAAGACTTAAAAGGCCATCACTGCAGTGCAAGAAGTCCTTAATATTATCAAGGGAGGAGAGGCAGCTACACAGGAGGAGAACAGCAGAAACCTTTAAATCAGAATATGATTACTGTAGAAAAATTATCTGACAAATGAACGCAATCCCAGACTGTTATGAGGAATAATTTTAAGCAATTTAAGTGAAAAAGCGTACATCTGCTGTCTATTCAAAGGTCAATGAGTGCTTGTTTCATGATAACACACTCCCAAGAACATCCTTCCATGAACTCTTAACTTCTGATCTTCAGCATCTCATATTCCTTGTTTTAAAGGCAGCTACCCTCTGAGGTCATGGAAATACAGCTGAGCTGCTGTGCAGCCTTACATCTGCGTGTGGCCATCTTGAACCCTGCTAGGACAAGGGAACTAAAACAAATTAACAAACTGAAGCCCCAAACACAAAAGTTAAGTCAAAACTCTGTTTTGTTTACTAACTTAAAGATGATTCTTTGTATCCATCCGTTGCTCTTTCAATACATCTCTCGCATTTTGCTCTACCTTCAGCCCACAGACCTGTTCAGCCGTTCAAAACAAAAAGCCAAAACGTACTGCTTTCTAAAGTATTTCTAATACCTTCCACTTTTAGGATATTTAAAATAGCCATTTAAATGCCCTAGCCTTTCTGCCTGCGTGCATAAGAGCTGGCTGCGTATATAGGACACTGCAAGTATGTTCAGAAAAGCAAAATGGTGTTTTCAAACCCAGAGACCGTGGCAAAACGAGGCAGCAGAGTCACTGCAGCTCTGCTCCAAGATGACAGCAGAGAACACAGATGTTAGAGCGCACAGATTCACTCCACAATCATTTTAATTACATGCGGAGCCAACCAAGCACAGGATACAGGCTCAGCAGCATTAAAAAAAAAAAAAGAAAAGAAAAAAAGAAGCAGCACACAAGTATTCCACCAGCATCTTCCTGTGCACTTGATGCTAACACCGCTCTCATGCATTAAGTCATCTGTTTTCCAGCAGGCAGTTGGTGGCTTTTGGAAAGGCACTGCCGGCCTCTCCGCGGGTCGGGGTGATGATGGAATGGAGGGATGGCTGGTGGTGGCAGTGCAGGGATGGCAGGATGACTGGAGGTGGCACAGGGACGGCTGGAGGTGGCACAGGGACGGCTGGAGGTGGCACAGGGACGGCGGGATGGCTGGCGGTGGCAGTGCAGTGCAGTTACCACCGGTGATAAGGGGTTATGGCCCGGC
>JAOXNO010000070.1:3153046-3192546 GCA_028565335.1 Limnodromus scolopaceus
AGAGACCGACCCCCCCTGGCTACACCCTCCTTTCAGGGAGCTGGAGAGAGCGAGAAGGTCTCCCCTCAGCCTCCTTTGCTCCAGGCTGAACAGCCCCAGCTCCCTCAGCCGCTCCTCATAAGACTCATCTCCAGACCCCCTCCCCTTCCCTTCTCTGGATCCTCTCCAGCACCTCAATGTGTTTCCTATAGGGAGGTGCCTAAAACTGGGCACAGCACTGGTGGAACCTCACCAGCGCCCAGTACAGGGGGCACCATCACTGCCCCAGTCCTGCCGGCCACACTGTTCCCGAGACAGCCCAGGATGCTAACAGCAGCCTTCTTGGCCACCTGGGCACACTGCTGGCTCATCCAGCTGGCTGTCGATCAACACCCTCAGGTTGTTTTCTGCCAGGCAGCCTTTCGCTCCAAAATAACCCCAAAAGACACCCATCTGCCCAGCACTTCACTTCCCCTGGGCATCGCTGAGGAAAGCGCCGATCCCAGGCCTTGCAACCAACATGGCGACCGCCCCTCCTGCAACACCCTTGTTCCCCAGCACAGGCTGCCTGTTCGCTTCCCTGGCCTTTTTTGGCTTTTCCAAAAAGCAGGGGGAAATTTCTAAGGGTGCCAAGGTGCCTGAAGATGCCGATGGGCCCCTTGTGTGATTTTCCAGTGTGCCCAGTCCTCACCCATTTCATGGGGACGTGAGGCGCTCTGGTTTAGCTTCCACCCTTCTCTCCGCAGGTAAAGGTTTGGCCTCCTCCAGACCCTGACCCCAAGCCAATTCCATCGCTTCGTTAATTTCAATGGGCTTGGAATTGTCAGTTTGTTTTGACGACTGTGAGTAAACCAGAGCCCTGAATTAAACACCTCAGTGCTTAAGCAAGGAGAGCAGCTCCCGGCATAAGAGAGCGGAGCTGAGCATGAGGTAACAGCGTGTGGGGGCTCCCCGCAGAGCTGCTCAGACACAACTTCCCCAAGGATTATACTCTGACCGGCAGGAAAGGCCTCTCATTTCTTCCTAAAGAGAACATAACCAAACTATTTTTAGTCTGAAAGGTAAAAAATGCAAGCATACCCTCTCGGGGGGGACACACATGTCAGAGACCAGTGAGTACATGAATACTCTGGATAATGTTAGGATAATGTAAAATAGAAAAGATAACAACAGTAAAAATTCAGTGAAATTCAGTAAGCAGCAGAGATCCCAAATATACTCATTTCATGACTAACATTGTACTGTTCCTGTTACAACTGAAATGTATAAACATATCTCCCGTTTTCTGCTAGATATAGATCAAATAATTTAATTCTTGCTCTAACTACATAGTATGGTCCAGCATTAATGCTCCCAAATTTGCCCAATCTATTCAGACCATCTCCTGGTCCTTTGCCCTCTCCATATGGTCACAGGGACCCAAGTCCCTTGCCCAGCCCTGCACCCACACACTCACCCACCGCACATTGGACAAGCTGAAAGCAACACCTTTGAAATACCCCTCAACACAACTCAGAGCTGGAAGGGGAAAAAGGACCATCCTGCCTCCTAACAGGCTTCAAGCAAAGCTCTCACAGGTCTTACAGGTCGAGAAACCCTCGTCTAATTAGCACTGTTTAGCATTAGAAACCGTTATGACTCATGAAAACTCAAAAAATGTTGGAGTGCTGTGTATCCCATTGAAAAAAAAAAAAAAGGGTAATACCAACTGCTTCTTTGTCCTGAATGGTGGCAGATCAGTAGATAATATAGAGACATCTCTTTGGCAAGTATGATTTTATTGCTTTTCCCAAATGCAGCTAGGACTTTATACTTTACGCTGTCCTCACTGACGCGTTTTATAAATAAGGAGAGCAAAAATGCTAAAATGGGCTATTTAACACGTTAGGACCAAATAAACATATTTCTGCTGATGTTCTGAAATATAACATCAACTTTAATAGCTTCTGACTAGGACAGGATTTTCATAGGAGTATTATCAACATAGCTAAAAAGAAATCTTATCGTTCACAAATAGCATTAAGACACGCGTCAGAGAGTTCACAGCCACGCAGTACGTGCGCGGGTACAAGATATACAAGGGTACGAGATACAAGACCTCAACTCCCTCCAGCCTTCTCCAAGAAAAGTCCTTATTTTTCTGCAGGAGGACAGCTGAACAACAGCCAATTTTGTTTTCTTCCCCCCCCCCCGCTCTCTTTTTCACAGTGCCAGCAAGGATGAGGAAGGAATTATTTTAAAGCCCCGTGATCTAACGTATTTCACCTCCGGTTCAAACAACCCGAAGACAAGGAGCGGAGAGACGTCGCTGGGGGCAAGAGATCTCGGTGCATAAGCCCTTATGCAATTCGGCACTAAAACGCTCAGGGCTGGAATCTGTCCTGCAGATGTTACTGGATAGAGAGAAAAACCCCACCAGGCTGCAAGTCCAAGTACCTTTGTCAGCAAAATGATGGACACGGAATGGAAGCAGATGCGGCCAGCACACTCCGCGCCGTGCTCTCGTTTGACGGCGTTGATGTGAATTCAAACCGAACAAAACGTTTTTGGAACAAGCGACAGAAAAAAGCTGGATGCTATTAAATGGGGGTGCTGGCTGCGGAACATCAGCACGGCCGTTCGGGGCGCCGTGCGGGGGACGGGGGGTGAGCGGGAAGACGGGAGTGAACTCGGCAGCGCCGGTGTGCAAGCCTCTCTCACGGCCATTTGCTGCGGGGGCAAGTGGATTAAATTATAGTAGAATGAGGATTTGGGATTATGGAGAAACAGGGGTATCAACAGTTTTAAATTTCCCCCCTCACAATCGTATATAATGATGTGGGAAAATATGAGGAGTAAAATGAATCAAGCAAACTGGGAATAGGAGACAAACCGCAGGATCTAGCGCTAGCCACACTTTCCAGGAACAGAGCACTTCGGCCTGTTGTACCACGTCAGGAAGCAGCATTTGCATTTCTTAGATGTCTGGCATCTCTCATTTGATCCTACTCGGGTGATTCTTGATTACATGACAATAAGACAGTTATCAAGGCTCTCCTGTTTAGATTACAGCAGCCTCACCACACAAATAGGTACCCTCTGTTTTGCCAAAGCAAAACGAACAGACAAGCTACTGCTGTGACATCCCAGGAATATAAACTAACAGTAAATCACCCTTGCGTGGAAAGCAGTTCTGCAATCAGCCAAAGCAAACTGCAAATGTCAGCTTGTTATCTGGTAATCCTGCTGAAACGTAACCCTCAGAGCTGTATTAGCGTCGGCTAACTCGCTTTGACAGTGGCTTTGCTAAAGAATCACTGGATAAAATAGGCAAATGAGAGATGTTCCAAATGAAAGGCAATGGAGATGAAAAGACTGGTTTAAACCTCCAGAATAAGGCAACCAGTGCTGTCCCCTCGAGACCATCAGGCAGTCTGAGAAAGCACTCCTAGAAATGTACCATTTTTTGCTCTTCACAAGCTTCTCTCTGACTCCAGACATCCCTACTGCCGACATGGTACTTGCAATGAGAGCACCTTTCAGAACAGCAATCCCATACCCTTGGCTCTTCCCATTCACCAGGAGATGAAATAATTCAGCTTTTAATATACTGTGAAGCATCGAGTCTTCCCCTGACTGTCAGACCTAATACGTGTTATGAAAGGTTTTAGCCAACAATACAGATTAAAAAGGGGGAAAAAAAAAATGAAAAAAGGCAAGTTTGAACTCCAAGTGTCAGCAGATGGATGAGTTACCCTCTTGAGAACAGGCACTAAATTATGGGCAGGCAGAGGGAGGTCAGCGAGACAACCATGTCTCAGCACTCAGCTGCCAACAATAGGCAATACCTTGGCCCTGCTCACCTCTGCTGCCCCATAAACCCTGCCCGTACACCCAGCCCTGCCTCCTTCCCCCTGGGCCTCAATGAAAATCACCCTTCCTCTCCTCCCAGGGCTTCCTCTGGATTTTTTCCTGCTGAAAATGAAAGGAAATAACAAAGCCAGGGCTGCTCTCCAGCATCCCCCAGATTTCGCTGTCACCTCCACGACAGGTCACTCCCCGGCCTCCGCTCTTCCCAGCAAAGCCATGTTGCCAGGCTCTTCCCAGTGGATTTCTCCTCCAGGCTTGATGGATTTCCCCTGAGTGGAGGCAGCTGCAGACAGGAATGTATCTTTGGGTCTTCATTGCTTTCCTCTGTAGTCCTCCTAAGGACCTTTGGGTTTAAAGAAAGAATAGCCACAACCAGGGTCAGCCTAAAAAGCTTTAAGCAAACTCAACGAAATCATATGAAAAGCTTAATTCTGTCATTTTCAGTCCCGAGGCAACAGTCGCTCGCTCTCTCTCATGTTCTACCGGCCTTTTTATACTTGGTGAGTGCCAGGGAAATGGGTGGAAGACGTGGAAATCCTATCACAAAAGCACCTGCCCGCTCCTTCCCTTTCCCCAGAGAGCAACACACAGAACATTCCATTATTTAGTTAATTGCAAAGAAACAATTACAAAGGAACTTGGCAAATTCTCTCTACTCACAGCAAGACCCATTGCAGTTCCGTAAGTTCAGCAAATTAGCAAATAAGTGAATATAAAACAGAAAGAATAACAGAGCTCAAATTGCACTTTGTTCATTTGTTTTGTCACTCACAGTTTCTGCTTAATTATTTAAGATATTTCTTCATAACGTTCTAGTACATTTTGTATGATAATGAAGGTTTACTAGCGTAGAAAGGCACTACGTGGCTATTAGATATCTGCCGAGAGGAGGAAGAAAACCACCAATTCTATGTGTAAATTATAGAGACCCTGTTCAGGAAAAACTTCCAGGTTAGATAAATAGGAGGTTCTGCCACAAATTGTGTAAGATACAAATAAGGATTATTGCTAGATAATGAGAATGCTAATTAATGTTTGCACAGAACTTTATAACTGTACTACGAGCATTCACAGTCAGTT
This sequence comes from Limnodromus scolopaceus, assembly GCA_028565335.1. NCBI lineage: Eukaryota > Metazoa > Chordata > Aves > Charadriiformes > Scolopacidae > Limnodromus > Limnodromus scolopaceus. The sequence goes on from JAOXNO010000070.1 coordinate 3,157,955, forward strand.
CCCTGTTTATTAAAAGCTATTCTAGTTTTCCATGCGTATAACTAGAGGCCATTTAAACATGACTTTTTTTTTTTTTACACTGTAGTCAAAGGACAATATATACAGTATTTCAGTTCTAAATTCATGTTACAGGAAAGACTTTCAAGCTCTGAAGCAGAGCCACATCTCTGCGGGGCTGACAGCCCGAGGAGGGGCAGAGGAGGGAGATATTACCTGGCTGATAGCGAGGGAGGTAAACCAGCCCTTTCCAACAGCCATGACATCCCTCCTGGTCCTTCCCACACCATTTTGAGCATCGAGATTTTATGGCACATCTGTTCATGCTACCAAGAATAGAAGCCCTAAAGGGGCTTGTGTTGTACCCGGCGCAAAGCGTCTTTGAGGCATCCTGGCAAAAAACCTGCCAAATAGTAGAGGAGCCGTTAGAAGTCGGAGCAACACCTTGAGAGGGGAAATTTTGTTTATGCACAGCTCCAGTGAGGGGAACAATGCGAACGCTTTCCCAGAGACCAGAAAAGATGTAGGAATACAAAAGCTCTCAGATCTGAAAAAGGTCATTAGGCCAGGCAGGGAGTGGAAGGGGCAGGAGGAGCAGGGTACAAGGTAATCAGTGCACTACAACAGGGCATAGTTAATAAGAACACGGCAACACTCACTGCTCAAGGCTATTCCTTTGAGCCCAGCGAGGACAGAACGAGCGCTGAAGGCCACATACAAGCAAGAGCCAACGTGCCTTACGCACGTCCAAAAATAGGGCAAACATTCAGAAACTGATGTCAGACCTGTCTCTACCAGGCAAAGAACCTCATCAGCAAACGTTGGAAGGAAACATCAGAGGAACCGATGCAGCACCAGAGCACCAACCACGCCTGAAAATCCCCCCTACTAACCCAGCATCCAACACGGACATGTTGCTCTTTGCAAGTATTAATGATGCCCACAGAATGAATGAAACTAGGGGGGGTTTGCCCCTTAGAAGTTCATGTGGGGAAAGCAATTAGCTGACAAACCTACTATCAACAGATGCTGCAAAGCTTGCAAGAGTCAAGGGCACTCCAACTTCAGATGAAGCCAAATTATGGTTTAATACAAGTGTGAACACTTAATTGCTTTCAAATCAATTCAAGACCAGTCTGCTCTGAGAAATCGTATCAGAACTTTTCCATTCATGCTGCATGGCTTACTCCCAGCATTTAAGATTTAAAACTGACATTTCTGCTAAGAAATCCAGAGCATATGTCAGCGGAGCAGAGAGGAAAGAACAAAAACGTGAGATTTAAATAATATATTAATCAAACACAGACTGTTTGTTTCAGTCTTGTACTCTTATAATGGTTTTGTTCCTACAACAAGGACTCTGCTTCACAGGAAGGTAACTACAGGTTCCCCATGTCTTCACAGCAGTTACCAGGGTCCTCTGTCTTTATAAACCAACATAAAGCTTGTTTTCCTGGGAGTCCCTGAAGGCTTTTTCAGTGGACATGGAAAGGAACACATACATCCCAGTTCCTTCCACCAGAGCTTCCCAAACAGCAGCAATAACCGAGGTACGGGGGTACGCTATGAGTAAAACTGGAAATTCCTCGGAACCCTGTAGACTCCTGTTCTCCCCACTGCTGACAGAGGACCAGTTTCACCCACTCTGCACGTCCACAGCACGACCAAACCCCAGCAGACCGAGTTCAAACACTGGTTCTCCATTCTGCATCCCTCCTACAAAAGGTTTCTGAGAAATACCCATGAAGAATGTATTTAGGCACAAACACTCACCACAATGACTCCTTTTCAATCTTTTATCTGAATTTCACTGGTTTGGTAACCGGTCAGTGTGACTGTTGCAACCAACGAGCGAGCAGCACAATAGGCGAAGAGGCAGAAATGAAACTTGCTGCATTGAGCACAAAAATGGATACATTCGAGGAAACAGCATGGATTTTAGTTATAGAGCTACTTAAAAGGATTTCTTTTCTGAATTAAGCACCAGAAGCCAAGCTTGAAAGCAAAATCCTCTCTCAGCTCCACCAGGCTTTGGTCAAGAACACCATTCACACCTGATGGGACAATCCTGAAGGTGTACTAAAGCAGAAATTTCACACCCTCACGTTTAAGCATTATCTTGTTACTGTTGGCTCAGAAACACAGCGGCCAAAGGTGAGTCTGGGTACAAAGTGGGAACAACAGGAGCTGCAGCAGAGGCCAGAGGAGCAATGCAAATACAGCAACTGCAGCAGAAATACACAAACAATTCATTTGCAAACTTTTCAACTTTATTTGAGAGTTCAACAATTTGGAGAAAATACATCACAAATGTTTTAGCTTTTAAAAGATCCCAAAATAAGTTACATAAAAGACTCACGCAGTTCTAAATATTAAAAAGATCATAAAAATTAATGGCTCTCATATGCCAAGATTAATCCTTTTCCATTTTGACTAAGTTAAAAGTTGCCTGTGCAGGGATTATTTTTATAGCTATGCAGAAAACACCACAGTTTTCAGGTCTGGATGCCTCAGTGAAGATTTACAGGCACGGGCACTTCAGGGCAAAAAGAGATCAGGAGAGATAACATCCCGTGAAAGTCAGATCTCTGTATTCACACGAGATCTCTAACTAAACGCTACTGTAAATTGCAAAAGGTCTTAAGTAGGCAACCGTATCCCCTATCAGCAGCATGGAAAGTTTGCTGTTAGATTACACAGGTTACAGAGAAGTTTAATTTTAATTCAAGACCTTGACGCCCCCACAAGGTTACCAGCGCTTTCTACAGAAGATGTGTTTTTCAGAAATTGAATATATTAGTGTTGGGCCTATCCTGACAGGTTTGAGCCACACCAATTTTTAGTGTCTTCAGCTCCCTGTTAAGGAAAAACATTGTTTATTCAAAAATTTACTTTTTCTTCCTTCATTGATCCATACTTCTTCCCAGATTTACAGGTGCTGGCATTCAGATGAATAACCACTGAACGAAACCTAGTGTCAGTTACTGTTCCTTTCAGCACACTCCATTACAGTACATAACAAAACAACATTAAAGGCTGCTGATCCTGTGGAGGTTTCTCCTTCTACTGTACCACACCAAACCTTTGATATGCAGTGAGCATACGGTTATCTTTTAAACTAAGATGTGAGTTTGAAGTCCAGCTCAAGTTCAGTATCACATTTTTGATGGCTATGAGATAGCAGACTCAAATTTAGGAAGCTCTAGACACATTTTCATTCACCCCAAAAAATGTTTGCTCCTTTTCACCCTGATTTCTACCTGTTTGGGTCATACCAAGACACTATCTCCCTTTTCTCCCAGAACTCATCTATTGACAGCGCTACTGGAGTCATACACTTGGTGAAAACATGAGTCTTTCTGCTCTGTATCTACTTCCTAATACTTTCATATTGGTCATTACAGCACAGTAAAGTAAAAGAATGTCATCTTCATTATATTTGCTGTCCAAGTATTTCCCTAGAGGGCCACAACTCGGTAGGTATTTTATATCAGCCTTGGCCCTGAACACCACATACTCTCCCCTCCACGTATCAGAGTCCTCAGCTCTAGTTACTCTCTCTGGAGGTGTCCATGACAGAGGCACAGTTACAGACCCGAAATATTATACATCAGCAACTCAGCATAGCTCTGCTTCTCTTTAGCAAAAAGACTCTTTTTTCATAACATGACTTCCAGGAAAAAAAAAAAAAAAGGAAACAGGTCTTAGCTTCTGCCAAGAGGATTCTATCCCTTTCAGTCTTTTATTTTTACCCTTTCTGCAGATGACAGTCATGTGACCAAAGCACCAGCAGGAAAAATTTACCCAACGGGAGTGTATATGACATTTTTCAGGCTGCTTTGGGTATGGAGAGCTCCCAAAACTGCCTTTGGAAATAGCACAGGCAGCATTTCCACTGATGGGATTAAATGAAATCAGCTGCATTGTGCTGCAGCCATCCAGTTTCCTCTTTGGCTGCAAGTACTGGCATGAACTATGATAAGCCTCAGATAGCGCTCCATTGAAATCAAAGAACCGAGACAGCTCTGACTTATTAGTATTCCGTGATACAGTGGTGACTGATTTTTAATTTAAAAAAAGAAGAGGGAAAAGGTGATAAAAATCTTACATTGAAAAGTCTTCTTTCTGTTTACAGGAGTTTTTATTACTGCTCGATGACAAAGAAACCATTAGGGCCTCCACAAAAACTTCACCATGTGTTTGTAACATTAAATTCTCTTTCCGTTAAATATATAACTTATCTAGTTCACCTTAAAAAAAAAAACCAAAAAACAACAAACCATACACTGTAATGCCTATGAAGGATACTAGCATGATAGTAGGAACTGTAAAGTCCTCCTTCCAGTCACAAAGGGGCACAGTCTGTGTAAAAGATCTGGGAAGATCCCTCTTGACTGTATTCTCCATAGCCCATTATGTCTTTAGTCCTTCCATGGACAACAATATTGTCCAATAGTGTTATTTCTTGGTGTAGTCTTAATTTCTATTATGATCCAACCTACCACTTCTGTTCCTAAACCATACTGCACAGCTTAGGTTTAGAATATTGTGCTCATCCCAATCCATGTCCCTCAGAACAGAGCTGGGAGGGATTACATGTTCCAGCAGTCAGCCTCACAGTTTTACCTGATGTAAAGCTGTATATTGTGGTTATACTGTGGCTGTACATTGTGATATTGTTGTGATAATGTGAATGTGTATTGTGATCTCTCTCCCAGCTTGTGGCCGGACCTACTGTGCACTCACAGTGTATATCTGTATATAAATAAAATACGGGCACACACAAAGTAGTACTGAGAAGAGGGATCAACAACAGCAAATCAACATTAGACTTAACCCCCCTATTAGTGCTCAGGGTATGAGCAATCGAGTCAGGTGAAAGTTTCAGACACTCAAGTGACAGAAGCTGAAGCCGGACATAAAGCAACATACCTCCTGCGTCAAATGTTTTCACGTATCGGAGATGACCCTGCACAATCCACTCGTATTTGTGATACATAAGCAGAAAGAGCAGTCACAAGGGCACCCTTCACAGAACACTCCTGCTATTACGTACCTTCTCTGACAAATACAAAAAACGATTACGTGATCAGACATTTCAAATGCAAACTGGTACTATACATACCATGGCAAGCACACTGGGAAAAAGCAATAAATAAGAAAACCCTGCTGATACAGTAGGCTTAGAATAGCCCTATGACAAAGAAATGGCTTTCTAAAAGCCTTTACAAGGTCTACACAGACTGTAAATGTTCAGTATAAAAATAAACAAAAAAGATATTAAAATGTGACACAGTAAAATTTTTAAATAGAGAGGACCTGGTAACAAATGCAAGCTGTTCCCCTTCACACACACAGGCTGGACCTGGTAACAAATACAAGCTGTTCCCCTGCACGTACACAGGCTAAAAACTGGAGCCATGTCATTAATTATTTTCCGATTAATCGAAGTATTTTAGTTGACCTGGAACAAAACTTTGACATGAAATAGCTTAAGGCTTTATTGCTTTCATTTAAATTTGGCAATTGAATTTATAATCCTCATTGTGAGACAAAACATTGAAGTGTTTGGTTTTAGTTTTTAAATCCAAACTCTCTGTGTACCAGGAGGGTAAGGTTAACAGTCAGCAGCTTTTATCCATAAAGTCTGCAGAGACGACATATCAAACAATTACTCATTTATAGCTGAAATAATGACAATTGTCATTAAAAAGGGGCTGATACTCCCCCTTTTTCCATCTTTGATATGCTTTATCTTGGTGGAAACCATTCTGTTTGTGAACTGAATAATTCATGATCACCAGAGCCTGTTACCAACACTTAAAAGTGGGTGTAGTTTTTCTTCATCTGCAACAACGAGGGGACAATGACAACATCATCTGAATCGTCGGAGTGAGCTTCATCCCCGGGCAGCGAGGGAGTCGGCTGCCATCGCTTCTCAGAGGACCTGGCTGAAATAATTCCAAAGGAAACAAAGTCATCAATAAACAACATTGACTAAAACAAGCCCTTGTGGGGAGTGTAATATTCTCTGAGCCATTAAGCCTCCAGAATTACCTACAGTTATGAATAACTCTGATCTATCTTTTCCTGCATGGAACTATTCCCGTCCCTCTTTCATTAAAAAGCAGGCATGGCAAGCATTAAGTTGACATACTGACCATGCATGATTTGTCTTATTGTCTTTAAATCTTTGCAAGTGGTTACACACCACAAAGTAAAGCAATTTGATACTGAAGCCATCTAGGGTCATAAAAATAAATATTTATTAGGTGGCCAGAAAAGGAAAAACTGACCCAAGCAAGCTTAAGCTAAGCAGAAAGGTGATAATGAGAACTTCAGTTGGACATAGATAGAGAATGGAAGCTCTCAATGACTGTCTTTCATCCTTGTATCTGGACAGTACAAAAAAAAATATTATTCATGTGCTGTACTACTTAATGACAATAAAAAATGGTGACCATACTGTGGTTTTACTTATTTTTTCCCCTTTTGCTTCTTTGCTGTTTTTCTGGGTGCGTGGTTCCATGCATCTAGTTGATTCCAACATTTGAAGAAATGTTCAGGGCATAAACAGACAAAACTGTAATGATTCCAGTAAATACTGGAAAATCGGAGGGATAAATGGATACACAAAGGCCCCTAACATCTGATGAGCAGAACCAGCAGCTTGTATCCCCTCTGCAAGAGATTTGTGCGCTAAATGATGGCATCTATTAATACCCTCTAGTACAATATCCTCCCTTCAGCTATTAATAGCTTTAAAATATACCTTGTCTGAAAATACTATCTCCCAGAGAAGGAAACAAATCAAGACGACCTGTGGTAGAAAGAGGAAACAGACAGGCAAGAAGCCATGCCCTGAGATTTTGGCACTGAAAGAGAAGGGAAAACCAAAGGGCACACAGAGAATATTACTTGGGAAGAACAATAAACATACCATGGATAAATAAGAGGTTCCTGACACAGAAAATAAACCACTCCTAGTATGGAAGAGGAGGCAGACACAGCAACTGGAATGTGGAATAAAGAAAGGGGACAGCAACTGGAATGTGGAATAAGAAAGGGGACCACAACCAGCCCAGAAATAGCAAGCGAGTGACAGACAGAGAGCCTGTGAGTGGAGAGGAGGAATGCGGGGAGGCCGTGACATTGACCTCAGCCTACAGAAGAACAAAAACCCACGACCTTCTAGTTAAGTGAAATTTTTCTCTGCATCAGTCAACAAATAATGTAAGAGTTTTTTCAGGAAAATTTACGAGCTAGCAGTACTGGTGACAAGGATGAGCAAAGAGAACTTCCAGAAGCAGGCATGATAACTAGAAGATGTAACTTCAACAATAAACAGATATTATATTTGAAATAGCTTAATATTGTCCAAATCACTCTTGATTACATCCTGCTCTTGATGTCTGAGATCTTCTTGTCCTCATCTTCAGTTTAATATACTCCAGAGTGACAACTTTACCATTGTGCTTGTGAAGGGGTAAGCACTGATTAGACTTAAGGGTGGTATGTAAATTCATTATGATTTCAAAAAAGCCTCAAATTAAGTTAGCAGTTGTATCCAGAGTGGCTGATGATATGCAGAGAGAAATGCTGCCCTTATTCAAGATTGCTGTGCATGTACAAAACATACTCTTCCTTCCTGCCACTTCCTTTCTGCCCTGACAGAAAGAAACAAAATGCTCCAAGTTTTACAGACTGAATTGTTATTATCTGTTCTACTTCATGGGAAGCAGCAGGAACAGCTTCACAAATCTCCAAGTACTGTCCACATTCCGAAGACAAGCAAAGTCTTAAATGCTACACCACTTTCGCTATTTATTTTTATTTTTAGGAAACAGACATCTAACCTGATACAAAAAAAGAATTAAGTCTGCAGTGCTACACCAGGATTATATAAAATTATTCTAACAGATACAGAAGGTTCTTTAAAACATATTTGCATCTTTCCTATTCCTCTCAAAGTAATGCCAAAAGGCTAGTGAAATTAAATGACTTACTGCAATATACATTTTCACTGAAAATTTAAGATCATTGCAAGATCCAGAGGTCACAAAATGCAAGTTTGGACTTGGGACAAACGAACCAAGAGCTTGTTCAACAGCTGCATGCTTTAAAGCTAAAGGAATTTGATTGCTTTAAATCACTCAGCTGTTAAACAAGCTCCTTGTCTCATGTATTTTCCAAGCTGCAGGATAACCAGTGAAATACATTACATCCAAGCCCAATTTTGCTAGTGGATTTTTGCATCAGTCATGAGCTAGAAGTGACAGATGTTGGACTTTTAGTTAAATTTAACCTTTTTAAGCTACACGAATTCAAATTGCAGAAAAAACCTACTATGACCAAACAGTTTCCCCAGGGCTCACATTTTTTCATAGAGGATGCTCTTCTTCCTTTATTAAGTTTTTCCTGATTCGTCTTTTGGGAGAGTTTGGTTAAACCCTCCAGTGCACTAAGAGCTAATACTTCACAGAGCTACTTAGTGCAAGACAGTCTTTTGGGCAGTTACAGAAGCACACAGCCAGAACGCCTCTTCACAACACTCTATCCTCATCCCAGATTTTGAAAAGGTCTCCCATATTCTAAGATCAGCGGCAAATATAACTACCGTGACCTGGTATTCACCAGAAAAAGACTGCAAGGAAGAATGTTTGAATGCTTATAGTCTCCTCTCTATCCCTTCTGGTATAAATTCTTTCAGAACTTCTTCACTCTTTACTTTGTCATCATAATCTGCAATAAAAGTTACCTTTTGGAGACTTTGTGCTCTATTAGTATTCCCACTACTGCATTTCCCAGACTAGCTTCATCTTACACCCTGCTTTGGGTCTTAGAAGCACTTCTTCAGAAGCACAAAGCATTTTACTTTTTTCAAGTGATTCTTTCTCTTTGGCTAGAATTTCACAACTGATTTACTCTGGGTTTAGACTGGACATACAAATAAGAACCCCTGCAGTGGAGCCCAGGCAAAACAGGATGCTGCAGCATTTTTTTTTCTGGATACTGTCACTAGACATAAGTAAAATCACTCAGAAATAAGTACTACCTACTCCTTCACAAAGTAGAATACACTCCTGAACATGGAACACAGTAAAGTTTCTTAAACCCATTTTCCTTCACCGAAGGGTAACTTCTGTACCCACAACCCCTGCAAATCTGGTTTATTCCACATCTCGTATCTTAGAAAACAGCCAAACAGCCTCAGCTGCTTGCAGCTTGCTCTGTTTCTGAGCAAGTCTGCAGGGACTGTCAGCTTTTCATTGACAAAAAAACCAAGTCAATGTTTCTCAGGTCACTCTCAAAGTTGCTCTTTCTTCTCCAACTGGTCCACCAAAGCCTAAAATATCCCACTCTGGACAGAACCAGCCTCTTTCAATTTGAACTTCAAATAACTCCTTTGAAGCTGCATGTCTAAGGCTGTCTTATCTGTATCACTATTTTACTTTTCCTACTCAGTACTTCTAACATTCTCTTAAAAGCTTCTCTGGCTTTAACTCCATCTTCTCACAAACAGCAATGAAGAATTCAAGAAGGAAACCAAATGGCATAAGAGCCATAAAGAAAGACAGGCATTTTCCCAGTTTGTATTATAATAGTACTATATCCAGGACTTCATTTTTCCCCATTTCTGCAGCAACTGACGACTGCTGAAAAAATCCTGACTAAATACACATGGCTGACTAGGATGGCTCTTTTTACCAGATGTCTGTCCCCTTCAGAAACTAAGTCAGGATGGTGAAAACGTTCTCAGCTTGTCTATGGCTTCAGGCCCAAAACGTAGTGGAAAGTACCATATGACAGCCACAGGGCTGGGGGGGCTGGAAAGGAAGTAGAGAGGCAATACAGGGGAACACCATGTTCCTTAAATTACCACTCACATCAGAGAGAGACCTTCCAGACCACAGCTGTGACAAAAAGGCAAGCACCAGGAGGAAGCTGGTGCTGATACATTAAAAAGAAAACCTTTGACAGTAAGGGACTGCACTTGCCACTATAAGCAACACATTGTCAAATTAAAAGACAACACACACACACAGAGTATGAGTATACATTGGCACACGTGTGTGCATGTGCAGATGTTCTCTATGAAACCATGTGTGCACCCACTCAAAACACACATACTTTTGAACACAGAGGGAAATGAGATTACCAGGAACAGATGACATGGAGATTGGAGGAGGTCTCTGGAGTGCTGCTGGGACTGGTTTCTTCTCTGTACTGTAAACAGCAGAATCTGGTTTCTCACTGGACACAGAGGGCCTGCAAAAGGATACACTGCATAGTGAGAGGCAGAGAACAGGAACTGCAGCCTGTCTTCAGAGGCTGTGCTGAAAAGTTCCTTGTGTTGCGAGCCTCCAGGAGACAAAAGCTTATCACCTGCAGAAGTGAACTCAGACACTGAAGTGAGGTGACAGCCACGTAACTCTTCTTGTAACCATGGCAGCCAAAATTAAAAACTTACAGAGCAGTAAACCGTAAGAAAGAGAAAGGAAGTGTTTTTCAAGACACACTCACCATAAACCTAAGCAGTAAGGAAATCACCACGTTCTTCCTGAGCTAAGTCACCAGACTGTATGCAAGGTGGTACTCTGGCTCTTCCCTGTCCTTTGTCCACAAAACCCTTAACTTTTACATGTCAGGACTTCAGATTCACTTACACTAAGCGAGTGTACTAGCAATCAGCTTGATAGCAACTGCATTTCTTAAATTTTGTTGTTTTTTCCCCAAAGAGTAATTATTTTATTTTTCCTCATTGCTATGGAAGAGAGCACGCAAGAGGACATGGGAAAACTACTGCTGCAACAAGAAACACTTTTAGATCCACAACCTTTGAATTTTCTCATGAGCAAGCTCTCCCTTGTCTTTGTTGGAGCAACGGCTGCCTTCTCCTTCTCTGCCAAGGAACTCACACTAAAATTCTATTTAACAAATGACCCCTCTCCAGTAATAAAACCAATTTTGCTACAGAATGTTGCAGAAATATCTGTTCCTCACTTACCTCTCCTCAAGCAGTACTGTACGTGCTAAGTGAGCCCTGAAAACGGACTGGATGAATGTCACAATCTCATCTTCCTCCTTGCAATCAGAAGACAAGCTCAAGGAGTTTGACATGGAAGACGCGCAGCAGTTCTGCGAAGCAATCAGATTAAAGAAAACTGACCTTTTACAGATTGCACAGAAGCTTTCACAATCTTACTCCTGATTGTGAAAGTGGTAATAGAGCAAACATTCCCATCTTTTGGTCTGCAGTCTTTAATGTTCTATAAGACTAAATCAGCAGGAAATGCAAATCTGATCATCATACAAGCTTTGACGCATCTGTATTCAATTAATTAAAGAGCAGACACCTGCAAGGAAAGGTCATTTATTTTCCAGGAGGGAAACCTTTTGAAGCCGGAGCTAAGGCAACCTTCACGATGGATATACCTTCTGCTTGTACCAGGCAAAAGTGCACAGCCCTACTACATTGGGCCAGTTTACTGAAATAACACTGCATGTAAAGTACAACCAGATGGACAACCTGGATGGAGAATTACAAATTAACTTTAGCCTCTTAAAGGCCAAAGGATGTTCATATAAGTTGGCAAATGATTTGCAGAAACTAAATGTTTAATTGATAAGGACATTTTTTCATATTCAGAACTGAGCAATCTGGAGTGAGTTTGATGTGACAGAGGACACTACAAGCCTTTGGTTGAGCACGCAAGACTCTCTTACATTTCAGTCCAAACAAAGATGCTTTCCAAATTCTTATTTCTCAACATCAGTGACACAGGTTTGTCTATTACTACAATGATTCAGTAGTGAACAGCTGAGAGCAAGTAGCTTTTAATAGCACTCTGAATTAAAGAGTTAAAGGGTATGTTATTAGCTGATGGGAGAACCAGAAAAAAAGAGGAGACCCAGTTACAGTCCACAATGCAGAGAAGCTGTAGCTTTAGTTCTAAGAAAAACAGTAGACTAAAGAAGATGAAAAGGAAGGCTAGGGAATGAGCTCGATGTCTTTCTGGAATTACAGCAGTGCCACGAACCAGTGCATTAAAACAACATCACCAGATGATTCAGAGAATTAAGTCTGGAAGTACAGCACTTTACACAGTAAAATAAACATAATAGGATGCCTGGATACCCATTTGCCCCAATAATTACCTTCTTTTGAGATTTTGCATCGTGCATCTTGTTATTCAGTAACATCTTCTGTCGAGCTAAATGTCCTCTGAAAGCTGCCTGAAGCATTACAACTGCCTAGAATGGAAAGAAATACGTAGATATTAGCTCCTTCGAAAGATGGCAGCTGTAAATCAAAACAAGAGTCCAGAGGGAAGAGGCACACCAGGGGAATAACTTTTCCCCGTGCAATGGAAACTCTTTGATGTCTAGATATTTTCTTATGTTTAAGGGATACATACACATCCCCATCACTTCACAGGTCCTCTGCTGCAATCCAGAGAATCCCCAGCCTGTGACAACCCATAGACATACACCTCCAGGGTTTAAATTCAATCTGGGAGGTGTTCGTGATTGATCCTATCAAATGCAGTTAAGCTCTAGCTGCCAACACCAGCCTGTATTTCACAAACAGAGCAACATATTAGATTCTGGCTTCCCAGCAGGCTCTGTGATGCTCCGATACAACCAGAAATCAAGCCAAGTCTGGTGTACCACAGTGGTGTTTATGCTGAACATAAGTCTTTCCTCTCTACTCAGAGATTTTACTGGTTTCTAATCAATAAAAAGCATCTAGATGTAAAACAGTATGTTTGCATCACATGGTTAGAATTTGTTCTAATTTCTGAAAGTAGGATTTTTAATGTTCTGGAAAGAAACAAATGTAAGATGCTACGTCATGTTATTTGAAAAAGTAGTTTCATCAAAACCTTTGTGCAAAATATTTATCAAAAAGTGACAAGTTTGTCAGTTTCTTCATAATACTCAGAAGTGTTTCTTCTTAGCAAAGGCTTCAAATTCCTACTACAAATCTTTCTTAAGACTCATGATAGTGAAAATGAAAGCACCATTAGAATTACCTAGTATAGAAAATCTTTCCTGCTTGTATCAAATTTTGTTCAAAATTTTTAGAAGCGTTCACCTTGCAGAAGGTACCAAGTATAGAAAATTTTAGACCAAAAGGGGAACACTTTGACAAGATATATCAAAGAAACCCAGGATGTCAGAAGGGAGATCACGAGCCAGCCTTAAGAATAAATATGATCTTGGTACAACAGTTCATATTACGATAAAACCTCTTTAAAAATAAAGAGGTTATTTGTTTGTGCTTTGACACAAATTAAATGTGGTTTACTGTTCTACTGGGTGTCATAAACACACTCACCTCATCCAGAGCAATGTCTTCCTTCTGAAATGAAAAATGCCTAAGTTAATGCCACAAACATATACAAGTTTTATCTTATAGAGATTTTTCCAAATTTTTCCCAACAATTAAAACGCACAGAAGAACTTGTCCCACCTCTTCCTGAAAACTCAAACAACAAACTTAAGGGAAAAAACCCAAAGCTTTTCATCTTTGAAAAATGTGTGGATAATTCTTTTGTCTTTAGTTTCCTAAGAAGCATTTACAAGACCCACCTCACATCATATGTTCTACATGTGGAAAAAGTAGCATTATGTTGTTGCCCATAGAACAAAATTTAAGGTTAAGGCTTTTTTTTTTACATCATTTTGTCCTAGTTGAGTTTCACTCAATACACAAAGCTTCCTGTATTGTTTGAAGGATTTCTGCAAGGGAAATTTAGCTTCTCGGTCATATTCCAAGGAAGCACCAGCAGCAGTGCTGCTTCAAACACTGATATGCTTCCTTAGTTCTCTGCTCACCCAGACTCCCCCATTCAGAAACTGGATATCTCTCAGCAGAAACAACAGGGTTTTGAGGGAGCCAAGGCAAAAGAAGCAGCAGGGAGGACTTGAAAAAAGCAGTGGAAGAGAAGATGATGGTAAGGAATCATACTGGGAAGCGCTGCTGCAGTTCCGGGAGCCTGGCAACAGGTTACTGTACGTGCTAAAATAAGAGTAGGATTCAGAGAGGGAAGTTCCTCACTGTTCCCTGACAGAAGAATCTCACCTTCTTTCGGAACATCTTCCACTGTCTCTGGATGATTTTGGCTGCTTGTTCCTTCCTGTGATCTTCTTTACCTTTAACCACGCAGACAGGTGAAGTCTGCGAAGGAGAATCTTTAACTTAGTATTCTAAAGGCACAAACCTGGAATTCTATGAGCGAACAGGTTACAAATGACTCAGAAAAATCAACCAGAGGTGTTAAATGTCCATCCTGCCTCATCGTGGCAACTGTGGCCCCATAATCATCTGTTTAAGCTTAGTGAGGAGCTGGCCATCAAATGACACTGACAAGATGGGGACCTTGTGTAAAACGGCCTACCTCTACTCTTCTCTCTTGAAGAAATTAAAGAAAAAAGAAAGAAATGAAGTACAAAACAAGATTTTTTTCCCAGTTATTTCTTCTGAGGTGTGGTTGCATATTCCACTTCTCACTGTCTGATTCTTTTGATCTCTAATTATCCCACACTAATTGTCATACCTCACTTGCGAAGCAAAAGTTAACTGCAATTTTAAAAGACTAATTCAATTTGTTGGTGTAAAATTTTAAGTAGAGGAACAGGAGATTTTATAGACTCTGAAAAAAGCCTCTTGATTCTGTGAAAAGGATTTATTTATAACCTAAAAACGCTGAGTTACAGGCTTAAGTTTAGCAAATGGATCATGTTATATTAAAAATGACAACCTACTATTAAAATGAAAAATTGGTAGGAACTCAGTGATAATTACAAATAATGGGAACATTTCAATAAATGGATGGTTGCTGGCCAAGAATATATATAGTCTGCAAAGGAAAAAAGGAGCTATTTGTTGGATGTTTTTAAAGACTCAAGTTATTTGGTATTCAAAACATCATCTAGCATCCATCAGCCTATAACACACATAAAAGAATCTAAAGAATTGCACAGTATATCAAAAACCAGCACCCTCTTAAGCCAGAGGACATTTTTATTCATATTTTTTACTACCTGTATTTCAAGGTCTATTTATTTTTAAGTACAAATGATCAAAATCCCCAGTAATAATTTTCAACCAGCTCTTAGTGAGATGAGATTAACATGACCGCACTGCATCGGAAAGCACGTTTGTCAGTGCCCATTCATCTCTTCTGGCCAGTTACAACAAGGTTTGGCAGAGCAGCAGCGGATTGCAAAGATATCAAATTCAGTCATATTTCACAAAAAACCCCAACCGATTACAGAGCCACATTTAAGACTGTCCAGGGTTAACAGATGCACAATTATATTTATATTTTTTTGTCTTTTGCCAGTCTGCCAGTGAGCACACTTACCTCTGTCTCTATCCTTTATCTGCCAACTCCTTCAAGACCTCCCTCCTTCTACAAAATTGGACTGCAATTAGCTAATGGGTTCAGACGTTATAAGAAGATACAAGCAAACCAACAAATCTTGGGGCATTTTTTCTTAGAAAGTAAGGTAAAAAAACCCAAATCCTTAGAAGTGTAAGCATTTTTCGAAAAATTCCACTGAATAAGAAAAAAGTGATGGTTGGGTGGATAATCACTAAGAACAGCTCCAAAAATCCCTCAAGTTGCAGTAGCAACTATTGAAACAACCTATCAACAAACGGTGGGAATTAACTATCATTCAGAATCTCTGTGACAAGATTTAATGCCCCTCTGAAAACACCAGCAGCTATTTAGATTAACAGCTTAATTTGCAATATATTGGTTAGATGCAAGGGAAAAAAACACAACAAAACAAACAAGTAAAAACATGTGTCTGTACCTTACTAAGCTTTTCTATTGTATCTTCTGCCATTTGTCTTTTCTCTTCCTCCAATTTTGACTCCAACTTCCCTACTTTCTGGGTCAGGTTCTCGGTTTCCTCGCTATGGTTGGAAAAGCAAAGATATTTATAGCTGAAAGTTTTCTTTTGTTCCTGCTTTTAATATACTGAACCTACATCATAATATTTGGTTGCTTTGGTTCTTTTAAAGGCCAAAGTGGGAAACTGCTCAGAATAACATGATACATATAACATTTCATAGTAACAGACACAGAACATCAATTCTTAAGTTATGATAGCACAGCTTTATGTTAACATTTGGAGACAAGAAAAGAAGAGAAAAAAACCCTCAAGGTTACAATGGTACCCTTGGTACTATTAATAATGCATCTACATCTGATGACTGACATATATGAAACTGTAGCAAAGTCCTTTCTTACAAAGCAATAATGAAATCACTAAATCACCTTTTCCCCCCCAACCCCTTGCACAGGATTATTGTCAGCACTCATACAGAATGCATGAAGTAAATGGAATGACATTGGCAGGGGTTTAGAAGTGTAGGCTAAGGTAAGGTAAAGATACTACAGTTTTTCCTTAGAAAGAGAAAAAATGTCTCTGAGACCAACATGGCAGCTTTCTTTTTCCATTTATCTTATTAATTTTTATTATAATCTATATTTCTTAGTCTTCACTTCCTCTAAAACCACTCTGTAGAATTCTTCTCCTCATAACTTCATCCCTCCAAAACAGTTTGGATTAAATGAATTCCCAGCTTCTGGCAGTTCAGATGAACTCCTGTGGACTTTTATCCACTTCAAAACAGAATTATACTTCAACAGATTGATTTTGTTTCTGAAAGGATTTACTAATACAAAATATGATACCTTAAAGTCTGCTCTCCTGTACTCTTTTCTTCCTTTTTATTCTGCCACTTCTGCAGCTCCAGCTCCATGTCAGCCTTAGCCTGCAGTAACTGCTGGATATCTAATCTATACAGGTATAAGAAAATTAAGCAATACTGAAGACATTCATATTTCAATAAAGTAGTTATTTCCTGTTTAAACTTCTAAAGAAAATAGGTTTTCTCTGCTTTGTAAAGTAACTAAGTGTTTACTTTTTCCTTTTAAACAAAACTAAGTGCAAGCACACGTTGTTCAGAAGCAAAAGGCCTCTTTGCACACTCTCACTATGCCTTTTTGTCCAGAGGCGAGTTGACCCAGGAGGTGGCATCTTACCAACAACACGTAGTTGTGTGCACATCTCCCCTGCGATCAGATGCACTGACACACCAAACGAGTGCAAGCAATACAAACTGCAAATCAATTGCTTACTGGGGAGAAGTCACAGTGCATCCTATGGCAGAAGACAGGCTTAAACGGAGAAAGTGGTAGATCAGGACAAAACACGTTCAAAAAGCATGACTAATTTTTACAGTAAAATGTTTCCAAGAAGTGTTGTGTGAAGTGACATATAACCCTCCAAAAGCTTTTCAGTGGGGTTTGCAAAAAAATATGCCTTGAAAAATGTGTTAGAAATAAGCAGAAATTCTCATTTTCCATCCTCTCACTGACATTTTATTCCTGCAATTTAATTTTAAAATGCTAGTAGAACTAGAAGAAGCTTTTGAAATAAAAGCTGAAGGGTCCCTCAAAATTTGTTTTCTTGCTGACAATGTGAAGGACTTATTACGATGCTTCGTAAAGTGACAGGAAACAATTAATAATTCACACCTACAAAAGAACACCACCTCAGACAACAGTCGTGCTTACTCTTTATTGAGTAGGAGATTTTGAAGTGCCTTCTTATCACTCTTCAGTTTCTTCACTAGCCCTTGGAGGCGACGACATTCCTCACCATGGTCTACCTGTTGAGGGTCTGTGTGATCCAGGTCTAGAGAAGGTGAAGATGACACAGCAAGTAACTGTGAAGACTCACTGTCTGCTGATGACACCCTGGTGTTCTCCATGGCACATACTTTCTAAACAGGATGAATTTACACCAAAAAAAAAAAAAATACAAAAGAAAAAAGAAGAAGAACATTAAGTAAAATAATTTTATGCTAAATTTAAGTAATGAGAAAAAGATCATATGGAAGTTAATTCTAAAATGTGCATTTCTATGTAACACATATGAAAAAACAAAAAAGAGAGAAAGGGTACAAACATCATTTTACATGAATAAGCCAGAATGCACAAGGCTGATCCTTTGAAACACTACGACAGAAGCATGAACAAGTGGTTCTGCATTTTCTGCTCAGGGACAGGTAAGATGGCCACAAGATTATGATCACTTACTTTTTCTAGTTCTGAAATCCGCCTCACCAGCCTTTGTCTGCTCCACTCACTGTAATCTAAACACAATAGAAAACTTTAAACATGAAACTATCAGTGAGTCAACATTGTTGTTGCTTTTGGGGGCTTCTGTCCACATAGAAAGACAATATATAGACCTCTGAACCCCACCTTTAAATATGCAGCCATGAAAACATGAGAATGGTCTTCAAATATCTGACTCCTACACCAATGAGCTCAGAAATCAATATAAACCATTCACATTCATCAGTGTCAACAACTGAAAAACAGTTTTCCAGTGGAATATTAAATCTTCAAGTGACTCCAGTCCAGAATTCTCAGGGATAATAATAAAGGAGACTCAGGTCTGACTGGAGCCGCGTACCCGTAAGTCAGAGAGAGTCTCCTGTAAGAAACCTCTCATTCCAACTTTCGCCCCTCCTGCATCTTCACCTTTGCAATAACCCCCTTATTTCTACCACTGTATGGTCCTGCTCTCAAACACATCTTTCAAATGTACCTAAATCTCTTGCCCCACATTCACCAACTTTTCAGCACGTACTTTTTGTTTTATTGGAAGGAGGAGAACTGCTCAGTACATGATCTAGATCTTCTTTCAGCCTCCGATTTTCATTCTGCAGTTCCTTGATGTTCCTAGATAATCTCAGGACAGCAGCATTCAGTGCCTTTAATCGTTTCTGGGTATCTCTGCCCTCTGTACTTGGAAACAGGGTCAAAACCAGAAAGTTAACTTAAGAGCAGAGAACAAAGCAGCAGCATTAAAAAGAGTGGAACAGCCTCACTATTCAAGTCACCTGGCTAAGTTAACAGTCTCAGCTCCCCCCAGTAGCATTTTCTCAACATTTGTGACTTGAGGAAATATCTATTCTTTTAGGAAAAAAAACATGCAAAGACCACCTTGCTCCACACTCCCACAATTCTTTTAATTTGCATCAAAGAAAAAAGATTCTTTGCAAGTTCATTTATTCCTTTTACTTCCTTCCAAACTCTGTTTCATTAATGCATAAACAAGAGTGCTTGTATGAGTTTTACTTATTTGGTTTGCTATTTGTTTTGTTAACCAACCTTATAATACTTTACCAGTGCTCCATAGACCACTCATTTAAAAGCACTTATCTTCAGCCAACTGGGAGATTCCTCCAAAAACCTGTTCAGCACAGAAAGCTAACCTGTGTGCTCTGAATTGCTTTCTTTCACTTAACAACCAGATGGAGATTGGAAGAGAGAGGGCTATAGATACATGGAATAACTCTCAAATAAATCCAACACACAAGTGTATTTTCAGATAACTGTGAATGCTGCTCTAATCTCAAAGAAACTATTCCTGTGAAAGTAAACCCCAGAGAAATTTCCTTCCTCATTCAAGATACATTTCAATCAATGAGAGATTTGAAACAGATTTGAAGAATACAGCTAACATTGATGTGATGGGAATAAAAGGCATGAGAACAGGGAAAACCTGCTATATGTTAAAGCTGTTTTAAATATATCACAGTGATTTAGCCTTTTTAATTTTTCCAATAAAAAAGGACAAGAAATCTTAGCTTCTACATACGCAAAGTTTCTTCACAAAACATTTCTAGAGAAATAAAATGCTTGTTCTTTCTGGTTATGAGAAAATTCTTAACAGCTTATATTTGGAAACAAAAGTCTGAAGTAACTGACGGACCTGCTGTTGGACAAATGCCACTGCTAATGACAATCACAGAACAGTTTGTGAAGGAATCTTATAACCCATCCACTAGAATAATTACAAAGTAAAGGGGCAGATAGCATACAATTAGCATACCAGAGCGAAAAGCTGAATCTAATCTACCTTTTGGAAATTAAAAGGAAATGAAGCCATAAAAACCAAACAAATCAGGCTGTCCAGATGTCATGGATGACTGACTATTCATACAGCTGTCCCAAGCAAGAGGAAAAAAAAAAAACCAACCCCAAACACAACACATCCCCAAAAATAGGAAGTGACAGAAATGATAGAAATCATAACTGCCTCACTGAGTGCCATTATTTTAGGCTCATCAAAACCTACATTAAAGAACTGCAAACCATTTTGAGGACTTGAAATGTTGCCTAGTTTCTAGCTACAATTGGATACTACAGCTTTACATGTAAATAATCATATTTTGTTGTTAACACTGAAACAGAGGAGCTAAATGTCATTCACTTCAGCCAGAAATAACATAGACAAGCATCACGAAAGAAACACTCTCCTACAACTCTTTCCACATGCCCAAGTCCTGACCTTCAACACCATTTATTACTTCAGTGCTCAGCCTCTCAAGGAGAGACTGACAGTCATGTAATGGAGAGAGACTGCCCTCACCACTGCTTTTTTGAAGCTATGAATAAATGAGGACAAGGAAGAGACCTGGTGACTCATTTTCACCTGTAAATAAATTAGGTGTGATGGCTTACAGCCTCGAGAGGCTACTCACTGCATGCCTCAGACAAAAGAGATTATTTTTTTTATTAAAAAAAAACAGTGACAAAACAAATTGCAGTTTTCAATCCACAAGAGACAGTGAATTAGGGAAACACAAGTAGAACACATAATGAGCCATAAAGAGTCCTCATATGTTTCTATCAATCTGAATAATTACACCCAAAATTAAGATAGTTGCCTGTACTTAAGACTAGGAGGGAAAGAGTATATTGAAGTGGTGCAGTAACAAGTTTTCCTGTCCCACAAGACTCTCTTGCATAGTCATTTTTAATTTTCTCTCTTACTGACCTCTCCTTTTGCCTTTGTGCTTTGATTTTTATTTCCTCTATAGACTGTTTACCCTCCCAGCCATGTATACACGTGCACACTAGTGAGAAGTGCTAGTACAAGCTTCTCTGACAGTGTTTTACTAGTGCCACTCATGGATACCTCACAAAAGCTCCCCTGACCTGCAGATCTCTTTCTACCACAGGAGAACGTTTACTCTGAAACACCTTCTTTGCAGCAAGATACAGAACTGACTCAAGAGTAAAAAGCCAAACTTTCAGTGAGTTTGTTTCAATCACCAGTGATGTCAGAATAGGTGTGATTGTGGGGGAAGATGAATCTTATTTAACAGAGATAAATTTTCAGAGCTTTCACATCCTTTTTAAATAGCTCTAGTATTTTTTCAACATCCACAAAATAATCTATCTACAAGAAATAAACCGTGACTAAGACATACACCAAGGCTGTGAAGCCAACCAAAGCAGTACCAAAAAGTAAATCCAGCAATCTAAATGACAGAATAAACTGTTCCCATGCAGTTGTTTTCCATAAGTTAAAGTAGTATAGGAGTGATATACCAAGCACATATACATAAATATTTGCCTCAAAAGAATTAAACATACTTTTTCCTCATAGTCTCAGATTTTGCCAGGAGGAGTTGGAGACGATGAACCTGTGAAATATGAAATATAGATTCCATTAAGGAGCTACCTGTGGAAGCTGACATTGCAAATACAACACATTTGTCCATTGGGTGAAAAATCACAACAGGACTCTTTGGGTAGCAGTGGAGGCAATGATGCCATCACTGAAAATCAGGGTACTGTTATATTGGTTTTCATCTAGACACTCAGGATTAGTTTCTTTATTTCCACTTTTTCATTAGCACACTCAACTTACTGAAGAAAAAAGTTTTTTCAGTACATATATTTGGAGAAATGAGAATATCTATAAAAATCTGATTCCAATGACAGGTGCAGCTAAGCTATAAGAAACTTCTCTAAAACATCCCATTTATACTTTGGCTCAACAACTGAACTTCTACTCCAGTATGAACGTTGAAGGACCCATCAGCCATACCTCTTCGTAGTAGGTTTCCATAGCTAACCTCATTTCTTCCAAATTAGTGGTTTTCATGTCTGCCTGGAACTTACTGAAAATAGAATAATACAAAAAATAATTCAGTCAGACCAGAAAAGCACTGCAAAACCTGTTGGTTTACAATTGCTAATATGCTCTAGGAGTTCATTAAAGTATCTCAAGGAACAGAAGAATACAGATGAAAAGTAACATGGATTTCACATTCCCTTTATTATCTCATCCAATACAAGCCTGTACCCCCCCAAAGTCATACTTAATAGTGTTGTCTTTCTCCTTGCACTGTTGTTCTAGCTTGAAAATCTTCTGCTTTAATCCACTCACCACCTACAGAGAGAACAAAGACCTCATGAGTCCCAGAATAATCCATCTCTTCACCGAAATTCCATTTCTCCATTGTCTTGCCCTGTCTTTATAGATTGTACCTAATCAGATATATTTATTCATACATACTTCAGTACTTAGTAAATCATACGCATGTCTCCTACCCTGTCACGAAGGGGACACTACAGAAATCAGATTCCTAACTTGTGTCTGTGGTAACATAACCACCTTAATGATATTTATACACAATCATTAAATAAAAACAACTTTCCCTGCTAAATTCAAAGCAGCAAGTAATAGGGAGAATGGTCCCTAGACAGATTCAAGACAATGACAAAGAAGGCTCCCTAAAATAATGTTCACTCCAGATCTTTGTTACTGGTTTCTTATCTGACTATAGAAATAATGGTTACATGATGCCCTAATTGCTTATTCTTTGTTACTTCATTTTATATTTTTTTTCAGTAGCGTTTCAGATTGGCAAGAGAAAAGAAGGAAAAATGAAAGCAAAAGGTAATGAAGTAACTATTACCCATCCGTTATCAGTCTTCTTTTCTGACAAGGCCCGCGCCAGCTCAGAGCCCTGAAAGGTAGATAAAGCAAGTGACCAACCTTGCTGCTTTGTTCTACTGCCAGCTCTTCCCACAGAATTTTCTACCCTGCTCATCTCCACAGTCATTTCACAGTCCAACAGCTTAAGTTCTGAAGGCCCTATGCTCATTGTTGTACATTAGCACATTTCTCCCAAGATGCGGATCTGCACGCAGAAAATGACAACCACAAGGAATTCAGTGAAATTCAGGTCTTCTATGACCCTAAATGCTTCTCAGCCTGGCGGGTCTGACAATAAAGCTCATCTTTTGCTTTCTGGTTCAGGTCTCAGGACCACATGCATCAGTTGCCATGCAGTAGGTTAACTCCCTTCTACTCTCAGGCAAAATATTCAGAAAGTACGCTCTGAAGAGACAGCATTTTAATTTTACCTTCAGAAATTAAAACTATCTTTGCTAAATAAACTTATCAACACAGCATGGCATGATCTTCCTTTGAACAGAGGGCGGACTGGTGAGCTGAGATACACAAACCAGAAATCCCTTCACACTAACCAAACACCTCTCATATTCAAGCTCATCATTCCTTGGAGTCAACACGCTACAGACTCCTGAAATCTAGAGAGACAGGAGAAGAGGATCACACCGCTCGGCACTCTTTTGCCCCACTTGTATCCCCCTAAGAAATAGTCACCCTGGAAGGATCCAACAGTTGTTCAATCTGTTTATCCTTTCTATTGTTCTCTTCTTCTAGTCGACGGAGCTTAGTTTTCATTCGATCTCCCTCATTTTTCTGAGCTTGTATTGTCTAAAAGAGGGGAGGAAAATTGTAAGCATATTTCAGAAATACAAACACACTGAGTTTTCACATGGAAACACATTTTGATGTCAACAACAATCCAATTACGATGGTGACGATGAAGCAAAAGGAAAAAACAACCAAAACAGACCATCACGCTGGATCAGGGCTGACAGATAAGGGAGGTGACAAGGCAAAGATCAAAGTAAAAGGTTTAACAGAGAGGCAACCTTGCACAAATGATCTACAACAACTAAGATTTTTGTCTATATGTATCCCTACTGTTCAACATGCCCAGTCCTCATCTTTCATACACTGCACTAAACTCAACTGGGAAATTGTTAAAATGTGATGGGTGACAGCCAGGGGAAAAAAAAAAAAAAGGCAATGGAGGGACAAAGAAACCAAATGCAATGAACCTTTTCAGCATCCAGCTAGGGCCAGGGCTGGGGTTCAGGACTGGGATTACTTCAAGGCTTCCACATCCAGTACTCAGAAGTATCTATCACACCATAAACACAATGAAATTGCCTTAAACAGACACGAGTTTAGTTTAGCCTTACATTACAAATGCAAAAATTTGGTGGATGTCCCAGCTGTAGAAACCAAAGTATTCTGAACCAACAAGGCCCGGACATCTACAGGTGGATGGAGGGACCCTATGACTTTGTATGTAAGTACCAGAGAGACTGTACCTTTTTTAGCTCTATAATTTCATCATACATATCTTCTTTTTCTTTGTAGTTGGGAGTTCCAGGAATGTAGCCTACAGAAAAAGATACGTGAAATAGGCAGGTCTGAAAGAGGTATTTTGAACTAACCAGAAATCTTACAGTTAAAGCAAAATATTTAGGACAGCACCAAACTAGGATTTCAATCAATCAGCAGGGAAATTAATTTTAGAAATGGAGGCAAAATGGAGATGTTACTGCATGAAACTTCTGCCAGGTTTTACAGAAAATTTCTCCTAACTACTTCTCTTCTCTCTGGTGCTAGATTAAAATAACCATCTCAAGAAAGATATACACTTCACAGAAGACTGAGTATTCTCTTTTCAACAAATCAATTGTTTACAAAAGATTTCTAAAGTATGTACAGAATACATTTTTCTATTAACACCTAACGTGTAAAAATCTATCATCTTTTAAAGTTGCCAGAAGCTGTATATTACCAGTAACAGTATAAATATCATTTTAAATGGAAGTAGGATTTTTCAGTTTACAGTTCTCCTTTAAGAAAAGCAGGATGAAAGTTTTAAATTTTGCTCTTCTCATAAAACTCAATTGATTTTAACATCACAGCCACACGATAAAACACTTTCTAGAGAAGAAGTAAAAGGAGTCAATTACATAGAATTTCAGGCAAGCAGATGGTTTCTATCAATGGTTCCTAAACTATGTTTTGCAAAGTCACAATAAATTGTCTACAGCTGGCCCATTGAACCATATTATATTTGCAACGTTTTCAGCTGCAAATGCATGGCAATTTGCAAAAAGTTCTGAAAGCTAATAGCGACTCATTTCTCAAAAAATTTGGAAACCCCTGTCCTAACCAATTTAGAAATTTCAAAAAGTATCTCATGGATCATATTTTGACACATATATTTTAATACAGGCTAAACTGAAATGGCTCTTGCTTTACTAAAGCTAAGTTCTTAAGCAATGTGAGTTTTTACATGGAAAAAAAGATCATTAACTTTTATCTACCACACCATTACATAGTTTACCGTTACTAGAAGAACGAGAATGTTTTGGCTTCTTCATTCCTAGAGCTTCCTTCAAATATTCCGGAGTGCTACTAGAAATGTTAGTTCGCATATGCCCCATGTCAACATCTGATTTCAGAGAATGGCTCATTCCTGCCAACAAAAATGGAACACAAATGCAAAAATCAAGGACAATTGTGAATTAAATTTGTGGATTTATTATGAGAAAATGCAACATAGAAAGCTCCAGATGCTGTTAATTATTCCCTCTATAAATTCCAATGCTCAAGATCAGATAATTCCAACCACCCAAATAAATAATAGTGAAATTACTTCCTGTGGAGCCTATAATCAAATACAAATCTATTTTTTAAGGGTTTGTATGTTAAGCTGTCCACAACACTGAATTTTATCCACGTATGCGGATAAAGTTTCTATACTAATACCTTGTTTCAGTGATCCCAGCCACATCTGCCTTGGGTTCTTTACAGCTGTGCTCTCAGGACGTGCACTGCCTGTTCCCTGCAGAGATCGCCAAACTGCAGTTTTTTTAGGATACAGTTGTGTGCTAGAGCTGTATGGAGATTCTAAAAGAAAAGAAAATCTCTCAGTATTTCCTTAAAAAGCTCAAGGTCACAAAAATTCTGTATTGTACTTCATGGTTCCCAGACACTGTCCTGTTACTTATAAAAACAGAATTTAACAGCATATTACTGCTTATGCAGAGCAATGGGACATTCACCTAAAAACCAAAAATGACGCTAAAGAAAAAACCCAATTCCAAAAAATGAAAAGGCTTAGAAAGAGGCATAATGATAGTGATACAACTCAACGCATGTAGAAATATTTACACGTACAGCTTGGATAGGCATCCTTAAGGTACCTGCATGTCTAAATTCATCCATTAAATTGACCTTTCAAAGAATATATACACAAATGTTCTGTCAACGAGAAAAATAAGCATGGCTAAACAGACAAGTAACTCTATAGCTGCTAATCCACTAGCAATTTTCTTGCAGTAATCAAAGAACAGAATTGGTCTGATGCAACTGCTGGGGACCCTCTCACATTACTGCTTCAGGTATGGCGGCCAGGTTCAAATATTGACACTAATTCAGCTTAAAATTATTAGGATAGATGTACACTATAAAGGCTAAGTAGTTAGTCTTCAAATTACCAAGAGAAGTACAGTAAGAAGCAGTGTCACGAACATCATAGTTGAAATTAAACAGCTATTTTAAATTCCATCATTTAGGCAGCAAAGGGATTTCAGGAAAAGAGAGAAGACAGATGTACATCTACCAGAAGAACATGCCTCTTCCACAACCTAAGGCAAAATTTCAAAGTGCAATATTATTTAATTTATTAGAAACAAAACAATCAACAACAGTCGTCTTTGAAACATTCACTGGAAGTATAAAATGGTAGCTAAATGGAAAAGTGCATAAAACCCAGAAGAATGGACAAATCCCCACCTTAAATCTGCAGATCTAATAATAACATTGTACTTCAAAGATCATGTGAAAAAAAAACCAACAAACCAACAAATGAAACAGAGAACTGCTTAATCCACATACATAAGTATCTACTGGATGGTAGGTAGCTCCAGTATTTCTAGATTCTGTCTACGTAGCAAGTATCAGCATTTCTCCAAAAAGACAAAGAGAAGGAATTCATAATGCTTGCCATTAGAAGGGTAACAGAAGAAAGTAGTTTATGCTGGAGAATCAAGAATTACAACTAATCCACAAACTTTAATATTTAGCCTATAAAAGTCTAACTTCACAGGTTACAGAACAAATCTCAGATAGGTGTGTTCTGCACACACCAGTGAATAATTCCAAAGAGAACAAGAAGTTGTTGTTTCAAGTAAATCTTCCAGTTCCTGCGTCCCACAAACCTACCTTGTTCTGCAATACTGGAAGCAGAAGAAAAAAATTTGGAACACTTACTTGGTGACTTTGGAGGCTTGTGAAAAATTTTCTTCTTTAGCTTCTGGAAGAGAAAGAGAATTTTTTAATGTATTTAAAATATTGCACTCTTGAGATTTCGGCATATAATTGGCATCAATCTCCCATTTGTATAAAGAGCACTTGTTCTAATAACACAATCTTCTGCGTAGAAAAGAAAAATAGCAGCATTAAGCATATGCAGATTTGGCCACAGCAACAGTCACCAGAATTAAGGTGGTGCCTACTGAAGTTTTATGCTACAAATAAAAGGTAGTTTACTCATGCTCAGAACACTACGACCTTCCCCATCAGTATTAAATACAAGTAGCAGCAAATTAAGGATGATCACAGAGTAGAGGCTGATCTGTAGAACCATTTAGCTGAAGGAAAGTCTTACTCAATTCCATTAAAACTCTGTAAAAGGATTACTTAGGTCCGTAACTTGATAGAACAGCAAAATGAAGCCAAACATCATTTGCAGCCCCCAGTGCTGAGAATTTAGAAGCGAGAAGTACATCTAGAATTACAGGGGGTTTTTGAATCAAACTGTGCTGCAGTAACAGTGTTAGCTCTCCTCTCTGAAGGGCATCTTATCGACCAGGAGGCATCATGTGGATGTAGAGTGTGCAAGAACATGCTGGGAGGCCTTCTAAGCCATTCACTCGCAGAGCGCCATTAATAAAACTCACCATTTCTGTGTCTGATTCACAGGTTATCACAGACGTGCTGTCATCTCCCTGGGAAACAGAGACATTAACTGTGACATTTGCTACTAAATAACCGGTTACAATACACTTCCAGAAAACTTTATATCCTGTTAATCAAACGAAGTTTGAGTGCAATAAATTAAAACGGTAAACGTGTCACTGCTGTTGCAAAAACCAGCATCGTTTGCTCTAACATAGACATTCAGCGTGACAGAGTGCAAGTCGCTTCATACTCAAGCCACAGAGACTTATGCACTGCAGTGCACAGCATTACAGCAGTTGAACCCTCGGGTGCCCCGTCTTCCACACTGCTGGTTCTGCATGAATTTCTCCACCAGTAAGAGTTAAGCAGCAACTCATCCCTCTGTCCCCTTCCTCACTTACTCGTTCCTACCCTTGATATGCTGTGGGAACATCCAGTAAACTCGACTAGAGAAGTGTCTGGAGACAGAGCAGGTAAAACAGCTTTTCATACTGGCTGAGACCAAGCAGGTATACTTTTCACACACTGTGCTGTATATTTTTTAATTTCCTGAGGCAACGTTCCTTGCAGCACACTGATTATTTTTGTTATTTTAAGGCCTGTTTATCACTCTGGGAAATCTCTCTACCCAACTGCAGCTATCGTATTAGGAATAGGAGAACATGAAAAGTGCCCAGGCTTGATAGGAGATGGAAAACAACAAAACATTCACCAGGATATAAACGTGCAATAACAAAAACACTGCAGTCCTTAGAAATCTCCACAGACCCTTTGGCTCTTGCAAAACAGGCCTAACAAGAGCCACCTACAACACACAACAGAGGACATGGTGGGTCCCAGCAAAGGGCCTCAAAACCTCCATTTGGCTGCTGAGAGGGGGCCAAAACAAACGCTAACACACCATCACCATCCCCGTGCCACGCTACCAGCCAGACAAGGAGACACAGGCAGAACCCCACAGGCTGGAGATGGAAGAAGCCGTCCTCCTCCCCCTCCTAGCCACCGCCTCGCCGGCCTGCCGAGCCTGAGGGGGCTCAAGGCGGGAGGGTTTCTCGGGATGGGACTGGGCTGGGGCAGGCCCGGGGCCCCCTCCTCCTCCCCACCGCCCGCTCCTTACCAGCTCCCCGTCCGCGGCCGCCTCACCGGCCCCCCGGGCCATAGCGGGAGGGTGACGGGGAGCCCTTACTAGGTGGCGGGGCGGCGGGGACCGTCTCGGGCCATGGCGCCCGGCTCGGGGCAGGGGGCGGCCGCGGCGGCCCGAGCTGAGCTCCGGCCTTCCCCTTCGCGGCACTTCCGGGTTGCGGTAACCATGGCAACCAGCCGCACGGCGGCGCCTGCGCAGAGTGATAGGGGCGGGGAGCGCGGGGAGGCCGCACCGGCAGCGGTTCCGCCGCCGCCTGAGGGCACAGCCGGGCGGGCTTCGGCCTTGCTGCGGAGCGCGAGTGCCGCCAAGCGGCCCCGGAGAGGCAGGGAACCCCGGCGGGCTGCGGAGGAGCGGGGCCGGCTCTGCTCCGCCACCTCCCGAGCGCGCCGCGGGCCACGCCCCCGCCTTTGCGACACTCGCTTTGCGGCCGCGGCCGGTGAGGAGCGGGAAGGGGGAGGGGGTGTCTCCCGGTTCCGCCACAGGTCCCCCCCGCCCACGCCATGTCTGAGCCGGCCCCGGCCGTATCCACCCAGAAGTCGTGGTTCATCGCCCGGGCCCGCCACCGCTTCGCCATGACCCGCGAGTGCGCCCTCCTGCTGCCCCGCGTCTGCGCCGCCCTGGCCGACCCGCGGCAGCCCGGCTCCGACGACACCTGCCTGGAGAAGCTGCTGGACTGGTTCCGGACCCTGACGGAGTTCGGTGAGTGCCCTCCCCGACCCCCGTGACCGGCAGGGGCTTGTCCGGGGGGTAGGGAGGCCGGGGACGCAGGGAGAGGCCTCCCTCAGAGGTGCTCGATGACGCCTGGACAGGCTGTTTGGTACTTGAGGCCTGTACCTGGGCTTGGGCCTCAGGTGAACGGATATTCCTCCCTGTCAGTTGTGAGGGGTTACACTGAGCTCAGGCAATCACCTCAGAGTTAGGAGAGACCCTTGTGGTTTGGGCTGGACTGTCAGCTGAATGAATGGCAGGTGCTCTCTAAGCCACTAACAGTCACCCTCTGTTTTCTGGCCTCTCCTGGGGCGATACCTTGTCTCTAGATCCTTCTGTGAAGCTGGTGCAGGACAATCCCTGTCTGACAGAGTTCATCACCTCTGTGCTGGCGCTGCCAGAGCCCAGTCCGAGCATCCTCTCCTTTACTCTGCGGTTAGCTGGGATACTTGCTGCTTCTGAAAGCCGCTTCCAGCACTTGCAGGTGAGTCGGCTACCCAGGTACTTGCTGCCACGTGTCTGTTTCCTCCTTCTATGTGGAGAGCACCTGAAAGTGTATGTATTCTGCTTATAAAATTTCTGGCATACATCGAACAACTCGGCAAACAGTGATACGAGAATGAAGACCTACAATCATACCATTCCTTTTCCATTCTCATGTAAAGCTGCTGTCTGTCTTCTCTATTGCCACAGCAGTACTATGAATGCTAATATGAAGCGCTTCTCATTTTCCATTCAAAACAGTACATGGGATAACACTATCTCATAGCAGTCATTGCAAATTATCGTATCCCTGGACAGAGCCTGTAGATCTAAACTGCGCCAACAGATGTAGTTTTCCCTCCGTAGTTGGTTGACAGAAAATCTCTGGTTCCTGGCAAAAAGTAGGGAGCTTTTTAAAGCCCTGCCTTCTACAGTATAATACATTTATAGTTCAAAACTCAACACCCAAAAGGCGTTGATGGAGGAGATGCATGCAGTTGCATAAAACAGTCTAATGGAACACATATATATATAAATCGTCCCTAGCATCTTAAAACCAAGCAGTTTTGGTTATGAACACATCTGTTGCTTAGTCCATGAAAAAAGACAGATGTTGAGTTTAAGCATGAGATTCTCAAAGTTTTCTGTTTTACTGATGCTTGTAGCAAGAGAAGGTTTCACTACAGTATTGATACTTTTGACTTGGATGACGGAGCGGCCTCTCCAGCCCCTTTGCTCACCGCTTACTCTGTGTCTTTTCCTCTGGCTTCAGCAGGAGAAGCTGTTGGTCAGGCTCTTTGGTGGGGATGGCCCTCTGAGCAGCGCTGTGTGGGAAGATGCATCTGTGCGAAGCGGCTGGGTGGAGGGTGTGCAGAGCATGATGCATCACCAGCCTGCCCTCCACTTCCTCTGCAACGGTGGTGAGTACTTCCAGGACTGGGAACTCCCCAAATTCTCTGTCTCTCCCATTCCAGTCTGTGACTCCAAACAAGATGGGAGCTTTCAGTCATTTAAGATAAAAATAAGCCATTTGTCAAAAACTCTGAAGTCATTGAAAGATGTTGGGGGTTTTTATTACATTAGTTATGCATTTTATTTTTTCTGTTTTTTTTTTTTCCCCCCAAACACTGAAGATGACACCCTTTTTAGAGGGGAAAGAGGCACATCTTATGAAATACATGATAAAAATAGCTTATTAAAAGCCTTCTGTATTCTTATTTGTAACTCGTAGTATAAGATACATTTCAATATAATTTAATGCAGAAAAACTAACCAGGAGCTCATTTATCTCTTAATACTTTCACACATTTGCAGTCCTGTTGTTGTTACACAGGTATGTAAATTCGTCTGTTAACACCAGCTTTAGATCCCATGTGCAGAGGGGCCTAAAAGACTGGATTGGTATTAAAGTGCAGCAAGTGCTGCTGTTCATGTGATGGAAAAGTAGTACTGTTGCTGCTGCTCATGTTTTTCCTACTGGTTGTGTCCAGAGATGGTATGGGTTTCTTCTATAAATACATAGTGAGTGTGCTTTCAACTCTCCCAATATTACTAATGTCATACTGGAGTCCTCCTCTGTTCCTAAGTTATTAAAACACCTGAGGATCTCAAAATAATTTTACCACCTTCTTTTGTTTGCTTGTCTTTAGGGACTGGCTGACTTTGAAATGCCATAGAGAGTACAAAATAAAGTATAAAAACCCCCACCAACACCATTTAAAGCTGTATGGTACTTGAATTAGGATAATACATGGCTGGAATGCATCAAGGCTCCACCTCACAATGGGAAGGCTGTTGATTTTCCCTCCAGTGACTTACTTTGTTTTCACACAGGAGGCATCGATGTGATCTTCGCCCTGCAAGGGGATCCCAGCCTGTTTGTGACTTCAGCTGCCAATCGGCTCCTGGTGCACATGCTCATTCTCTCCATGGAGTCTGAAATGACTAAACCTCTCAGTGCAAAGGACTGTGACTGGCCAGCGTGTGCCCAAATGATAATAAAGCATATAGAGGATTCCCTCCAGTCCAGCTCTGCCTCTCACGTCGAGCAGTCGTTAAAACTGTTAACTAGTTTGTTTGGCAGTTGTCGTTCTCCGTGGACTGAAGTACTGTGGTTAGGAATAGCAAAGAAAATAGAATCCTTTTTGACAGAAGAGACTGTTCAAGTACAGCACATGCTGGCGAATCTTCTGCTTAGCATGGCATGGTAAAGATCTTCTGGGACCTTGGATCCAGTACTGAGATATATCTCTTTTCCACCATCTAACAGGGACATATTACTTACACTTCTTTCTTCTCAGGTCCCCTGTGTTTTGTGACAGTGAAGGCACTTTTTGGGCATTAGTGACTTCTGCTCTGGAACACTTAACCCCGGTACAAGCAGGTCCTTTGGCAGTGGGAATTCTGAGGCTCTACAAATGGTAGGACTTACTGCGATGAAATTTTTGCATTCTGCAGATGTTTCTGTACTGATGTCTCTGTAGTCTTTCCAAGAACTGGTTTTTTCCTCACTGCATTTTCCACTACGTTCCTTAATATGTAAGACTGGTTGGCAAGAACTATGCTAACAAACTTCAAGAATAATACCATTTCAAAGAGAGAGAAATAAAAGGAGCCAATATCATGTTTATGTGTATACACTTGTATCTTACCTACAGCAGGCCAATTTCAGGAAGGAATAGCAAACTCTTTTAACTTTATACTGCTAAGGTTGATTAAGGTGGACACAATTTGCTCAGGGCCTTCACCAATTCAAGTTTCAAGTATTCCCAAGGATGAATATTCCACAGGTTTTCTGTGAAACTCATTCCAGTGCTTAGCCATTTTCATTTCCCTATGAAAAGTATTTTCTGTATATCCAGTTAGAATCTAGCCTGTTGCAGTTTAAGACTCTTGTCTTGTGCCCCTCTGAGAAGTCTGCTGCCTGCATCTTCTCTGTAACTCCCCCTTAGTGAAAAAGCATCGAGAAATTGTCAGATGTTAAATGAATACAGCACATATAAATGCTGATTTACAGGCTAAGTAATGCCTCTGTATTAAGATATAAAGACAGCGTTTTGTTGACAAGAAATGCCTCTCTCTAAACCCCCTTCTGACACAGAATCCCACTCTCTGCATAGCTTGATAAGGCTGCTTATAAATTCCAGAGCCATTTCTCCTCTGTTTTCAGTTAGCCAGGAAAGCTTGGAAGAAGGCTTGAATTTTGGTAATACTTTCATTGCTCTGTCACTGCTGGCTTATTCAAAAGCCTGCACAAAAAAACCCATTATTCTCTCAGCATTTAGGGGCAGATGTTTGGGAAGGAATTGAAGTGTTCTTGTTTTGGTAACTGCTGTTTCCTCCTTGAAGCCCACAAGATGTGAGGATTCAGGCTCTGACTGTTCTACTTCAGCCAATGGACTGTATTTTGAGAGCAGCCTCCCAGCCTCTGGAATATGCAGGTACAGTTGTGCTAGAAAAGTTAGAGGCTAGTCTGCTTGCCAGTGCTTTAAGTGTCTGGTGCAGACAAAACTGGAGGAGGAAGAGTAGAAGTAGTCAAGGACAGTAGCAGTGTGTGTGGTGAAGTGTAGCATCCTACTGACAGTTGCATTTGAAGGGATATTCGTACTACATCACCTGCATATCTTGATTAACTTCAAAAATCGCAGTCCTTTGTATTCACTGACAACCTGAGCCCTTCCCTCCTTTGGTCCTCTAGGTTTGTTGGATGAGTCCGTTAGTGATCCCGCCACTGTTGAAGGTCTTCTGTCTTCCAAGTCATCTTGTGCTGGTCTCCTGTGTCAGACCCTCGCTCATCTGGAGGAGCTTCTGTCTCTGGTAATGTTCAGAGAAGATAAAAAGCCCGGGGATCAAATTGGTCCTTGAAAGACAGCGTTAAGATCAGCTGCAAACTTTTGCAGTAGAGGTTAACAGAAAATGGAGCGGACAGTGAGGACTTCAATACATTAAAGAGATCTAGCACAGTAGACTCCAAACAGGAAAATAGAGGAATACTGAAGGTTGTAAAGAGGCACTGCACTTAGTTTTAAATCCATCTTCACAAGCTGTGTTACCATACCTTACTTCCTACTGCCATTATTGATCCAGTGAAGAAACATAAATTGAACTGCTTTCCCAAGGAGTGAGAAGAATCTCTTTCCATCTGCGCAGTAGTTCTTGGGAGAGGAAGGTGTTTATAGTTCAAGCTCCAACAGGGTAGGTTCAGACTGAACATTAGGAAACAATTCTTCACAGAAAGAGTGGTCGGGCATTGGAATAGGCTGCCCAGGGAGGGGGTTGA
>JAOXNO010000070.1:3192646-3202969 GCA_028565335.1 Limnodromus scolopaceus
GGTGTAGGGGAGAACTTTGTAGAGTAGGGTAGATGGTTGGACTCGATGATCCCAAGGGTCTCTTCCAACCTAGATGAGTCTATGATTCCATAGTTAGTAGCATTGTGGTACCTTAAGAACACACTAAAAATTGCGACTTTTGCTGCCTCCTTACCAAAAATTCCTGCTCTGTGTGCACGTTTGAGACTTTTGCTGGAAACTTTTTCTTTTCCCCCCACTTTCTCCCCTCCCACTAGATTCATTTGCCAGTGGATTTACCATATGCATCTCTGCTACGCTCTCTCATGACAATATTACAATTCTGCAATGGCTTCCTGAGCCCAGCTTCTCTTCTGGGAAGCACAATAAGCCGAATCTTGATCAATTGCTTCAGAGTACAGAGGTCAGCCCTTGATGTCCTAGCAGCACTCTCAGAGCGAAAAGGTGAGTTCATCTTTGCACTTTAGCTTTTTTTTTTCCATTTTGGAAGTACTTGACTATTCTGTAGTTGCAGAATTTTTCATTCCCCTTTGCTGATCTTTCTGAATGAAGACTGCCATTTCCATTTCTGAGACTTGTTCATTTTTTCTAATTCTTCCTATTGTCTTGGCTAACCTTGCTTTCTGCTGATGAGCTGGGGTAGGTAATGCTGAAATTAAAAAGGTTTTAGTGGTTGTGGGAAATTGGATGCTCCTCCTTTACCCTGAGGACCGTACTTGCTTTCTTCTCCAAAACAATTTTACAATCCTGTGTCTTTCTGTATTTCAGCAGTTGAATTGTGGTTTGACCGCTCCTTCTCTCAATATTGGTCCTTCAGTTCTGTTTTCTACATTTCAGGCTGTGACACACTCATAGGAAGTCTATTTGATGTCCTTCTGGCATACCTGGAGAGTCCGAACACCAGCCCTACAGTGAGTATAGAACTAAAGAGAGTTCCAAGTCCATTAGCTTGCCCCAGTGGGGTGTAGTTCGGAGAAGTTGTCTGACACCAGTTGTTTCTTAGCGCAGTTTGTATTAGAATATGTATGAGATTCATCTTGTTTCTGTGAGACTTGCAGGAAATGGCTAAAACTCTGAATAAAGTGACCAATACGTGTCATTTTCTTGAAGACCGGAGCCATCACACTCAACTTGACGTGGTCCTTAATTATTGAATTCTTTGCATTAATGGGTTTTGTTTTCTTGCTTTGTTTGAATGACTCTGAGAACTGCAAATCAAGAGCTGGAGGTACTAGAACTCTGTCATATGAAGCTGAGAACAAGCATTTTGCAGAAATGTTAGAGGCCTTATAAGCACCCTTTATTTGTGGCTTACTTCTTAGTAAGGCAGCATATGTACTTGTTTACACAGAATTTCTCTGTAAGTTTGAGGCTAAAACAAATTTTCTCTAGCATAAAGGCAACAATGCCTCCTCCTGTAGTAAAGTAAGTCTGCTTTGTATTGCTTCAGGTTCTAAAGAAAACATTCCAAGCTACGTCCAAGTGGTTGGTGCGCTTGCATGAACTGTCCTGCTCCAACAGTCAGTGGCAACAAACTGAGAAGATTTTGGAAGGTAATGAAGCTATTCAAGTTGAGACAAACAGCAGCTAGAGACATATATGAAATCTGCCCTTGCCTACCTTTCCTGCTCAAAACACTTAGGATTTGCCCACAATTATGTTGAATTTAGGTTTAGCTGCCCAAATGGTGCTTTGAAGCACTCTGGGAGAAGCACACAGCAGCAGCAAAAGGGGTTGCAGCAGATAAAATGATACAGAGGTTGCACAGCAATTGCTTCAGTAGGGCTTGTTGCCTTTCGTGTCCGTTCAAGCTTGTCATTTGGCTTTTTACAGATGTGTTTCTGGTGCTGCAGAAGCGTTTGTGCAGTCCTTGCTGGGAAGTAAGAGATTCTTCTCTGGAGTTCCTCACGGTCCTGATTAAATGCTTGAGAGGTGGGTGCAGAGATGTAACAGTTCCGATGGAGGAGTATTTCTTTTAATGTTATGAAGGTCAGTCAAGCATGTGAAGCACCCTCTGACCTGTAACTGAAGGGTTAAGAAAAGAAAGAAGCATCAAGATTTTCACTCTTAGATCATGATCAAAATCTGACAGAAAGATTAATAAACTTCTACTCTTCTGTTGAACTCGGATTCCTGTGCCCTCCTTAATGGCCGTTTTGGCGAGTTAAACTGAGGGATGTTGAGACATGTCTGTGAAGACGGGTGACTGCTTAATAGCAGATAATACTATCCCTTTTTCCATTTGCTTTGCAGTGGAGTCTATCTGGTTTCCCTCAGTAGGCTGGGGGCTGGGATTTAGGAGGCTAAAAGCCTGGATCTGCTTGGCATTCTTTGGATTAATTACCGATTTTCCACTTTACTGGTTGCTCAGGCTTTGCAGCAGGTAGCGCTAAGGCAGTGTTAATTGTACAGTAGCTCTGAAATGTTGGATGTTATTGACGAGTGTTGTCCTCAGGTCACAAAGGAAGCATCCACCATCAGCAGCTTACCCTGCAGCGCCTCTCAGTGCTGCAGTTGCATTCTTTTTCTTTGCCATATGCCTTGACAACAAGAAAGGAAGACTTTTTTCCTCCTTTAAGCAAAGGCATAAGTTTGATGAGGCTGAAACCATGTCCTCGCTTGCCCGGAGAAACTTTTTTTTGCCTCTAGAACAACTGTAAATGAGTTTTTCCAAGTTCCAGTGTCTAGCAGGGCTTGACTGAAAGTCATCAAGCCGCTGGAAAACGGGGAGCCTGACACAGAGCTCCTGTGAGCTCCTGCCTGGTCTCTGCAGCAACTCTGCTCACTGGCAGCTGTCCCTGCAGCCAGTGGGCATCCTTGTGTGACGCAAAGAACTGTTTGCGTTGGAAACGGCTTCATGCTCCAAGAGAATAAAGCCTCGCTTCTTTGGATTGCTGTCTTGTTTACAGACCAGGATGAGTTCAGGCAGTCGCTCCTGTCTTCAGAGGTGCCCAGGCTTACAGAAA
Source organism: Limnodromus scolopaceus (assembly GCA_028565335.1). Taxonomy (NCBI): domain Eukaryota; kingdom Metazoa; phylum Chordata; class Aves; order Charadriiformes; family Scolopacidae; genus Limnodromus; species Limnodromus scolopaceus. The sequence goes on from JAOXNO010000070.1 coordinate 3,195,592, forward strand.
ACCTTCTTGAGGATCCAGAAAGCTACGTGCGAGCAAGTGCTGTGGCTGCTGTGGGACACTTGGCCTTCATTACGTACTTTGCTCCAGAGTCGCCTGTCACAGGGAATCAGTATAATAAAGAGGTACGATGACTTTGTGTAGCTGGCTGTGGAATCAAGCAGAACTACACATCAGTTTACTGCTTATAACTTTCTCCACAAGTTACCTGCAGTCGCATGCAGGCAGATTTCAAAACCAGTAAGGAAGAGACTAGACTTTTGTACTTCTGGTGTTCTTGTTTCTTCACATGTTCCTCCCCTCATTGTGCTTTCTCTTTGTCTTTTTATGTTTAGAACACTGTAGCAAAGCTTCAAGAAATCTTGTCAACGGACCCAGAGAGCTTTCCTAGGAGGGCAGTGATCACCATCTTCACCAAGTGGCTGAGACAAGGCTGTACAGGTCAGCTGGAAGACACAGAGCAGTTTGTCTCCAGAGTGATCCAAACTGTGGAGCACGACTTAGACTGGGAAGTCAGACTTGGTGGTTTGGAACTGGTTGAAGTTTTCTGTAGTCAGACAATTTGTCAACTTGGCCCTCCTAAATGCTCATATGCTCCTGTCTCGTCTGCAGTCACTAGTTCCATTCATCAGAATAAGTCACTTCAGGTATTTTGCCGAGCAAAACTGTTCAGCTTTTTGTTCCAGTCTTTGTGTGACTGTGACAAACCAGTAGGTCAGAGAGCCTGTGATATACTGCTTGCCTTAAGAGGTAGTTTCTATCCAATTAGTACCCTGAAGGATTCACAAGAGACTGGGGATTCACCTGCAGGACCTAGCATTGCCTGGTTACAAAGGACACTAAGGCAGGGTTCTCTGGCCCAGAACTTCCCCACTGGTGGTGGTAACGGGGTGGATTTCGGAGATCCAGAGAGCATGATGCTAGCTTTGGGTACAGTAGACTTAGAAGAGCTCCATGACGAGCTCAATAAATGTAGTGACCATGTGGAGAAAAGCCCTCAGTCCCTCTTACAGGACATCCTTGCTACTGTGGGGACCATAGAGGAGAATGAAGCTGACTGTTACTGAAGACATCTTTTGCTCTGAGGGAGCAGTCCTTAAGCAGTTTTCTTCTGGAGGAGAATTTTTTTTGCTACCAGTTGTGAAGTCTTTTTATCCTGTCTTAAGGAAGTGTTATGCTGAACAGTGAAAAGGATGGTTTCATTAACTGTTAAAGAAGTTTGCTTGTAATACTGTTAAATTTTTTGTTAAAAAGTCTGGACTCCAATAAAATGTAATTTTTTTTTAAAGTAAACACATAAAGAAATGCATTTGTTTGCTTTTTAAGTCCTGCGTCATTTAAGAAAGCACCGGACCAAAACAGTGACTGAAAACAAGTTGTTGCTTCCTCCTTTTAGAGCCAGACCAGCTAAAACTGATGAAGACTGGTTTTAAGGAACACTTGTTTTGACCTTGCCCCTATCTCCATTCTAAAAGCAGAGTTCCCGAGTTCCCTGTTGCATTTTGAGGTCTAGAGCAGAAGGTTGCATTTAAGGAGTCAAAAGCTGATCATCCTTAACATTACAGACTTTATTCTATAGATAATGTACTATATCTCATAACATATCTCTATCTCAGGAGTCACACTAAAAAAATTGAGTTTGTTTTTAATTGAAGCCAGAAGCAAGTCCTTTTTTGCTGAATTTTTCAAGTGTTCCTATTCTCCATTCCTAAAGAACAAGGATAGTTTCTAATGAGAGAAATTAACACCTGCAACTTTTTCACGATAAAAATAGATCTACTCTTAGCTTTGGTAAACAATGAGAAAACAGCAGCTATTGTGCTATTTAGCATCCTTTATCCTCCTGCAGCCCACGTAGAAGAACACAACGCTCATTTTTGGGCTAATGAAAGCTACAGCATCTGATGCAGGGGAAGAACTACAATCTCCTCCTTCATTATTATCCCTGCAGCAGAGCAACGGGGTGAGATGCAGTCGGAATTTTTTGCTGCTGAGGCTGAGGATTTACTCTGTGCCTGTTAATGAAGTCAGCACACTCACCTCTCGCCCCGCGCACAGCTTCGTGGCTGGCAGAGCCCCCGGGTGTCGTACCAGCAGCCATCGTTAGGAGAAAGTAGCTCTGCTGCTGATACGCATTTCTACCTGAGCAGGGTCTACACCTGGCAAAAAAAAAAAAAAATTAAAAAAAAAAAAATCAAGCCTTTTCCTGCCACTGTGTTTTTCCTCAGAAGTAGAAAGGGTTAGTGAGAGAGAGATTTGCTTTTAAAGAAACGCAATGCAGATTGTTTGTGGAGTTTTAGCAATCCTGTCTCTGGCGAAGGGATTATAGTTCCAGAACTTAGCGTTTGGTGATGGCAATAGCTCAGATGTGCTCCAGGAAAGGAGACAGCAGGTTGCCAGGTAAACATCTTCCTCCCCTTCATCATGAGATTTCTTCTGATTTCAGGGTTGTGCCATTTAGGAGGCTCCAAGGAATTATTCAAATATCAGCAAATTGAAAAAGTGGCTTGTTACAGAAGGAGAACTCCGCTGCTTATTACTGAGGTCTCTTGACTCCCAGACCTATTAATTTTTAATGGAACTTTTTATCTTTTTATATCAGCTGGGGTGATGGTTACATTGTTAAGTTTATATCATTTGCCTAATTGCAGTCCAAAATCTTGTTTATACACAGGATGCTTGTACACTAAAAACCCGACGTACAACAAACTGGGAGGGCTCCTTGTTTTTAGAAGGGAAATTAAGGTCTCCTTTCATCTTTCATTTAAAACAGGTCCTCACCTCCAGCAATTAGGTGACTCAGTGCTGATTTTGTACTTCTCTCCCTTCCGAGCTCACCGCTTTGCCTTTCTTTGTTTTCTCTGCTGCTCTAGTTACATTAGAGAGTCTTATTAACACTGAGGTTCTCAGACTGACATCCTGCCCCTGGTAATTGGGAGAAATGTGAAGAGTCACAAACATCTGAGCAGCGTGAGGAACGAGTGCCAGGGAACAGAAAGATTACGGAGATGAAAGCAAAAGAAAGATGTTTCTTTCTGTAGAAAATTTTGGCAGTGGGTCTTCTGAGATGAAAATTTAGCCACTGAATTAGTAAACACACCAACAGCTACTAATGTGAATCATCTGTCCTGCTGGGAAACCATGCCTTCTGTAGGAGGCGCGCTGTCAGGAGCTCACATGCAAGCCCTACCCCTCTTACTTCCATCCCTAAATCGTTTCCAACCCACTTCTTACCTACCAAAGTTTTTCTTGCACCTCCAGGAGATCCTTACCCCAGCCACACCGCTGTCTGCTGGGCTTAGAATTCACACCGCGTGGTGCGCCTTGCCAAGGAGCTGTGGTTGTGGTGCACCTCGGGGGAGGCTTTATCTCTCAAGGAGTCCCAAGAAGCAGATTTGTTACCCCACCACGCACACCGAGTGTTCACCTCAACCGGTGCTATTGCCACTTACCACTTCACAGCGGTGGTACCTCCATAAACTCTGCACGCCCAGCTCGCTCCTGTTGCACACCGAGGACTCCAACGATGGAGAGGAGAGGGTGGGCTGCCTGGCCTTCCCTTATGGATGCAGGAGAAAGTCCAAAGCTGCCTTCCTAGGATGGATTTGGGTGGAAGCTGCTGCTTTCACACCACCAGTGCTGTAGCTGTGAAGGGTTCCTGCAGGAGGCAGGCACCGCCAAGAGAGATTTTCCGACACACGCACACTTTACAGCTGGTTTCAGCAAAGGCTGTGGCCAGACCTGGGCCTCCTTGGACACCGAAGCACCAAGGCTCAGGACTGTCATTGGCTTTAACGTGGGCTGTGGGTAGCAGCCAGGAACGACACAAGCAGCATCAAGGCTGAATATCACAGATTAGAAAATCGTCCGTTCCCGATGGCTGGTACCGTGGCAGAGGAAGATGACAGAGCTCATTTCAGCTCTTTATCGGCACAGGGGTAGTGTAAGTTCCATTGCCTGGTCTGTACACGGGTATGAAACACCTGGGGTTGCTTCAACAAAGCTCTGTAGAACAGATTTATCCCTCAACTGCTCAGACTCAAGCAGATACAGGAGAGAATAAGCATCTTCGGCTCAGCCCTTCACTGGCAACGGCTTTATAAAAGCTGCCAAAAGAAGGGCTGTTAATTTTCTGTTTTAATACAGTGGACATTTAAAATCCAGAGAACATTCTTTGCCTAGTTATACTAATTGCACAACTTAGTCACAAATGGGCCATAAATGTCTAAGGCTGTTGCTTTAGCTTAGATAGATGTGATCTGTGATTCTGGATCAGCTCATGCCCATCTCCGCAATTTCTTCTGTCCGTCCCTAATAAAGTTAGCTCTACCTTTCGACACGTATTCATCAAGGCTTCTAAAAAGCACCGTGTGTTAGAGAGGAAACTCATCAGCCAACTTCACTGCTGAAGTTCTCGGCAGTTTACAATGGAAAAAGGTATCAGCAGCGGCACCTCTGTGGTCTGTGTCATTTCCCTTCAGAGCGGTGGGGTTTGTCCTCTGCTCGGAAATAAACTGCCCCTTAACATGGCCAGACCTCAGCCTGCGTCAGCGGTGCTCCTCCAGGGACAGGAGGCATCTTGGCTATCCATCACCCTGCAGACCGGCACACAGAGGAAAGGAAGGACCCTCTTTCAGAGCAGCGGAGCGTCTGTCTGAACCAGGCAGAAGGAAACTGGCGAGGTTACAGCTGTAACGAAAGCATCCAGGTCTCTGCAGACACACGTCGCCGACAGGCTTACACCTCATCCCCAGCTGGGAGGGGAGATAGCAGTCTGCATCAAGAGTCCCTGCAACACTGCAGGTGCAATTACACAGCTGTTTCAGTTATAACAAAATGAAATTAAAGAAAGCGGTGTTTGTATCTGCAGTGTCAATACCAGGTCTCTGCTGAGAGCACAGGAGCTTAATGTCTTCATTTACAGTAAATGAAGAACGGGGGAGATGCCTCACACATGCTGCCTCCCAAACAGACCCGTCCAAACCGCGTTGCTCCCCGGCTCACTCTGCAGTTGCCCCGGCATTAAACTCCGCACAAGGGCAGGAACGTGGTGTCTGGGACAGTGGGGGCACCCACCCCTTTGAGGGACATTGCCCCATTAGACCAGATTGGGTGTCAAGGACAACCACGACCTCAAACAGCTCCTGCAGAGCATTAGGGCTTGAATCATGGTAGGACTGTCCCCTTTTCACTCCTTTTCAGCGGAGGATAGGTGGGAATTACCCTTAAGAGATAGATACACTTTCAGATCTTCAGTTCTCTCATTTCATTATCTCTTGGTCCTCATATTTGCAGTCTCCATTGACCCCATGTTCCCTGAGCTTTCAGGCTGGGTCAACAGAAGGGAGCAGAGAGCTTGCGCTGCTGTGACAGGGACATCATGGCTTGCCCTGGCCGGTCCCTCACCACCACCACCACCAGAGCTTCGGCCTCTAACCAGCTTCTGGGCTGGGCTGTGACCAGCAGGAAGGAGCTGCAGAGCCAGATCTGGCAGATGGTGAATCCAGGCTGTACATCTTGAAACATGACTTGTCCCGGCCAAGTCAGCTCCAAAATAAACCCTTATTGAGCTGCATTAGCCATCGCACATGAAATTCTTCCAATTTAGCCCTTGTACAGGCTGGGCAGGGCACAGGTGAGCCCTGGAGCCCATCGCTCTCAAAACCAAACACCCTTGATGGGACTGATCTCGTGATTACAACTCTCATTACGTGCCAACAACAAAAAAGCTGCAGTTAAAACACAAATGGCAATGGTTGCTAAGTGACAGCATCCGTACAGGCTTGTCACAGCCCTGAGACAGACAGCTGTGGCTGCACAGCAATCCCATCTTGTCCATGTAATTGAGGATAAAAATGCTGTTTTCATTACTGTCTGGTAACCTTAACTTCGACCTGTCAGATTATTTTATGATTTAGGTTCTGACAAAGAGCCTCGTGAAAACAACACTAAAGCCTCCACTGAAGCCAGTGGAAGTGAGATTGATTCAAAATATCTTCAATATTCCATGCTCTTTCAACAAACATATTTTCTTCCCAGTGAACTAGTGCACAAGACAACAACACGGCTTTTTTGGCTGAGTGGTCCGTTTCTGAAACACGGGGAGCTGCGAGACGGTGTTCTCACTGAGGGTTGTTTGAAAAAAACAACAACAACAGCCACCAACCACCAGAAACCCCATCTGTCAGCTTCTGAAGGGAACCCGCGGGCTGTGTTCAGCACTGAAGGCTTCTGCAATATTTGGAAGAGGTGACAACCTTTTCAGAGCTGCAAACAGCAAAACCCTTACAAATAAAGTATTTAAACTGGAACTCTAAAATCAGATAAAGTGATGGTTGAGGTGTTAAGGAGTCTGGGACCCAGCGAGGCACGGAGGGGTCGCTTGCTCCCGTGACAGCAGTGGTGGGACTGGGGGGAGGAAGGCATAGGAGGTAGTTAAGCAGCATTTTGCCTGGGTGAAGTATTGCAAACCCCTAAAATTTGAGGCCCTCATTAGCACAACAGGCAGCTCAATACATCCGAGGAAGGTAATTTTTTTTAAAAAAAGAGAAAAACCCCTATTGCAACAGGCTGCATAGAACACTTGCTCACCCTACGCACTCTTACACTCAGAAAAAACCTGTTTGAGGCTGCGCTGGTGGCAGAGACAAAGGGACGGGTCTGTCAACGTCCCGTGAACTGATCAGAAGTGACCAGGAAAAGCCACCAGCCGGCTGCCAAACAGAGCGAGAAATGCACAGACCAGGCCAGCAGAGCTGGGCAGGCACACGCGCCGGCCCCACGGGACCACCCGAGCTGCACGGGCACAGCCAGGCACCCAAACGAGATGTCCTACCAGGGGGTGTGCCACCACACTGACCCCAAGCTGCAGTTCCCAGTGCCTGCTGAAGCTAATTATGCCCTTTCCTAATGAATTGTTTTTTGGCTCCATCCGCCAAAGCCCCGATTTCCAGCGCCAGGAGGAACAGCCCTGATCCTGCCGACAGCTCTAACAACACACGCGTCGCCAGCGCAGCCAAAGCTCATCCCCGTGGATAACACCAACTTGACTGTTGCCTTTGGTGACTATCTCCATGTCAGCATATTAAACACTTCTAGTTTGCACATTGTGCCAGAGCAAAATGTGATTATTTCCCCCCCCCAACCTCTGTATTTTATCCATATATTTTTCCTAGCCATTAAAGGGTGGTTTGAAGGAGGAGGGAGCCAGACTCTTTTCGGCGGTTGCCAGTGAGAGGATGAGGGGCAACGGGCACAAGTTAGAACACAGGAGGTTCCACTCAAATATGACAAAAAAAACTTCCTTACAGTGAGGGTGCCAGAGCCCTGGAACAGGCTGCCCAGGGAGGTCGTGGAGTCCCCTTCTTTGGAGATTTTCAAG
>JAOXNO010000070.1:3224521-3258827 GCA_028565335.1 Limnodromus scolopaceus
TCCTGTCACTGCACTCCCTGACAAAGAGTCCCTCCCCAGCTCTCCTGTAGCTCCCTTCAGATATTGGAAGGCTGCTAAGATATGAGAGAGGAGCCCAGGTTATTACTCCCTAATAAGTGGAGGGTCCCAGGTTCATCTTTTGCCTCTTCTCTCCCACCCACAGAACTGGTAACATCACATTTAGAGAACATCAGGAATAGCGCTCAGACACCCTCAGCTCCAGAAAGGGTTTTTTTACCTCTGTTGTCTAAAAAGCAGCATTTAGTAGCTAAAAGGCTGGTGGAATATAAATAATTTCCCCATTCTCACTCAGAACCCTATCTTCTCCCTGGTTATAATTCCCGTCTGACACACATCACATTCAGAGGCAGGATTTTCCACGGCTGCCTATTTTAAAGCCTGCGGGTTATATTTGTAACAAGATACGTGCAGAATGAGACCGGGGATGCCTCCAGTTTCATTCAGCTTGGAATGAGCCGCGCAGAAGCACGTGGGGGGAAAAACCACACTTGTGGGGCTTTGCTGCTTCTCTGAGACCCATCTCTGACTCCGTGGCTGTTTGGTCCCTGCTTCTCTCCCAGAGGTGCCCAAACTGCCCGGAACACCAGAGGGATAAACTCTGGTTTATTTAAACACCCGACCTGTCAGCATCCAGCTGTTCCTTTCCACAAGAGCACTGCCACCTACACGAAGCTTTTCTAGAGATGTTTTTGCCTTTACACCTGCAGTAAATGCTGTAATTCGCTCGGCATCTCCTGGCGCCAACGAACAGAAGCCTGAGGAGAGGATACAACTGCCAAACCCCACATCTGCTTCCTTGACAAGGAAGAGCTCAGCTAGATACAGCACGAGCTGGTGTAAGACAGTTGGGATAACCTCAGCGAGAGGAAATATAAATGCCAGAGATGAATTAAATAGTCGGGGAACCTGACAGAAGAGAGCATAAAGCATTTGGAGGCAACATCAGACGGCAGAAAGTTACTCGCTAAGCATCTTTTGAGAGGTTGCGGTGGGCCAAGCACAAGTCTGAAGTCACATTTCCCTTTGGGAAGCCAGGACGGATCCCCTCCTGCCACATAACGCCCCAGACACTGGTAATAAACACAGGAAATGGCAGAGCCCAGGCTGTTCCTGGCCGGGAGCAGGTAACTCCGCTGAAGTCTGCAGCAGAGACAGGGTTACGGGCAGAGGAGCACGTGGGGCAGGAAACCAGCCCTTGTGCAGGAGGAAGAGCCCCTCAATTTATTTATCCGAGTTGCACTCTGAGACGTACTCTGTTTTTTCAACACAGCTGCTTGTTCCAGCCTGAGTCCTCTCGAAAACTGAAAGCAAATCCCTTCTCCTGGTGTTTCCCCACCGCAGGCAGCGTTTCACCTGCTGCTCCTGCGGCAGCCCAGGCTGTTCTGCGCCCAGCGCCTGGGATAGATTGCAGTTATTTGCCTTAAATAATCCAGGTATACTCTTTGAACAGCCTCATCTCCACGGCTTTTTCTCTTCTTGGGGAATGGGGCCAAGTAGCAATTGTGATTGCTTCCCAGATTCATCCCAAGACTTCCCAGTCTTAGGAATTTTAAGAGACATTATAAAATCACGGGCGGAGAGCTTTGCTGTTCCCTTCGCTCGTCCGGCTCCTGTTGCAGCTTCTGGTGCCTTCTTTGCTTTTTAAACCCAGAGGGAGGGAAGGGCTACTGGAGGTGGCACAAGGCAGGAGAAAAGTTGCTCCTTTACATCTTTTCTTACCCCAGAGGGAGGGGGCAGGGTGGATTAACTCAGCTGAAAGAGTCCATTTTGTTCTTGTACGAAATTCTTCCCCGAGGCTTCATGCACAGACTGAACTGAGAAACGGGGCCGATTTCTCCCACCCACTCAATTCGAGCTCTTTATCCTTTCTGTCACTTGCCTGAAGAGAGAGCAAAGGAGGAGGGGAAGGGGGAGGGAGCAGGGTGCTCTGCAGGGCTGGAAATCTCCTACCCTTCTCAAACACCCCAATCAAAGCACCTACGGACCCAGCACGGTGACCAGCATCTCCGATGAATGGTTTCTCAAAGCAATCACAGGGCTTTGCAAAGGTATTTGCTGGGAGCTGCAGAAAATAAAGATGAGGAAGGAGGCCACAAAAGGTGTGAAAAAGCTGAAAAAAACCCACACCAAAACACCCCCCCACACACATCAAGGAGGTAAACAAGGGGATCACCTTTTATCCAAGGAGATCACCTTTTATCCAGCGGTGACTGGAGCGCTGTGATTCATTCCCCAAAGCATAAGAAATAAATGTGCCAGGAGCAACCCGTTACATGCCCCATTCTAGCATTTAATGTTTAAAAAGGAAATTGGCTCAGACATTTTCCTTTCATTAATCCTTTCCTGGAGCTCGGCCTTCCCCCTTGTGTGCTTCAGCTCAAGAGGGGAAGAGCTATTCTTAGGAACAAAATGCACGTTACCCCAGGAGTTAACAACATGATGAAACAAGACTCTTCACCGCTATCTCAGAAGCTTTTACAATGACACAGCTTCCTCTAGAGAGGCGCTGGTTTGGCTCTCCCAGGGATCATATCCACACAGCGAAGACTGGATTTGTGCCATTTTTCTCCTACCATCTTCAATAATTAGACAGACACATCCCACATCTGACCAGGGGCAGAATTGCCACAGATGCTGACTCCAAGAAAACGAGGTGAGAGAAAACCCCTGCTCTGTAGGGTAACCACGAGTTCTCTGAACCCATCTTCTGGCAGAGAGGACCACAGCATCTGAAGCTGAGCCCCCCAGGATGAATAGGTTGACCTGATGAAAGCTAGGAAAGGTATACGTGGTTTTTTTCCCCCCTTTCTCTAACATGAAACCTTTTCCCCTCTCACCACAGAAACTCTACGCTTGGACACAGACCGTGTTGTCCACGTGGCCAAGGAAAGAGTCAGCAGACCTGTCCTCCTCGGAGGACATCCTTCCGTACAGCTCGGACTCGGGGATGTGCTGCGAGAACGACTCCGAGGCGGTGACCTCCTTGTCGGAGCCGCTGACACCAGACACGTGCAGCCAGGCCCTCTCCATCGGCCAGGAGCTGGAACAGGACGAGCACTCGTGTTCGCTGGTGGAAGCCCAGAGCCAGCCCCAGCTCCCTGGGCCCACCAAGTCCACAGACATCATCAAAGACTACGAACTGTGGCTGGAGACCTGCATCGCTGCCCTGGAGAGGAACGTCTCCGAGGAGGAGCTGGCTCAAGTAGACAAGACTGTGGACGCCCTGGCCAAGTGGGAAATGTTTACAGGACAACTGCCTGCTATGAAGAAGGACCTACCCTTTGCTAAGGACAACACCGGCCTACGGAAAGTTCTCGGAGACAAATTTTCCTCCTTGCGGAGGAAACTGAGTTCCAGAAAACTGTCCAAAGGGGACTCGTCCCCTCATCGTTGGCGGTGGGAGGAAAACTAGGCTGGGTCTGCCTTGGGCCGGGCCAGCTGCGCTCCCACAGCTTTGGGTACGTTACCACCCTGCTCCTGACCTGGCTCACCAGAAGTTGTTGCTGTCAGAGAGAAAGAGCAAGTCCCCACAGGAATAAAAGGTGTTTCTTTTTCTGAGATTGCTAACATATTTTTGATGCCATCAGTTCTTCTCCGAGGGTTTTTCCCGTGCCGGTCTAAGCGACAGCACGACTCCAAACCACGGTCAAGTCCTATGTAGGAGCTTGTGTTTTCTTGCCCTGTTTCCTCTGGTCTGAAGGCAGGCAGGACAAGGTCCACGCTAAACACAAAACATCTTCACACAGAAGCTTGGCCCATCTGAACTAACAGATGCGAATGAAACCAGGGCAGCTCTCCCCTACACAGAGCTCTCCTCTGTGTCACACTGCAGTCTGAAGCACAGATTGTATTTCTCCCTTTCCTTCCCCCCCCAAAATGTCCCTCTACCCTGGTCACTGGCCCATCAACTGAGCGCAGGAGCCCACGAGAGGCTGAGGGACTCATGCAGGGTTGGGGAGAGATGGAGGGGGACGGGCACAGGCAGGGAGTGAAGCAGAAAGCTCCCTGGCAGCTCGTCTGCCACGAAAACAGCCTTAGCGTGATGCCCGTCTTTTGGCGGACACTCAAGGGGATCTCCAGAGCTGCCTCAGGTCAAAGCAAGCCAGGCTCGGAGCCGCGGGCTGCAACCGCTCACGTCCTCTGGAGACTGGCACAGGAGAGAAACCCTTTCAAAACAGTCACTCACGCATTGATTATTAACTTAAAAAGGGGGAACTACCCACGCATTCCTCTCTCTCTCTGCCTTGAGAGGTTAATGCCCTGGCCCTTTTCCTCTTCCCCGCTCCATAAGTCACCCACGGAGCAGGAGCGGGTGCTGTGCGGGCCCCAGGAGCTGCCTTCCCAGTGCCGGGCCATGCCGTTCTCCGCCTGTTTATAGATGGAGCTCCGGAGGATGACGGGTTTGAGCCCGGTCAGAGCAGCACGCTGGGGGGAAGGCTGACCCTCTCTCCATCCCCAGCTCCCTCGGCACCGATAACTCTGCAGCTCACGGCTGCTTGGCCACGCTGCAGCCTTCTCCCACCCAAAAATACCAGCTGGTAGGACTGGGTCCAGTTGAGATGGGAGGAGAGAGGATGTTTCCCCTCGGAGGAGCAAACAGCTTTGGTTTTCCCGAGCACTTGTCCCATGCCCTTTGAGGGCCTCAAACCCCCCGTGCATCTTTTGGAGCAGGAAGGGAGAGGATCCATGGAAGACATTCGGGAAAAGCTCGAGGTTTACTCCTGCAGGTGAGCAGAAAAGATGATCTCATAGTAAATTCAACCGGATTCCGGAAACAGGAGCGACTTCACATCCGCGTGATTCAGGCGGGGAGAGAAAGGCAGTTCTGGCTTGGGGACTGATGACGGCAATTCCTGGAAACATTTATTTCCAGGCTGGGCGCCTGGAGCCGGCGCAGGCGCGATGGAGCGGAGCCGCCGCTGCCGCCCTCTCCTGGCAGCCCCCAAGGCCATGGGGTTCTCATCCAAGACATTCTTCCCAGCAGCAGCAATTTTCCAAACAAATCCTGCTTGGATTACAAATCCAGGCACCGCCCCTATCCTTGCTCAGTTGTTGCCTTAACAGATTTACTATTTTAAGCAAGAGATGACTTTTTTTTCGCTCGGCCGTGTTCGCTCTTCCTCGGCTGTGCTGAGTCATGAGGCTGAACTGCAGAAACTTTCCAGAAAGATGCCATAACCTCGGGATGACAGCATCAGGGAAAGGGGCAGCTTTCCGTCGTGACGGGGTCCAAAGGCAACAGAGAGAAGGGGGGCACAGAAAGAATCTGAAGTCACAGATGGGACACTCCCTAGGTGGCACTGGGCTTACGGACTCAGGTTAGCTCTGCTGTGAAAGCACGGGTTTCTGCTGAAGAGCTCCTGCTTACCAATAATAGCTATTTTTGACACTATCACTGACAGAACCACCATTTCCCAGCTCAGCTTGAGCAGAAGTGCTCCAGGTGAGAAATAAATGAGCACAGCAGCTCAGAGCTTCACCTGCAGCGTGGGCACCTCAGCAGGGAAAGGCAGAGAGAGGCTGAACACACTTTGAAGTCCTTACGGGGCTGGAGGAGAGAAGGTCCACGCGCTATTAGGGTGCAAGTTTTTGCTCAGGCAAAGACATTCCTGTGGAGGTGGCCTCTCTTCCCATCAAAGCTTTCCAGAGCTGCTGCTGTACGTTACGGCACCGCACAACATTTTGTTCCCAGGGCCTGGAAGTGGAACTTTGCACTTACCCGACCCACTCCACACCAATCTGAGCGAGGACTGCAGGCAGCCTGGGTCAGAGAGGAAGAAAACGACTGGCCAAGGTATCACAGAAAATCAAGGTTATAAGCAGGACTAAAGCACAAAGGTGCAATTCCTATTCTTCTCTGCTTGTACCAGAGTTGTAGAGGGGCAGAAAACAGCTGACAGAGGAATCGGAAGTAAAACAAATTGAAGGTAAGCCCCTAAATAAAATTTCCTGCATTTTAGGCAGCAGTCACACCATCAAAGCAGGTTCCTGGGGAGATACTTGGAAGGGTGTGGGAACAGCAGCAAAACTTGCAGCCGATAACCTGCTGAGCAAGCTGTGGAATAGAAATACAGATGAGATACTTAGGAGTCATTTTAGAAGGTCAAGCTAGGGATCATCCATCAGCAAGAGGGAGCAGGGTGCTCCATATTGAAAATGCACACCCAGAAGCTACTTGCAACTCAGCAGCCAAGAGCAGAGCTGGTTACAAATGGTTCAGGAACAGAATTTCACGGCATAGTGGGCAGGAGAACCTGGGTATTCCCTGTGCAGCACTTCAGAGGCAGCTTGGTGAGCCTTCTGCAGGAAGACAGACAGAGAAGGGGGCTGGCCACCCAGATGGGGAAGATGCCAAGTCCCAAGGGGCAGCAGACCTGGCCACCAGCCACAGAGCTCCTGGGGCACAGCTCCAGGCTCTGGCTGCCGCCTTCTCCCTCCACAGCCCCGTCCTTTCTCTGCCTCGTGGGTGCCCTATCATGCCAGGTTTCTAGACCATGCCAGGTCTAAAAACAAGCTCTGCACATGAGCTGGGGCTGCCTTCAGGAGATCCCCCAGCAGAACCAGGTAACTCCTTCCTGAAGCTGTTACCACTCACGTAAGGATCCCTAAGGCAACGGTACAACACGGATCCACGTTAGACTCACCCAGCTCAGAACATCTCCTAAACTACACCGTCCTGTGGCCACCTGCAGCTCAGAACATCTCCTAAATCACACTGTCCCGTGGCCACCTACAGCACCCTCCACAATCACAAAGTAACTCCCACCCTACCCTTCCTGCCCCAAGCTCAAAGATACTGCTTTTGAAGCAACTTTGAAAGCCTATAATCCTGAACAGAGCAGAAAACACAGTCTTTTAATAGCTTTACAAGCTCATAAAGACAAATATCCTCTCCAAGAATAAACAGGCAGAACATTCCACTCCTGCTCTTAAAACATAGAAGCTGCTATAATTGAATGGACTGGGGGTACAACACAATTGTCTAAGAAAAATAATAAAAAAACCAAAACCAACCACCCCCCATAGTCTTTGCTAATTAGGGGTGAAACCGCCAACACCAGCTTGCAAAGGTGGGAGGGGAGAAACCAGCATCTTCTGTAGACATTTCACTAGCAGTACCCAGCACTTTCTGGATGGCACCACCTCCCTCCCCTAAAAAGGGAACTTTAATGTTTCTTTCTGCTGTGCAAAATTGAGGCTTTACAGGAAAGCTATTTTTTTGGTAAAAATTCCTGAACGCTCTTCCTAATAACCCTTCCTCCCTTAACACCATGCAGCTTCCCAAGATGCTGGTTGGTCTTGGGGAGAGTGCCCAGAAATACGGTAATTCTTGTTAGTAACTGAATAAACTTCCTCCCGGGTCTGTAGAGGATAACGAGATCCCAGGCTGGAGGCTGGAAACCACAGGGATTTGATTTCTCTTCTCAAAGAGCCGTAACAAACACTGAAATACTACTATACCCACCCCAAACCTGATGCCTTGTACACTTTAGCAAAAACCCAAAGCTATAAAGCCCTGCCCGCTTTGCATTTGAGAGAAGCTCCTCCCTGGGGAACTAGCCACGTTTTCCCTGTTACCTTCAGAGCGTTGGGTTGTTCAACCTGCAGAAGAGAGACCCTACTGACAGGCAGACCTGCTGACCCGGGGAGGTGAATTCCAAGTTCACATATTGAGTTTTTGGCCCTCCCTGGGGTACCGGCATTTATCGGCCCCAGACAAACTTACCTGCAGGACCGATGCTTCAGCCTCTGTTCCTAAGGGACAAGGTCTGCGCAGCTGAATTGTGACAGGGACATCTTTGCTGTAGGAAGTGGGATAGAGTGAGATGCAGAAATATTAATATTGTCACTCAGATACCCCGATCCAAGCCTCCCACTGTGCGTTCCAAATAAAAGTTCAAATCCCAGGGGAACGGGCGCAGGGTCCCTGGGTGGGCACACTCTAGTGACAGTGCTTTTATTTTGGTTACAGCTTTGGAAATTCAGCAATTCAGACCTCAGAGAAACTCCATCAAAACAGACCAAGCAAACCCCAACCAGCTTTGGAGCAGACAAAAAAGTGACAACTCCAAACCACCCATTTCCCTGTCTCTTGGTCAAATGTCTCCCCAGCCCCGGCACAGCCCCTGCCCCAACACCAGCGTGTTCCAGCTGATATTGCCAGGAAGAGCTCGATCTTGCTCCAGTGAGGAACCCACTAAACTCGTTCTATCTCCTATCCTGCAGGGCTGTAACTCACAGGAATATTTTGGCTCAGAAAAGGGCCAATTTACTTTCACAGAGCCGACCAGAGAGATCATCTGGAGCTGCTGCTGAGAGCTTCTCAGATTAGAAAGTAGGTGACCGCACCTGGGAACCTCCAGGGAAAGGAATGGTTGACTTACCATTCCCAACAGCTTGATGCAGCTGAGGAAGTAACATTTCCCATGATGAGTAAAAATCTCAACTTGTGTACCTGCCAATGTAATTGATTAGACATTAACAGTTCACACAAGAAACAACTAAGACTTGCCACAAAAATCTGCCAGACGTGACCTTTCCAAGTCCGAGCGAGGAAAGGTTAACGACTTTCCTGAGAACTGGAGCTCAGGTTTGGCAGAATTAGCTGATGCCAGGAGGGCAGTGCAGTAAGACACGGATACGGATGGCTCTGCAAAGGTCACTGGTTCCTGTGGCTGTTATCAGATGCTACACAGCAGAAGAGGAATCTCTAACAGGTGTTAAAGACTCAACAGGCTTAATTATTTTCTCTTTCCCTGAGCTTAAAATACACAGCCACAAACTCTAGCTGTGTCTCCCCTTCCACTTCCCATCAGTTCTGGTGCCTACGCCAACGACAGAGGGAGGAGCTGGAAGTTTTACGTAGGTTAATGTTTCACCAGCCTTCAATTCCTGGACACGCTCAGGAAGAACGACTCAGACCAGACCTGGGGAGGTGGGAGATAAGTAAAGATTTACAGAGCAAGATTTTATTGCACGGCAGCTGTAGTTTCATGCAGTTCATGCTGGGATTTATTCAAAATGCGGCTCTCCTGCAGGAAACTTTTGACTGAAGCAAAAAAAAGTCACTCTGGACTTTGGTGAAAGATAAAACCCATGAAGAACAGTATAACAAGTCAAGTTTTAATAGATTTATAAAATTCATATATACAAAACAGTAAACTAAGTCACCAAAGCTATAAAATACACTTTTTACACATCACAATATAATTTTATCTAGTACACAGTTTTCATAAATTGAAACTATTACAGCAAGTAGCTGCTTCTATCGTGGATGCTGTTTTGGTGCTAGAAAGACACTTATGTGAGCAGTCTGGAACTGTGCTTTTACTTTATGCATTTTTCACCTTCTTTTAGTTTGTCACTGTTTTTAAAGTACTTTCCTGTGAATTGTTAGAAAATTAAGGCTAAACTCAGGCCTTTCTCGCCCAATGCAGTGAATTGGTTTAAAAAAAAGACTGATATTGCATAGTATGTGTGTTACAATGCATAGGCACCAGAGAGCAAGTAAATTGCAGAATAAAAGATAACATTAATTGGCTTCCTAGCTACATGATTGTGTCACAAGATAACTTTGTGTTTTGTCAGTTTGCTTTCATACATATTGATTCCATAAACAAGACAACTCATCACAAGAGCAATAAATACTAGCCATTTCGTTAAGTGGAGTCTCCAGAAATAGCATTTAACATTTATCATCAATTCAAGCTCCTCACGCGTTCCAGCTAACGAACCCTGTTCACTGGAAAACAGCTCATTACCCTAAAGACAGTTAATGGCTTCGATGTGAATGGGAGTTTGGACACACGTTTTCAAACCTAGGCCCCCCCCCAGCACAGTTCCCAAGTCTTGGGAACTACCAAAAGGATCATTTCTCTTCCACATCCCCTTTCTCCCTGCCATCTTCTCCCAGCTTTTGTGCCCAACCCCTGCACACAAGCTCAGCACGAGAGATTGTTGGGAAGTACTAGCAGAGAAGCAGCGCTATTCAAAAAAATCTATTACTTCCCACATACGATGCTCTTTCTTGGGTCCTACTCATCCAAAAATTTTGCTCTCCATCAGCTGTTGTTTTTATTCAAATAATGGAAATAGTCTCAGCCCTGAAATTCTTCTCGTGCCCTGGTATCTTGAAGAAAGTGTATGTAGGAGTTAGAAAGGAGTAAGACACACTGTCTGGCCAGAGATCTGCATAACCTGTTTTAGTTGGAATTGAGTTTTAGCCCTCGGTTATGAAGAGATGAAGAGGGATTTACAGTGGGAGGGTGTGCAGCTGCAGCAGGGCCAGCCTGGCCAGCCCACCGCTGGTCATCCACACTCTGGATATGGATGGCTCTCTGGAGTCACCCAAAGCTTCTGGGGTCAATGCAGATGGCATTTTGCTTCAATACAGCCAGTCTTCAAGCACTAGCAGCTTTTGGGATCTGTTTAGAAAATAGCTCCCCTCTCTTGCTCCCTTCCAACATACTTTGGCTTTTTTTTTTTTACCAGAACGCCCACTCTGGAAGTCAGTGCTGCTCTTTTTTCCCCTCTCCGACTGTGAATATTTTCACATCAGACAGAAGATACGGCCTTGGGGCACACGCCAAGAGCCAGGTTGTGATACAGTTTGCCAAGCCAGGCACAGAACCACCAGCACTGACACTCTAGTACCTCCACACTCCCCACCCAGTAAGAAAAACAAGCATATCAACACACAGACAAACTTCAACACCGCTTTCCAAATGCCATTAGAAAGATAAAAACGTTAAGGATCAAGCTGAACTGCCCAACCGCCAAGAGAGAGCGCATCGCCGGGTCAGCAGAGCGGCAGCTTCAGCTCCAAATATCCTGGCTTTACTCATTTCCATCTATGTAAAAACAGATTAGTGTTAAAACAAAGAAGTGCCCACCTCACAGCACAAAGCAGAGATCACCCCAGCTAATTACAGAACAGGCAATATTAAAAAGCACTAGGTCTTTTCTTGTCTTGCCAAGTGCTTCCTCACTAGGTTAGACAGTCCTCGGCTAGAAGCGCGTGGAGTCAGTATTAACTCAGCCCGAGTCTGGCCCAGACCACACCAGTCCTCCCCTCCCACAAGGGATGCTCCCTAAAAATCTGTTAAAACCTCATTGACAAGAGCAGGCACAGACGTGTTACGGTTGCTACTGAAACTTCCCGTGTAACAGAATTAATAAAGAGTGTACTGAGGTAAAGAGTTGGCAGTGCTATATTAAAAACCCCTGACTAAACCATGTGATTTTATACTAGAAAAACGATACAGAAAAGAGGGTGCTGCTAAACTTACAGGAATCAATATAGTTCTCATCGTGAGAGACCAGGGTTTGGCTTTACACAAGAAGCTGCACTGTAGGAAGGTGTTCTTGCATGCTGTGGTTGTGTCTCAAGTTGGGCATCCATCAAAACCATCAACCCAACAAGTACTCCTGAAAACGTAACGACACACACAAAGCTACATCAGGTGTCAAAACTCACTGCCTGAAAATCAGCAGGGCCTTTTACCAAAATCCTGTAGTTCCATGCAGCAGAATGTTTTTCTTCCAGAAAAACTAAAGAGGTACAGATAGAAAAGACTCCAAAACATGAAGTTACTCTCCACAGCTAAAGGCAGCACAGGGCTTGTTTTCTAAAATGATAATTTCTGGAAGGTAGTTGTCTGTCACTAAAGAAAGCTGCTACATTTCTGCAGTGGCTCCATGTCTATTCTTTTAATTTCTTTAATGCTACAGTTCTTTGCAGATCACAGTAACCAGGACTGGTGAATACCCAGGGGACGACGACACACAGGCAGGATGGGACACACTTCTCAAATGCACCCCTTTTCATACCAAAACCTCCTTTAGTTAATCCTGGTGGAATTACATTTTTGTCTGCAGTGCCACACACAGAAGAGCTCTTCCTGCTCCATTTCACTACAGGTTTTTTGCTATTAGTTTCTCCACCATCTGCTTGGCTGAGGTTCAGGCTTTAGCTGGCTCAGAAAGCCTACAAACAGTCGTCTTCAAGAGCTGCTTCATGCTTGTAACATGCCTAGTTCTAGGTTTTACACAGAAATATTTTAATAAACTGAATATATTATCAAGTTAATAAGTCAAATAATCTATTATTTCATATTAAAAAATAAGATCAATTCTTTGTGTCAAACTGGAAGCATCTTTGAGTTGTAGTGTAAAGTTGAGCAGCCAGTAATTTCCCTTCCAGAATTGATATTAATTCATTTTTAACATTAACAACTATTTAATTGCTTCAAAGTGACAATTGCCTATTAAATATGCCACTTACAGAACACTATTCTTCCTTTTTAATTCCAATTCATCATGTCACCTCGTAATACCACCTAAGAAGCGTTCGGAGAATGACAGCACCGCCATCAGAAGGAAAGGCACTGACTGACACGCTCTAACAGCTTAAAGCCTCTTTGGAGGACAATAAAAACAAAGCAGTGTTTGATAAATGACTCCCATTTAGTTAGTTTTTCTACTTAAACTGCAAGATGACGTCAGTCTCTCCTGCAAGCACATGCTGCAAGCACTTCCTCTCTTTGTCCTTGCGAGAGACAACCCATCTGCAAGAGCCCCTCTCTGGTCACTGACCTGCGGGTGTCAGAGGAGGGACAGCAAAAGGCTGCTTTTTTTTTTTTAAAAAAAAAGTAGTTGTTCAAGGTCTCCATCTGATTATCATCCTGCCTGTGACCCATTTCCTGACTAGCCAAATGAACAATAAGCCTATAAAGTTAACAAAAAGAGATGTTCTCTCCAGCTGTGTTTACCTGCAAAGTTCTCCAGGATGTCACTTAAAATAAAGTTTTTTATTTGTTTCTTGTGAAAGGACTAAGCAAGGGACCCAGCCTGTCCCGAGATGTTTGTACGACCTAAGCTACCTAAGCTCTGCTTTACTAATTAACCGATTTACCATAATGTGATTTTCTGGCTTTATTTTACTACAACCTACCTTGGAAAAAAAAAAAACCCAAACCTCAGTTGTAGCAAGAAGTGGAGTGCATTTTGCAGAGAAAGAAGTTTATCTGCCACTTTTAAAAACAAACAAACCAGTCCTTTTCCCTCATGGGCCAGATCCTTTGCAATCTTGAGAAGTGCTTGACTTTTGCAAGTAGAGTTTCCTGATCTTGGGTTCCTGGTGTGAACCGTCACTACTGAAGTTCAACAGAGCAGAGCCAAACACTGACTTTCATCCGCAGTCTACAGCATCGCGCTCAGGCCCATTTTATTGACAGAAAAAAAGGCAATAATGGACCTGAGATGATTCAACTGGTTCTCTAGAACTCTGATTTAGTGTGCAAAACTGCCCTATCATACAAAAAAAAATTACTAGCAAGCTTGAGAGCTCAGTGAGATACCTCATGCTGTTTCTTTTCCGTGTGCAGATTAAGTTACTTAAAATATATGTCGTGCTATTAGCTCTGTTCAGAGTTTTAAATCCACAAGGTGACTGAGGATACAAACCCATGGATGAGCATGAAGAGAAAAACAGAACAGGAAATTCCATGCTTTGCCTCTCAGGTAAAACTACAGTAGATTCAGGCATAAAACTGAGGTAATTCTTGAGAAAAAATACAGTTGAAAGGGAATGTTTAACTCACTTGAGAAAACAAGCATAATATTAACCCATCTAGAAAATTTAGTGAAAGAACAAAGCTCACAGCAAACTAGAAAATAAAAAGTCAACCAAGAAGTCGGGTCAGCCCACAACTGCCTTCTCTTTCCCAGTGCCTGGGAAGTGGAAACCACTACCAAGAGCTCCCAGAATCTCTGAAAAGCTTTGAGAAAAAGTTTTAGTGTTCAGGCAAACAAACGGGCTGCCTTTGAGATACAAACCTTGTGTGATGAGCAAACTTGTTTGCATCACTCTGTTCAAACATTTACCTTTTCAAATGTAATAATCTTAAGAGTTTCCCCCCCATCTGAATATTATAGTCACGTAACATTTTTCCCCCCCTCAAGGTTAAAAATGAATAAATATTTAAAAGACAGAGTTGGTCCTGGCGCAAAGTAAGACTTGTTACAAGGAAGTTAATTCCTGTTTAAGTTTGCTCAGATTTAAGTTCGATTTTCCCATCTGCAACTCACTCCTCAGCTGCTCCTTCCCTCGATACCGTGCGCGTTACAGAGCGCTGAAATAGCTGCATCTTTTCCACCCTGAAGCCTGCACAAAGAAAGCCAAGGGACTGCTACATTAGGAAACAACACAAAAATACCGATACAAACATCTGCAAGCTTCAGAGGGGAAGAAAGATTCCAGATTTTATCCAAATTAACATGAAAGGACAACGGAACGGGCCTTTTTTGACCATATTTCCCACGGGATTACCAGCTGAAGTAAAACGTTGCTTGTTTTGACATGCCATTACGGGCTCAGAGGGGATAAGAACTCCAGGGAATCTGCTGACTTTTTACGGGTACAAACAGCCCTTCAGGTTTTATTCTTGGATAAAAACTATGGCAAAAATTGCACAGTAAACTACATTTGAGAATTACCTAAAGGACAGCACTACAATGTTGATATAAAAGGCAGATCTTCAGTTTGTTCACGTACCCCAGTGTAGTAGAAAAGATCTGATATGTCTGTACACAAAAAAGGCACCTGATGGTTCGTTAGAGCACTAGGAAATTAACAGTTCATATCAACATTGTTCACAGCCTCTTGCAATTTTACACAAAACCCATTGCCCAAAACGGGCAACTCCAAACTTGACTGCACTCAGAATTACACGTGCATTAGTCTAGGCTAAAGATCCCATTAAGACACAAATTAAAGGCTAATTTTACAGCAAGGTCTTGCTGTCTAAATATATCAGTGCAGCTGTAAAACTGGGATCCCTAGGGTGTTCACTCTTCCTATAAGGTCAGCTCTTGGGAACTAATCAAGCAGCTGCGGTACTACCAAAACCTTTGCTTAAGAATTTAATCAGCTTTCAAACTTCTGAATATAGATAAAAGCCCTCTCACGCGAGATACTGAACCTCCACAAATATTGCCAGCCGCAGGTGCGAGAACAGCGCTGGATTTCCACGAAGTACATCTCTCTCGAGCCCCCACCGTGCAGACACGCGGTCGGATGCTCTAGCACAGGCTGCTTCACCAAGGAAATCTGTTTTCCCCCATGATGTAATACCCTTCACATCTAGTGCAAAATAAACCCTTCTCCGTATCAGCAAGGCTTTAACTTCCCATCCAATTTACTCCAACATGGGTTTCCTTTTACAGTTTTAGACTTTTGCCTCAGGAGACTCATGCAAAACCTTCAGACAAGACTTGTGATAAGCGGATTCCAGACCCTTGGCGAAGCTGAACACGCACACAAGATCTGGTTATATTCCTAAGGCTTAAGAACAGAACTTCCATTAACATTC
Source organism: Limnodromus scolopaceus (assembly GCA_028565335.1). NCBI lineage: Eukaryota > Metazoa > Chordata > Aves > Charadriiformes > Scolopacidae > Limnodromus > Limnodromus scolopaceus. Next base: position 3,239,914 of record JAOXNO010000070.1, read on the forward strand.
TCCAATACAGCTGCCAATCTCATTACATTTAGTTTGATCAATTCAGCACCTCCAATCTACAAGAAAAAAAAAAAAAAAAAAGAGGCAGTTTGTATGACTAGTGTCTTTGAAAAATGAGCATATTCATTTAAAGCAACGCATCTTCCGTACATGGTTTGTCAGAGATTTCTTTTTTCTAAGAAGGCAGAAGGTGATTGTGTTATTCAACATTCCAAACTAGGTACAGAACCTACAACGGCCATGTTTCAGTAGTGTTTCTAGTCCAAATGATTCAGTAGCTAACATCAACTCTTGACTCCTTCGGCCTATAGCTCCTCTGTTTGGACTGGCTAGTTTACAGCATTCCTGAGCCATGTAATTAGCATGGGTCCGACACCACATGCAAGGGCCATAAAGAAAGGATAAAAAAAAAAAACCCAACTTTGATCTAACCTCCGGCAAATTTTAGCAGAACATGGGCTACTCTCCTTCACTGCAACATAATATCCTTCAGATTCTCTTGAAGGATCGTGTCCTTCACGGCGTGAAACACAAAGCGGATGTTTTCAGTGTCTATGGCAGTGGTGAAGTGATGGAAGAGTGGCTTACTCCGGTTTCTCCTCTTTCTGTCAAAGCACTGCACCAGGTAACGTTGAACATCTTCTAGCCTGTGAGGGTCACCTTTGAAGTCCGAGAAATACTTCTTAATGCTGACAGTCTTTACCTTCTCTACAAGAAGATCCATCTTGTTGAGGAATAGGATAATAGAAACGTTAAAGAAAAGCTTGTTATTGACTATTGTCTCAAAGATATTCATGGACTCCACAAGTCTATTTGTGCGCCTGTCTTCCATGAGAACTTGATCGTATTCACTGGAGGAGACCATGAACAAAATTGAAGTTATTCCATCAAAGCACTGGAACCACTTTTGACGCTGAGATCTCTGTCCACCTACATCCACCATCTTGAAAGGTATTTTTTTAATGATGAAATCATGCTCTACTATCCCCTTGGTGGCTTTTCTAGCCAGCAAAATATCTTGTTTGCTGGGGAAGTAATTCTGGAAAAGAAAGGAGAAAAGTGTCAAAAAGAGTCCTTCAAAATTGCTGGCTAAAGTCAGAATATTGAAGCAATGGTAAAACTCAACAAGCCGTATTTTTTTGATTACCAAGTGAAGAATGAATACTTAACTTGAGAATAACGGACTGTTGAGCATTAATCTCAGCACACTGGTAAACAGCTACAGAAGATCCTGAGATATATTAGAATAAAAATATAGGACTAAATGCACTCGTTCACATTTTTATCCTTCAAGCCCCTCATTTTCAGGCTTTCAGTCAATTTTATCATTGTGAAATGTTCAGCCCCAGTGTTACTGCCATTGAGGCAGTGTCCAGTAAAGCAGCTCGCTGAAAGGATTTTTATTTTTTAAAATATTTTTTCACAGTTCATTACTCTTACAAAGGATGTCTCGCAAGCTTTAGTGGAAATACTTCTTTCAAGTTCACGGTCAGTGACCAGCAAGTCCAGCAACACGTTCTACTGCAGGTTGTGGCCCAACCCATCACTGTAGAGACATTTGTTCTTCAGAAGCTTATCACTGTTACTATTTAGGAAAATCATCTCCCTTCTTTCTCCTCTTCTCCTCTGTCTCCTGACAGATGTTTTTATTACTGATTTTGAATCCTACAAGTACTACCAGTGCTACATGTACTTTTTTTATTTGTAAGGTTTCATTCTGCTACCTCTGGTATGAGCCACCGGATCACTGCGAAAAGCGAGTCAGATCCAGAGACTACATAGAAGGACTGATAAGACGAAATACATGCATAAATACAACTTCCATAAACAGTATTTGTTGTCTGTCAAAAAAGATTAAGCAAATATTAAGCTTCAGTCTCATAAGGCTGGAGTTGATTGCTTCTAGAGTAAAGAAAAGTTATTCAAGGAACTATAATTTAAAAAACAAAAACAGCCCCAAAAGCATTAATCATAGCACACCCAGGCTTCCATTATCTCTTTCAGCTCTTTTGGTTCAGAAAGAGAGGGAATGTCTTACCAGCTGACCGATCCGATCCAGATTATCCAGGAAATATTTCACCGATTCGCCCTGTGGAAAAGGAAAGAGATGGGAACTAAGCTCGTTTCTGGGACAGCAAATCTGATGGCTGTTTTCACTTTCCAACACGCACCAGGGTCTAACAGAGCAGTGTCACACGTGGCAACTTGGGCAACATCTGATATGCTTAAGGAGCTGGAACAAGACAAGTACCACGTAGCTTAATTCACATAAACTGCTGCTAACAAAGTGGAGCTGCCATCGTTTACTACTGATGTGTAGGTAAGGTAGGGCTTCTTCTAAAAGCAATTCTCTAACAATTACTTCTAGAAAAATCAAAACTTGAGTAAAGACCTGAATAAATGCTCAAATCTATCTAGTAAATCTTTACAATGAAAAGGAAGTGTTATTAAAGTCAGTCCTTCAGCCTAAAGAATTAGTTTTTTCCCCTCTTGTATGATGAATGCAGTTAACTGACACTGGGTGGGAATAAAACTAAAACGCTTATTACAAACCAATGGATTTGGTTTAAAATTCGTAGCAGTGAACCAAAACATATCCTAGACCACTTGGCACATCTTTAGAAAAGTGAAAGATTTAAGTCACCCATAATTTGTGATAATTTAAGCTCGACTTGCTCGTCAGAAAAAAAACAACAAAGGAACATTCTGGAGGACTTTCTCTTCTACAGGTAAGTTTCCCTTTTAGTCTTGAGAGTTTTAATAACAGATTTGCTCACCTTGTACAAAATCCTTTAGCAGTTCTATGGAGAAGAATATAGGCAGTGTTTGCAAAGAAAGTTTATTCTTGTGAGAAAAACGTGTTACTGGTTTTACGTGTTGGTTTGCTTTTTGGTTTGGTTTTGATTTTTTTTTTTTTAAAAAAAAACCACCCAAGCTTATCTGTGTATCTCACTCAAATCAAGTGCCACTTCACATTAGTAGATACAAGAAGCCCTGCACGTACTTCTTAGGAGTAATAAAATAGTTTCCCTCCTGCTTTTATATGGAAACAGTCTTGGGCAGACGCCCATTCTCCTTCAAACACTTCCCTTTCATTTCTCAGATGAAAATGCTCTGTTCAGTAAGAAAGCACTCTTCATTGTTTAGAACATGTGTCTCGCAGTTGTGGCCATGTCATAAGAATGATAAAATGGAAAATCCTGCTGCCTTTTAATAATTTTCGGCAGCAAAACACATCACAAACATCACAGACCAAGGCTGTGTCAGTAATGACCAAACAGACAGTAGGTGCCATCACCAACTCACTAATTCTGAACGAGAACATTCTCCAAATATCGTCTCAGATCCCAACACCAATATAAATTCTTAAGCCGTGCATCCTCCTCCATATCATAGGCTCGAGACAGCAGAACAGAATTATTCCCCTCCAGTACAACTCTAAACAGATGCCAACACACCAGTTCATTGAGAAGAATCAGACTGGAGATGAGAGGATTTGATGTACTGCGCAAGTATGTGCTTTCAGCATAAGGCATAGAGAAAAAGGAGGTGCCTTTTCATAAAGGAGAGAGAACACACAGATTTGCAAAAAAAAAACTACCAAAAACACCACAAAAGCTTTACAGTGGATCGTTAGCAGAAAAAAAACCTACTTAGCAGAAAAAAACCTACTTTTTTGGGGGGAAGTTTCCAAAGAACAATTGCTCTAAGAGCTTCCTTACAATCATGAATTTTCATAAGGTGAAAGTAATTTCCTGTATTTTTTGGCACTCTGTTATATCAGAAGAGATATCACAGACTGCATGAGTAAGAGAAAAGGTCTTCCTGTACAGCATTAGTCATATTTAGGAGATGGTAGAGCCCAAAAAGAAAAGGTCACTGAAGCTACAAAAAAACCCCAACCTTCTCTCTCCATTGTGCTTTGACCTACACAATGCCTTTAGATGTGCAACCAGACTGCAAACGGGCTGTCTCCGATACAACTTGTTCCTATTTTCTCCCCAGTTGCTGTAGGAGTCCTTGCCGTGCCCGTGCACCCTCCCACGCCAAGAGCAGGAAACAGCTGGATGCGTATAAACTGCTGGGACTCACGCAAGCAAATTTACCTGATTTACAGCTTCTGCCTCCCCGATTTCCCACCCCATGCATCAATCAGTTTAACACTTTGCACCTTTACAAGGAGGTAAGAAAATAATCTGATTAACGAAAGATAAAAAAAAAAAAATACATGTTCACTTCCGCAGTGATTTGAAGAAACTGGGCTTCTCTTGGTTCTTATACAGATCTTCCTAACATGGCAATTAAGCCAAATAATTCATTCTGGGAAATTTTAAGCAGTAATTGCAAAACACTTGGATAGTTGGGAAGCCAAGTCAGGTTGTGGAACAGGTGTGAACACCATATGCGTGGTCTGACAGATCTGAAGATGTCTGAATATTCTCTTCTAGCACCGAATTCAAAGACATCCAGTACTTAAGTCAAAATAGCTGTTTCCAGTCAAAACAACAAATCCCTCAAGCTCCAAAGGGTCTGAAGTTAAAAAAAGCTCAAAACATTAAAGCACACAAACCTGAAGGGAGAAAAAACAACCCAAGCCCACACCACACACTCAGCCATTAACGATGATTGATTCCCTGATTAAATCCCACGTTATGGCCTACAGAAGTGTGGATTCAGTTCCTGCTCCAAAGACCCTGCTCCGCATCTTGGTCTGAGTCACAGAAGAGTTGGTGGCTTCTGGGAAGCGCGTGGGATATTTCAGTCCATCGAGCAGCACAGAACAACTGCAGACAGCACCAACCGACTTGATGAATAACTTGTGATGTACTTAAATGAGGAAAATATGGAAATTCCAGGTGTTAGGACTGTTTTCCATTAGCATTTTTAATCAGAACACTTGTATTAACTGAGCATTCATGTAGTTTTTAAATGTTGGCATCCAGGGAAACTACATAGCATTATTAATTAGATCTAGAAGTTAAGTTTGTTTAGCTTTATATCAAGTTGCCTTTGAATTCAGTTTTGAATTCCATTGATAGCTTTGCATAAATAATAATTTCTCATGCTTTGGGTATTATACACACATACAATATATATATGTACATGTATAAAAAAAATACATATACACAAAGAGTTTGAGTTGTTCATCAAGGTAGGTCTTCCATTCAAGGCAAATTATTATCAAAATAAAAAGTAACAGCTGCCCCTCTCATGTTGAGCTATTTTCTTCTCTTGAAGATGCTGATCACAAGCAAGCTGGGTTTGCTTTTTTGGTGCAAATTCTTAGCGTTTCTCCAAAGTCATCTAGCTGTTCCACTCCATTCAAAAGCTGGCTTAGCACTTCAAATGCTCTCTTAGCCAGTTATTTCTGGTTCACTAGCATGACTTGCTATAGAAGTGGCAGCAAATATTTGCAACTGATTCATCAGATACTAAAAATATCTTTACACAGATTGACAACTTCAATTGCATTAGTTTAATGGTTCTAGTGAAAAAAAAACCCTACATAGTGTTTTGAACATTGCAATCTATTTTGAACTATGCTTACAAGCAGCAAAATAAAAGTGAAGGCCAAAGTTATTTATACTACATTTAAATACCTGAAGAGGGGCATTTAGGCTATACAGTCTACCTAAAAGGCTATTAGTATACTTCCTATTTGAAAGTTCTATCAACAAAGCCTGAGATGGACATTATCTATTTTGCTGTTGATACAAATCAACTAGCTTTTTTGGTTTTTTTCATCCTCCTTAATAATAAATCAAGGTGTCAAAATGCCATCTTCCATCTGTGTCCTGTGTTTGCCAGGACAGTGGTGGGGGAGGGAAGAGTGACCTCCCAGTTATGAATTCTACATAATTCAGATACTCCTCTTTAGCACACCAGAGCATAGTGGGGACCGTTAGTCTTCCTTAACTTCTTGCTCACCACACAAGAGTTACCACAAACGCTCGGATGATTCATTCTCTCACTGCTAATCTCTTCTCCCTCTGCAATACATATCCTCTGAGTAACGGTTCTGCCAACTGGGACCAAGTGAAGGAATAAGAGATGCTGTTCCCATTGTTCAGCAGGATGAGTCACTGCACATCTGGGAACTGAGGGAATCAAGAAACACAAACAGAAGGCCTGAAATGAGCCCACAAGTTCCCCAATGCAGCACCACAATTGGATTATTTTTTTTGTTTTAAATTTTGTTATTTTTTTAAGCTGCCTTATCTGCAGTATAGAGTTTGGTGAAGCCAGAGAAAATAGCACAATTTGCTTAAAAGCTGACTGGTGGAAGAGAAAGGGAGGAAAGGTGAAATGTAAAATAGACTCTTGCTTCCTGAAATAGTGTTTTAAAGCTCTTATTTTATATGCTAGATTACTTTAAAGACAGCATTCTCAAGCTGAAAAAGCCACAAAATTAAGAAGTTTCTATTTCATATATTTTGTACTAGATGAATGTCATCTTAACATTAGCTCCAAATAAGCCACCATGAAGATAACTAATTGAATTTAACATCTCTGTCCCTTCAGGCTAGGTTCACAGCACATACGAAATCTGCCCACAGAAATATCATAACTAATCTGGCATCACTTCCTTTGCCATTGAGAGCCTCATTGCACAAAGCAAGCAGAAAACACTTGGGCAGAGTTCCCAAGCAGTATTCATTTCATGAAAATAAATACACAACAGATCGTATGTAGATTGCTTTAAAATACCCACAGAAACTGAGTAATAAGAAATGTTCTGCAAAGCTAGAATTTATCAACTTGTCACTTTAACCCTCAGCCAGTTATTCAAAGTGACAGTTGGTCAGATCATAAATGATAGTGAAACATTCTATTGTCCAGTTCCCTAAAATACAGGCTCTTTTTCAACTTTTCCTTCTGAAAAGCAGTTCCTCTAAATTCTGCTCTGAACTAAAAGACTTGAAAGGGGATCCTCTGTTCCAAATTGGCTTTTTTCCTTTCCTTGTCCCAAGGCCTTTTGGACATAATATTAATTTAGCCCTTCCTGGTCATTCTGTCTCTAGCTGCTAAATTTAGAGTGCACAATTTAAGGTAGACCTGTCAGTCTTTGCTTGTTCCAGATGATGAATTAAACCACAAAGGAAGGAAACGTTATACTTCAAGGAAGCACATAATACTAGATTCCCACAAATACAGCAAAACACGCAGAGAAACGGATAGTGTAAGTAACCACCACAAACTGCAGCTGAATCTGCAAGGGGAAAGCAACAGTGATCCCAATAAAAAGAACAGTCGTGTCTGTATCCCACTCTCCGTTCAGGAGCTGTAAAATATTCAGCAGAAGCATTGAGAAATACAGAGGAAATCCAGGAGACCTCAGAAAAGTTCAGGAATCTCCCAGCCTTTAACCTCTGAGATCTCAGATACACAAATGGGATGGACTTAATGCACTGACACAAAATTTCACCCAAAGCTGGCCTTTATATAAGGGACCGTTCCATTAGGGCTGCCAGAACGCAATGCCAGTGCTAACTTTCAACGTTAACTTGCAAGTGAAATCTTTGTTTTTCAAATACCAAGACCTCATTTGTTTGGTGTTTCCTGGGATGTTAATCACCTGTTGATTGCAAGGAGCGTGAAAGTTACCAAGATGTTTTATAAAAGCAAGATATCCAAAGCAGAGGCCCAAGGGATGAGCAAGGTTATGAGCATAAAAGTAGGATACAATACCTAGGAGACAAGCATCTGAAAGTTGGAGACTGTGTTAGATCAGCCACAGCCTGGGGTACGGAGATGAAGGCCTCACCAGCAAAGAGAGACACGGGAAATGCTTTTCATAGTGAGACCCTGGGGACACCACAAGCCAGTTAATGTCCTGCCACCACGACCCGTGTATCCTTTGGAAGTGAGCACAGAGACACGGCTCCTGTTTCTGCACCTTGTTTTCACCAAGGGAAACAGCAGTCCTTTACAAACCCCAGAGACCCAGGGTTAAAACGCTTATGAGGAGCAACTGTAAACAAACAGTCCCTCTCCCCAAACCCGGGGCTCTTCCAACAAATTACTTCTAAATCTGCACTTCTATTCAGCCTCACTGGCAACGGGGCATGGATTTACTACAGCATAAAGTGTGTTCTCTTCTCTGTGACAGCTGATGAATTAAGTATTATTTTCCAAGGAGATAAGCAAGTCTGTGCTTGTTAAGAATTCACTCAGAAGGATGCTGAAGTAACCTAAATTGCCCTGAAATGCTGCTGCCCATTCTACACTGTAATTCTGTTCTACAGATATACTACATCCTGTCTGGGCACTGAAATTTATTGACACAAGACAAACATGAATTTTTCATTCAATCACCAGTTCCAAGGCAGAGACTAACCACTTCTCCTCGTTTAAGCCATACAGAATTCTAACTATCAAATCTCTCCAACATTATTTAACTTCCCCCTTAACAGGAGACCGAGCTGCTGGCTCCCATCCAGCGGCTCCAGTGCTTATCCAAGCTGCTGCTATCTGTACCCTACAAACATACCAACTACAAAAAAAGTACCCTTTAGTTTCAAGCTTCCTCTAAAAACTACCTCTTCTTTCTACTGCCTAGTCATACAGAGTAGGTATGGGATGTTAAAGTTTGAAAATATCTTAAAAATTCATTATTTGTCAGCTCAGTACAAATAGGCAATGCAAAAATCTGGTGTCCCAAGTCAGGATGGCTTCCTGTAAACTCATCCTGCATGACACACTGGCCAAACCATATGCTTTATGGCACATGGATAAAAAGAACAGGGAATGAATATTTATTTCATTTTCCCCTAAAAAAAATTAATTTAATTTTCCCCTACACTTATCTGAGCTCCCACATCAGTCATAAGAATTGTAAATCCCTGTGACCGAGTGCAATTTTAGCCTTATTGCTAAGAAACACTCTTAACAGGAACAGAGCTCTTGTGGGGAAGGGCAACTCCTACCCGCGCTAGCTTTCCCCAGCAATTAGACACAGCAACACTTTCTGAAAGTGCTGCAAGGGGAAAAAAAAAAAGTTACTTTTTTTCCTGAAATACTAGGTGTTTCTACATCAACAGGATGTAGATGAGCAATTACTCTTGCTACTATGTTAACAATTCTGTCCATTTGTCTCAAATACGCACACCAGCAACAGTGTCTCAAGGAGGAAAGGAATTTTCTGTTAATAGACTAAGGAAGGCTCATCCTACACTATGGGCTTCAAGAAACAGCAACAAAAATCCCTATCATTTTGATTTTACTCCTACTCACTGTCTCTTCATCGGCACTATTCCCGCTTCACAGATTTGCAATGATGGGAAGAAAAGCAGGTGCAAACAGCAGAGAAAACAGAAGCGGCCACAGACAAAACAAAGATGCACAGTGCAATACAAACGGGTTAATGTATTGCTTTAAAAAAAAAATTCTAGAAAAATCCTTAACCAGATAGACTTGCACATAATCCACAGCGATTTAGCATCTCCCAGCCCTCACTGACTAGCAGCTAGCAAGGTTTAAGGAGTAGATGCACGGGGTTATATACCCAATTCACGTAGAAAAATCACAGTTATGTTTAAAAAACAAGAAAAAAAAAATCTGATTACTGTATCCGACATCAGCAGTGTGCCCAGCTCACACGCACTCCCCCTGGCACGAGTGGACGACAGACCCAGTCGTAAGCATCCCATGAAAGGATTCCTTCCTGTTTCCCTGCCAACTGTCTAAGCGCACACATTGTCTGGAGCCGCTGCCAGAGCCCTTTCATCTCAGGCACCGGAGGTTCTCGATGAAGCTGAACGAACACACGCCAGCTCAACTTCTCATTCCAAGCACAGCCGGCTCAAACGCACAGGAGAAGGCAACTAAAAGCAGCAATTTTGCCACAGTTAAAAGAAAGTCCCGAGCTGTAAATGGCAGGATGGATCCAAGACCCCGGCCAAGCACTAACAAATTATCCCATTTATTCTCAGTGGGCAGCTGCCGTGCAAAGACGGGCATTTCCAACTGACCCACCAGTATTTTAGAAGCAACTGGATGTTTTCACAAATCACCAGGAATGATGCACAATCACGTTATTATGTGACCTTAGTCCCGTGCTTTGTGTCCAGCAGCTCAGTATGCAAACCTGAAACTTGCTTTGTTTACAGAAGGCAGCTGCAGAGCTACAACAGACATTGACAAAATAAATAATACTACTACTACCTTGTGAATTAATCTAGTCAGCAGTGCTGGCTATCTGATCAAGACTAAGTCACAAGTTTACCAGTGAGTTTCCCCTTCAAATCTTATCAGATCAAGGGATGGGAAATAAATATCTTAGATCTCATGGGCTGAAAAAACAGCTAACGCCAGCCATGAGAGAATGTTGAGCTTGGACTTTTCCATGGCAGGTGGCCAGCTGGAAAGCTTAGCAACTCGAATGCGTTTACAACAGGCATAACCTTGAGTATCTCCCAGAACGATGCTTCCTTCTCCACTTCTACACCAAAGCATCTGTTTCAGAGTGCCCTAATGCTCTGCTTTCTGTGGAAAGATCAGCTCAGACACGTTTGACTGAAATTTGCCTACGCCTGTTGTTAAAAAGTGTCTATAAGGATTGGAAAGAATCGCTTACCCCTCACATTCATTTACAATTTTGTTTTCAAAAAGATTTTCTCATTTTGCCTGGATGAATACAACCAAGACATCTTTAGATGTGATGTAGACTAAAATGATGGTCTTGCAAGATTCAGAAAGCTGCTCAGTATCTGCAAGTTCAGTTCTAGGTGGAAATCAGATTGAGCTAAAATTCCAGTTGCATCTTAGTTGCATTCAGGTGTGCTATTTAAGTTTGATTCTTATAAAACCAAGCGTGTAGGCAGCAGAGTGCAGAAAAAAAATAAATTCTACCTTGCTTACATTAGTCTGAAGCTTTTCACCATGTCCATTACCTCAGCACTCAGCAGGCTCAGAGACAGAGAACACAAGGCTCGCAAGTCTGAGGGATTCCTCAAGCCAGTTTCAGTGTCTGATTTTCAAAAATCATTTGCCCTAGAAACAAAAAACCCTTCTTTTTCAATAATAGCTTGGTATTTGTTAATTCTGAGACTGACCAACTCTGAACTACAAGGAGCATCGTTTCTGCCAGCTGTCACTGTGCTCGCTTTCCCAGTGACTTCTCAAATCAGTGGAATTCCACTTGCTCTCAGCCCTGAGAAGTTACTCATCCACTTACACCAAGATCGGTGCCACCTTCCACAAAGCCTGACCTTTACATGCACCTGTAAATCCTTTAGATGACTAGTGATCAAGTTGTCTTATGTCGTAAGCCAAACCCATTTATTTTGTTAGATCCCAGCCATACTTTGGGTCCATGGGAGAGGGTTTCACCCCAGAAGTGACTGCCCTCTCTATAACCCCATCTCTCCTGCTCCACCAGTGACACCACCACGTGTCGAGTCCAGCAGATGAGTGGTAGAGAACCTCAAACAATCTTCAATGATCTGAAATAAACTTCAGTTTCCATTCACAACCAAATCAAGTTTCCTCTGTGACATAATTTATAATAATTACCTCAAAACACTTTTTATTTATTCACATCCACTCAACACATATTAATTATTCCAGATATCGCCTCCTCTACTGAAGACTGTTTTGGCATGAGAAGGGAAGTTCTTCCAAATTTACACTTAAACTCTAACACTATTGATATTTTAGCATGAAGATTTCAAGTAATCTACCTTCTTTTTATTTCATTTCCGAATTTGTTCTCTTTCAAAACATTCAGGACTGCTTTTCCTATATTTTTCACTTCAATCCATCCTGCCACCCAACTGACATGTTATGAAACCAAAATTGGAATGGATTTACCCAAGCCGAAAATTAAAGCTGTTCAGGTACTGATTCATTAAATGATGAAACATCCCAGAGTGAAGACTCACAAGGTAAGACGGGGTTGGGAACTGCATGAACAGCAGCTGCATTAATGGGCAACTCCATCCCATTTTCATGTGCATCTACAGCTGAGTCCTTTGACACAGCCCTCAATCATTACAAAGCTGCTGTCTTGAAGATCAGGCTTACTAGAAAAGACTTACTACAGAGGAAAAAAGCCCACAAGTAAGCCCCAAAGTCTCGTATCAAATGGAAACCTTTATTTTTATTCACCCTCACATGCATCTGCTATACACAAATTGAGCACTACAGACATCTGAAAACCAATCTAAACATGAAATTAGCGATTTGAAATAAGTGGCCTAGCTTCCATCCTCACGCCCTCATCTCCACATGTAAATAACTCAAATCACAGTAGAAACGGAATTGGGTTTAACAAACTTCTACAAGCTGTTGAGCAAACCGGGCTATTAAAAAAATAATCCTAATTAAAGCCCCAGTCACATCCTTCCGAACTGCAGAGGGGGAAAGAGCCCAGCCATGCAGATGGCCATCTGAACTCCCTGCAGCCTAGAACACATGTGCTGGACTGGGAGAAAGAAGCCAGAAAAAGAGGATATAGTAGGAGGTTGCCTCCTGCCCACATCTCACATCATCACGGATTCAGTGCTGTACTCTCAGACTGAAACTGGACGCATCAAAGTCTTAAATATGCAGAATTCAGAGACAGAATTAAATGGGAAAGAGTTCCATCAATAAACCGCTATTTTTTCAGTCTGAAATTTTACTGAGTTTTCCAAAGTAGAATTAAGTGAATATCAAGGAAAGCAAGTCACATTAAGAGGCTTTGGGGGCGGGGTGGGGAGCAGACCTTCTAAGGACAAACAGCAAGAGTTTGTTCAGGAGGAAAGCCAAGTGAAGCACAAGTCTGCCACAGTCTGCACTGCAGGGATCTGTGTTGTATACAGAGGAGACATTTGAAAGGTGTCAATAAATTACTTCTCAGAGCAACATGTTTTCCACTCTCTCAAACAGAAAATCTTGCATGATGTTTCCAAGACGTTTCCTCCCCTCCCCCAAATCCTAAATCAATACTAGAGCAAAATAGGTTTATTCCACAGAGCTGCTTTAAGTACAGCTGCAAACTAAGGAGGAGGTGGAGGCCACGCTGCCTTTGTAATGGAAAGCCTTCCCAGCTACTGCAGGTTCAGAAAAAACAGCAGAGCATTGAGCTAACCTTACTCTTCTCCTTGAAGGAGACAACAGCTCTGCTTCTTCCATTAGTGCTCAATTATCAGCTGGTCAGTTTATGGCAGTATGAGGCCTCCAGACATTTTCTGGAGGAGTATCATGTTCAGATGCATCCTGAAGTCATCTATGAATGAAATCCTCCATTATCACAGTTATCTTTTCACACAAACTCAAAAAGCCAAATACTGTGTTTCTTCCCTCCCTCTGCTCACCTCCTCCTTCTCTTTGAACCCTGTGCAAACACTTCAGACATCCCTGGAAACATCCAAGATCAGGCTGGATGGGGCTCTCAGCAGCCTGCTCTAGTGAACACGTCCCTGTTCATGGCAGGGGGGTTGGACTAGATGGCCATTAAAAAGATCCCTTTCAACCCGAACTATTCCATGATTTTATACTCCGATAACTTGGAACACAAATATTTTAAAAGCTATACAGCATCCTTGAGGTACAGCCATCTTATTTCAGCATTAGGAAATATTTATGGAGGAAAGGAACCGTTGGCTGGGATGAAGGCTCAGCAAGATAATGACACTACCATCGTTCCTTGGCAAGCACCAGGTTAAGGTGACTCGTGATCCCTTGTGATGCCAGCCGCTTGTTCCTTAACCCTGATGAGCTTCCCAATTTACAGCAGAGCTTCCAAAAACCACTCGTGCCAACATAAGCAAGAGCACAGTGCAAAGCAGAACTCCCCAAACCACCATTTCCTATTGCTCACTGGGATTACTCTATCCCAGAGCTACGGCCCAAGTTAAGCTCTATCCCTGCATGACATGTTGCGTAAAACACTTAATGTTTTAAGGTAGAGCAGGCTTGTTAGGGAAACAGCAGGAGCAGAGGAAGATATCAGAAAAAAAGGATGTTAAAGAAAATTACAATCTTTTCAAGAAGTCATTGCAAAAGGAGCAAGGTTTGAATAGCTGGAAAGAATACAACACTCGACTGAGCGAGTTATTGCTACCTAACGGGCCTACCTGCATTTTCCTTCCCAGCTTTCTGCCTCGTCCTGTCTTTTAAAGAACATATGCTCATTAAACATAAGTCACTGTCGTTGTGACAAGTCAATAACAACTTCAAATATCTGTTCTCTTCAGTATAAAAATCCAGAAGATATGCCAGTAAGAATTCCTCATAAAAACAGACCTAGTTTTTAATGTTTTGCTTATTCATCTGTGCTCATTACTTGTTCTTCATCCTCCATAGCTTACTAGAAACTAGGATACTCAGGAAAGCTTGCAAGCATTCATTACCCATTACCCTATTAAATTCAGTGGCCCCTTTGAAAAATCCAAGCCTTAACCTCCTACTGTTCTTCGTTGAGGGAACATTATAGAGAATTTTTAAAGACGGTGAGCTCACCCTTGTTCGCTGTCCCCATTCTAGAGGACAAGGTCCAGCACCAATATGAAAAAGCTGAATTACTACAGAGAACATGTAATCGAGTTGCAAAAGGCTGACTTGTTCAACTGGAGCATTGTGAAGTGCATGGTCAGCACCACTCTCCTGAGCACAGTGAGCCGTATTGGGGAGATGGGCTTAAAACCATTCACCTCTTCTTTTCCAGTGCCTTTTTCTTTTTTGGCCTAATTTCCTGAAACCAGCCATGGGGTCAGAAAACTGTTAATATAGCACACAGCAAGTAGCAGGAGCCCTTTATTTTCTTTTACACAGCTAAGCCAGCCCTTGCTGGACCTTCAAGTAGCACATGCAGCTTCAATACACCAAAAACTTTGAAAACCCATATCACAGGAACACAAACAGAACAGTCTCCATTTCAGCTGTGTTTTTTGAGACTGAAGGGTTGAAATCATTCTGACAAGTGGGGCCCTTCCACCAGAAACAATATTCTTTGATTGTTTTTAGACTTCAATGTAAACAGATAAATATTAACAAATGTCTCTGCATAATGCAGGTATTTTGTTGCAACTAGAATAAAAGTTGTTCTCACATGCTACCACAGTTTTAACCTCTGCATACGTTAATTATTTCATGTATGAGCTCTCTCCTGCTTTCACCAAATTCCAGTCGGAACTGTTCATTAGACTCCCTTAGTCATGCAAAGAGCACACGTTTAAACGTACTTTACTTGCTCAGATTCCTGGAACACATTCACACGACTGGGAATCTCTGCTGACAGACTAGTTGCCAATTTTGAAGTCTCTTGAATTATTGAGATCCATTAGAAACTTTCTGAACGTGGAAATTAAACAGCATAATCAAAAGCTAAAGGCTGCTGAGTGGGTTAGATCTATCTCTGCCCAGAACTTTCCTGCGCACCAGAAAGGGATAAAGAGATTACTCCAGCGGTTTTTTGCTGCAGTTGGGTACTGGCTCAGACAGCCTGAACTGAAAGTTTCCTTCCTTGTTTCTCACAGCATGTGCCAGCATTTCTTGATGGGAATGCAAAGATTAATTACAGCTGTACTTGCTCTGAACAAATCCTTATATTCAATACAGTCCTGCAAGATTTAGAGTAGCACTAATTAGGGCTTAGAACAACAATTCTGCAAAGACAGACATACTGAGTATTTTTTCTAATTATTTAATGCATAATAAAATTAAAGCTTCTTTCCAGAAGCAGGGTGGCATTTATTCTCAAGAGCTGGGAGCCGAAAGGACTTTTTCCAGTTTAAGAACATTAGATTTTGTGTTTTAGTGCTACTGCTGAAGGTAAGGCATCAAATCACAACTGCTACCACATGCATACAGAGAGAGACAAGGATGAGTACAATGTTCATTCTAGAATTCTTTTGGGACTCCCAGTTCTCTAATAGGCTCAAATACTAAGAGATAAAGACAAAGAAGTTTGTTCTTAATAAAAATACACAAGTAAAAAGAAATCTTTTAACTGGAAAAATGGCAATCATTAGGCCAGATGCAAATTCTCATAATGAAATTTCAACATGGGAGCTGTATCTACAAAGTTGTTTCTCTCATTCACCTTAACCACACCAAAAATAAAGTCAAGATTTATGGGCATCCAAGGGCCAAAAGCAAAAAATCCTACAGGCAGCCTTACACAGTACCATAAAAATACAAGGCTTTTTAATCTACCTCCAAGAACCTAAAAGTTAAAGAGTAGGACCACACAAGGTCTGAGTTTCAACCTTTTGGTATCCACAGACAGCTGGGCACTAATGAAGTGCATTAATGCACTGTATGCTCTACAGACTTTAGAGGAGATTTTGCCATAAGTTTTTGATCTTCAAATAAAAAAAAATAAAAAAGGAAAAATTGTAGAGTGCCGGGAATTCACTCTACAGAGTACTAGAACAGCCAGTAGCACAGCCCTTTTTATTCAGCATCTGTCTCAGTCCCCATATGGTAGGCATATCAATTTCTTGTTATCCACTTATTTATTATGTATGATCTGCTCGTTACTTTCCAACTTATCCTCCCAATTCCATGCAGGCTACATTTCATCCAGCTGCTACATTTTGTCATAATCTAAGGCCAGGAGCAATTCATGGCAGGAATCCTTTTATTTTTCCACAGAGCATTTAGTACCCAGGGCTTTAATCCTTGGTTGAGACTTCAGGTAGGTACTGAAACAGATTGCTGTTCTCTAACACTTTTCCATTTGCACTGTTTTGAAAAGGGCATAATTCAGGACTTTTCTGGTTCTCGTTATTTCTCTGCAACAGCAGAAAGTATTTAAGAACAGCTAATATCCACTTCACCCATCACACAGCTTTCTGTGGATGGTTCTGCTTGACAGAATCGCTTCTCTTACTGAGATGAGGCAGTGCACAAGTAGATTTTGCTAGAATTCAGAGTGATTTGCAGCGTAGAATGATTTATGACCTTTGATTCTCTAAACGGTTTTGAATCCAGTCTACTCTAAATGCAAGTTCTTCTCACCTCTTGCTCAGTGGCACTTAAAGCAGAACTGAGATTACTCAGTGAAGCTCTCCTCGGTGTGACAGACAGCGTGGGATGAAGGTGTCCTCAGCGCTGCCTCCTGCTCCAGCTCAGTCCTGAATTTGAACCTCAGCGACTGTCATGACACACTGGTGCTGGTACAGCCAAACACCACGCTGCTCAAGGAGTTCTGGTGGTGGCAGCAGGCCCATTAACATATCTTATTTAAACATTTACTTTTTGAATACTGCAAATATAATAGGAGACTGAGCATTTAACTTCTGTAGATGCAAAGTGACAAACTATACAGCATTAGCCAAAATCCACAGAATTTTCTGCAAAGGTTTCCAGCTGCGTTTTGCCTTATGGTACCTTTCAATTTTTAATAAAACCCAAACTATAACTCACTAAGTCTCACCTCCTTTAACAAAATGCCACTTTTGTTTGGGAGTTCCTTCTTGAGACTTTGATCTGAAAAAAATTTTCCTATTTGGTTTTAGAGACAGGATTAGAAGCCAGGGACTCCAACTGCTAATCCTTCCTACTACAGACGAGCCACAACGCTCTGCAGTATTATACTTCAACAAGCAATTAAACTTCATCTGCTGTACAAAGATGAGTCAAACTCTGTAACTTGACCATAAACTTTTGAGGTCTTGGGATCAGAGGACAGAACTAGAACTAAGAATTCAAATCTGGACCTTTTGCTCTTAATTGCCTTGTTTCGATATTTAACTGAAGAGAAACATCTCTGTAACTCACCCCACTGTACGAGTCCAGAGCAGGATGTTGTTCAAGCCACACAGATAAAGCCCACAAGTTCACAATCTTTTAAAATAATACGATATCTTATGTCAGATTAAACCACTGTTTCAGAATTCTAACATAAAAAAATAATCAGATTATAATAGGCTATTGCTATTATCTTTATAACAACAAATTTAAGGGAAGGCTTAGTTTATATAACACCATCATTCCTTAAGTGTAATAGCTAAATTCCAACAGGCCTATTTACCATCCACAGCTTCACAACTAGCTTTCAAATAAATGAAATTTCATGTAACATTGTTAGATACAGATGTACTTTACTTTCAGCATTAACACAGTATAATTACAAAATACCAAGGCTCAACAAGTCCATTGTTTTTTAAAAAAATAAAATATGTTCTGGGTCAGAGTGGTATGCCCCATCCAGATCTAGAAAAGACAAAAAAAAAAAATCCATATAACTTCCCCAGTCATCATTTAGTTTCACAGGAGTTCTGCAAACTAGAAATACCCAAGCAAAGCTCAAAAGTGATTTGGCAAAGGGCTAGTTCCAATTAGGTGCATTAAATGGTAACAAGATTTCCCATGCTGGCACTGTGACAGTGTGGCTACTTCCTTTGTACATCTCACCAGCACTGGTCAAGCCCCAGTGGATTTCACTGATGAAATGGGGGAGTTTCATGGCTCTGGAAAAAAAACAATAATAAAATCCTTACAGAATAAGCAACATTCACAGCCTCTTGTGTAAGCTCTTTTAGCAAACTACTGTTTGAGTATGAAAGGCTCATTTTTGTGTCATGGCCAATTGTATAAGCTGGAGCTGATTTGACACTCGGTATTTCCTCAAGTGCATCAGCAAAAGCATTATGTCGAAACCAGGCACAAGTACTGCTGCAGTGCAGTGGCATATATGATGAAAGAAGAGTAAAATGCTTAGAAATAGGCATTTAAGGCTAACTCTACTCTGCCTTTGCATCTTAAAGACAAATGATCAGTTTGAAACTTTTATTTACGGATTCAAGAAATCTCTATTAAAGTGCACTGAAGGATTCTGACAAAATAGAGCCCACTCCTGTAGATTTAACGCATTACTTCAAAAGTCACTCACTCCTCACGTGAAGCCAGAACTCTGCTTTGCTGCCCAGCCTCTCAATTCACTTGGCTTAGAGAGACAGGCAATTGCTGTCACACAACCTCCA
>JAOXNO010000070.1:3258927-3313623 GCA_028565335.1 Limnodromus scolopaceus
GGGTGTCAGCCACCCCTCCCAGTTTGGTATCATCAGTGAACTTGCTGAGGATACACTCTGTCCCCTGGTCCAGGTCACTGATGGATATGTTGAACAGGACTGGAGCAGCAACAGTTTGTCCACTCTGTACCAAAAATTAGAGGGAATGAGTAGTGCATCACCTCCGTAACACCCAAAACACACAGGTGGCTGCCTAAGAGGCTTCGAAGCCACCAGCTCCTTGCCTAAGGAGAATGCAGCAACAAAGCTGTACTAAGCTGTACAGGAGCAGGCTGTTCACTACGCAACATTTCCAGCCCACTGTCTGTTCTGGCAGGCATAATTTAACCACTTCGATTTATTTCAAGTGTCTGCTTAGAGGGGAAAAAAACCCAGTTAATTCATAGGAGAGTGACTCGTGTCTTGTTACAAATATCCCCCAAACCCCCACACCTCAAAGCACCCAGAGAATGGTGAATCGATATAAAAGAAAGAGTCAAACAGTCTTTAAAACATTTTCCAGAGTCTTCCCACATCCAAGGCTTCAGAGGCTCTTAGTATTTGAAGTATTACTGGAAGTGTTCCATACAATTCCCTGTGCAGAGATCTAAAAATAGCTATGGACACAGTAGTAAGTTTTTGTCTCTATTTGCAGGCCCCTTACTTCCCTCTCAGGAACCACTACTTCCCATTAATGCTGACATTTCTTCTTATTTTTTTTCAAAGGAACTATTAAACATTAGAAATTCTTTCAACAGTGCGGTGAACACCAATAACAATAACACATCAGTAAGAACAATGAAATTTAAATCGACACTCTAGTGGTGTATCATTAAGATATTCTGTATATTAAGAATAATTGCATTAAAACAGATGTTTTTTGCAGCCCCCTTGGACAGCCACGCTCTTCTGTATGAAGAAGGGTGGGTATCTGTAAACACAACTCAGAAGCCAATCTGGGAGCACGTGAATAACTCAGCACAACTGCCTTCACTGCAAAAAGGCTTTGGAGTTCAGAATAAATAGCCCTATCAATCCTGAAGAGATAAGAATATGACTTGTAGCCCAGGAGAAGTCCAGGAGCTGTTGAAATCCATAGTCACAGGCCAGAAAGACTCGGTACTTTGAAGGGAAGCAGTAAGAATCATTCAAATAAAGATACTACTTTGACTAAGAGTAGTTAGGATAGAGATTAAAAACCAAACAAAACCAAAACAGTGTGCACATTTAAAAACCCCAATCTGATAAAACAATGTCAATTTTGCTTTAAGGATTGATGAAGCCAGATGACAGCTCTGCAGATCTGCTCCTTGATAGCTTAAGCTCTGTAGCAGCGCTACTGCACAATATGTATCTGTTCTGACCAGGACAAAAGTGTAATTTTCTTGCCTGACAAGCCCTGTTTGTCCCATCTTTACCCACAATGACACGAAGCATGCCAAGCTGCGAGAAGTCATGACAAGTAGCTAACCTCACTTTAGATTTTATGTTTGTTCTGGACACGTTGAACCAGAAGTGAATGGCTTCTCGCATTTTCCCACTAGAGACCTGGGAGGAAGAAGAAAACCCAACAAAATAAAACCCACCTGACCAAAGCAATTCCTACATTGACCTCAATCTCCATGATTTATGACATAAAAGGAAACATCTTTTATGGGTGCAAAAAAATCTTGCAGATTATTATACATGCACCTGAACTCCCAAGTGCACCTAAATACCGGTTATTAGGCTCAAACCAAAGAAGCTTCCACCCTTTGAGCTAACTCATAATTGAAATCCCAAGGCCCTTTCCCCGAGGAAGCCATTCAAAATAGAATTTGTCTCCACCTGCTGGCAATGAAGAATTAACACCCAGTTGCCCAAAACTACCATGGGCAACCCCAAAAGAACAAATGTTACAGGACATTTTCAGACACATGATAAATGTATTTCTTTCTACCATACAGACAGAAAACGGGGTGGGATAATGAGGGCAAGGGAGAAGAATCACATACTGATTACAAAGGAATTCCTATCCTAGTGGTTAAAAAACGAGGACAGAGACGTGACAATGTAACCAAACGTACAATGAAGCTTTTGTCTCCAAACTACTTGGCTCGCATACAAGGAACAGAGGAACTTGGGTCGGTGGGGACAGGCTGGGGTGGGGGAAGAGCGAGAGGCTGATGTTTGTGAAAAGAAAGTGAAATTGGTTCGTCTGCTTTAAGAAAGACGGTGAAGGAAAAAAAAAAGCAAAAAAAAAAGCACCCAGCTATTGTAGAATCCACCCACTCACTTCTGAAAGGCTCAAAGACCCAGACAGGGATTTACAGCCAGCACTTCCAGGCACTGAATATGAAGCAGAAAAACACTCAAATGCCCAGAGGCAGCTTCTGTGGTCCCAGAGAAGCAGCTTTCAGATTGCACGAGGTTATGGTCAGAGCCATTTTCTTTCAACAAGTTCACTACTGCTGAGTCAGTCATTAAACCCAGCCTTACAGACCAGAGGAAGACACCTGTACACTGCAATTTTCAGCTCTAGTTAACCAACCAACATGTTTTCACTCTTTATTTTTAAACAAAGTCACACAACTTCCTGGAGAAACATGGAGAGTTCAAAAGCAGACCAATATAACCCTATGGCTTAGAAGCCAAAATAATAGCAATAATAAAAAAAAAGCTGATGTTGCCTGTAAGATGAGGGTGAAGAAAACATCAGTGCTGAGCAAGGTCATTATCAAAAATCATAGTAATGTAAAGCTTCAAGATTTTGGTGATGATTTTAAGACTACTATAGAGACAAATTCAGTTCAAACCAATTATATTCCATTTAATAGCTTGCTTATACTAAATAAGAAAGGGAGTGCTGATACAGAGGTTTTCTTTAGCCTTAGTTAAAATCGTTCAGAAAAGATTTATTTTCTCAGAGTCCACTATATCTGGCTTCTATTTATTTACACGAGTCTATATCCAGCAAGTGTTTAAACTAAATTAAGGTATGGGTTTATACATATCATATACAAGTATAAATAAGGCATCTCCTTAAACCACCTGCTTTCTTTAAAAAGTTGTGTAGTTACACATTTTTTAAATTATTTTTTTAAAGCAATTTTACTGCTGCTAATCCCCATGCACTCAGGGAACCAGGCTTCTGCTGAACCTAGCAGCAAGGCGTGGAAACTTGTTCAAGTTAAGGTATTAATAATTTGTTTAGTGACCAAACCAGAAGCAGCATTTGTATCCTTGAGAACAACTTACTACTTTTTAAAAACGCTTTTGCAGTAAGTGCTTTTTATTTACAATTGAGGTACTTTATAAACTCCTGGTGATGCAGTATGCACAGTAAAATAATAACACCCAGGATTTTCGGGTTCTTTGTGCCGCAGATGCACACAGCGGGACTGAGTTACACAGAATTTCTGTAATACACTACTTTGTTGCACTAGGGACCAGTTCACAGCTCTGGTGCCTGCAGCAGTTCCACTTGCCCCAGTAACATTAAAGGGGTTATATGAATGCCATCCAAAGAGGTTCATGATAGAACTATACCATGATGTTGAAGATGACAGCATATTAAACAATTGCTTGTAGGCCTATATGCTTGGCTTTTACGGGGCTTTTTTGTTTTTTGGTATTTCCTGTTTAATCCTCAAAGCCAGAGAATGCAGAGGTAGGCCTACTAGTCCTGGAATGCTATTTATTCAAACTGCATTTCTTTTTTCCAGTTTCATGCAATTTTATTGCTAACCAGTACAGGAACAAACCTCCCACATGATCCCAATCTGAATCTCACTTAAAAATGAAACTCGTGCTTGATCATAGCATTTCCCAGGAAAAAAAATAAATTCTTAACAGGCTGTTGATGCAATCATTGCTTATTATACTGGATTCTCTTAGTAGTTGTCTCATGTTAAATTCAAGTTCCCTGTGGCATGAACCATCCTTTTATTCCACGTTTGAACAGTGTTTAGAACAGCAAAGTCTTAGTCTGTGTCTACAGACACGAGGAATTATGAATCAACTGATCTATCTTCTCTCCCCGCCTGCACATCCTCCCCCCATCCCAAACACAGAAATCATTACATTTTTAGCCTAAGGAAATTAGATTTATACAATCATCCTGTGGCAATTTTACCTAGTCTTTTTATTTACTCTTTAGCTATTTACCAGTCTCAAGATATTTCAGAGACAGATTTCAAAGGTGCAACAAGACTCAAATACACATTTATTAGTGGAGACAGATCAGTACCTAAAGGCTGCAATATGAGTTTAATTACAGCATTAAGACACTAGAGAATCCACACAGAGAAGCAGCACAAGGAAACAAACCATGAGAGTTCCACTGTTGAATTTCTCTAGTTTTTCTATAGCTATATCAAGTTCCCTTGTAAGAGTCTAAGGGAGACTATACAAAGCCATGTTTCTAACCTCTACCTAAGTCCTCTAATGAAGCTTTGATAATATATCTAGCCATGAAGAATTTCACCTTTAACTTTTTTGTTAAAGGTGCCTTTTTTTTTTTACCCTTAAGAAAAGCTGAATGAAGTTTAGAGACAGAACACCCAAACCAAAGAATTCTACCTGCAGACTAAAGCATAATTAATACATTAAAATCATAAAGATAAATTAATTAGAACAATTAGACTATCACCCCGTTTCATATGTTAAACATGGTTCTAGGCTGCAATGATCAGTACCTTGTTTCACTGAACAGAGAAGAAAGAGAATAAAAGCACCTCCATCATGTACATAGGAAGAAAAAGTAGTGGATTACGAACAGCTGTCAGAAACATATTCCATACCAGAAGTGCAGCTATTTTGGCACAAGAACATGAAAACCT
The DNA here is from genome assembly GCA_028565335.1 of Limnodromus scolopaceus. Taxonomy (NCBI): domain Eukaryota; kingdom Metazoa; phylum Chordata; class Aves; order Charadriiformes; family Scolopacidae; genus Limnodromus; species Limnodromus scolopaceus. The sequence continues at coordinate 3,263,727 of JAOXNO010000070.1, forward strand.
ACTAACAAGAAAGCAAGGAAGATAGCACATTTTTAAGCTCACTGTCATCTTTCAGTTGCTTATCCAAGTTTCACTTGCAGACGTCAGGATGAAAAGAAACAGTCAAAGAGCAGCAGCCGGAATGGGTGTTGCATTCACTTCAAAAGATCTGCACACAGGAACAGTTTGCCAGTATCAATATAGTGCAAGCTGGCAGGACTGGAAAGTTACAAATTAAGTGTGCCTTCATCAGTGACCTACTATGAACAGACCTACTGAGCTGCTAAAATATTTTTAGTTCAACCAATTCCTGCCTTTTTTGGTTCCTCTTGCTCTTCCAGTTTATCCAGTCATGTGCACTTTTCCACTCCCTCTTACTGCCATGTAGTTTTTCAAGTTTGGCTCCACTTACGACTTGTTTCTGCGGCCGAAGAGCTCAGATTTACAGCATTACGACAAACAGCTCCTGTAATGGCTAAACCTCGCACAGAGCAAGCGATCTTTCAGCTGAAGAGATATTTCTGCAGCAGGGAACTTTTCTCCTCCCACCACGGAGATTTCACTGAAATTCACTGAATTTTTTTTAGAGTTGGAAGGGACCACAGAGATCATCTACTCCAACTCCCCAGATGGATGTACTCACCAGCTGATACTCGCTCCGACGGCTGAAGGCTTCCTTGATTCCCGAATCCCTCCAGAGCGCGCCCAGTGCAGGTACGTAGAGCTGGAAGGTGGCAGGCTCGATGGGCATTCCAGCTTTGTTTTCAAAAGCCATCAGAAACATTCCGTGCTTCTCATTCTCCGTGTACTGCCAAGGGATTCCCAGTTTGTCCCGTGCATCAACCAGAACCCTGCAGCCCTAAAGAATGGTTCAGATAAGAAAGTCAGTGATAAAAAGATTAAAGTGTAAAAGAAGCAAGATTCAGAGGTACTTGAAGCTTTATTTTTATTTTTTGTTTTGGACGCTATTCTGATGAGACTGAACTCAGGAGAGAATCACAAACACTGTTTATTGCAACATCTTCAATAGAAGTAAGATGGAAAGAGCTTGCTTTTGTAAGTAACTTAGCCCCAGTGTATTTCTCCAGGTGGAAAAAAATACTAGCAGCAACAGGTAGTTGCAACAAGCAATACTTCCAACAGATAATAAACGCAAACATCAAAGCATAGAATCATAGAATGGTTTGGGTTGGAAGGGACCTTAGAGATCATCTAGTTCCAACCCCCCTGCCATGGGCAGGGACATCTCCTACTAGGGCAGGTTGCTCAAAGCCTCATCCAGCCTGGCCTTGAACCCCTCCAGGGATGTGTAAGAGAAGTGTCTGGGAACCAATGTATGATCCTCAAAACTGCAATTTTAAAAGTAACACCATGTCTGAAACTGTATTCTTCCATTTTTCTCTTTACATTTGGGTTTTAGATACCAAAAACGGCATACTACTTTCTCCAGCATCAGAAAAGTGTTAAAAAAATATTATTGAAAGAACATAGTGTATATTTGGGTGAAGCAAAGTATATTGAACATCCAAAATTGAGGAAACAGTAACTTCCAGTGCTATATGCATCCACCAACTAGTTAAACATTGAGGTAAGAAAAGACAGCAATACCAAACTCTCAAGACCCCAAAAGTAAAGCTGCTGTAAAGTAGGATTTTGACATGACTTACTAGGATCCTATACAGCACTGCCATCCAACTTTAAAAACTTCTCAAAAACTTGCTGTAAATGAGCATCTTCTGTTGAGACACTTCCATGTAAATGGTTACCTCCAGCAGGAAAGCCCAGCAGGATGAGCACTGAAGACACAGCACAGATTTCAAGCTACTGGGCCCAGTAAAGCAGGTGCAATTTTCCACCAGCATCAGCTCACGTTTTGAATTTGCCAGACATTTGCTAACAAGTCAGGACAGGTAAGAGTGGGCACTCTAAATCTGGAAATAATCTGGAAGGAAAGCGATCTAGTTCTCAAATTTAACTCCAGATTACTGAGACTGCTTAATTTCACATTTTGCAGTTTTTATGGAAACTTAGTTTGCCATTCATGGCAACAAGCCGAACACATGAGGTTAAATAACTTGGAGACTTCAGTTTTGAATCGAACTACTCCTACACCGAATAGCTTCAGGTGGCCAACGAGTCTCTCTCATAGTAAGCACCGTTTTAATCATGGATAGATCCATTAGCACTTGAGATGCTAAGCCACCATTATCTAATTCATAAGTAAAATCTCTATATTAATAATAAGCTACATTTCTCATTGTGTTGAACTTTTGACTTTACAGTTTAGGAAAATAAATAAAATAAACCCCAAAACTGAAGTTCTGTTCAGTTACTCACATTAACCTCCACATTATGGGACTGAATTTTTTTTCTTTAGTATACTTTAAGCTATCAAGACTGCATATATGTTTTCTTACCACTTGAACCTTTCACCTCTCCAGTCCTTTTACAGCACCATACAACAAGAACAGTAACTTTCCCAATGGAAATTAAGATTGGGGAGGGAAGTGAGAAGCAACTTCGTGTGAGTGTCACAGAACAGGAACTCAAAGCCAAGCATCACGGTTGTCACTGTGTAACAGTGTTCCTGAAGTGCTGCTTCCCCAAAATGTAAATATTTATGGTTCTCCAGTGATTGTTAATTTCCTTTTATAAAGTAGAGAATATATCACCACAATACCATGAAAAGACTAAAATTGAATGTATTTACAAACTGCTGCTTTAAATTCCAGACATAGCTATCCAGTAATTCTGTCATACAGAGCAAAAGCCAACTCTCTTTCCAAGTTACAGAATTTATCTCTTTATTAACAGAAGCCTTTACATCTGCTTTATTTGAATGGTGTTAAACGTAAGCAGGAGGAAAAAAAACAACCCCACCACTTACAAGGTTTTGTCTCCAAATTGCAGATGCCTGCTCTACACCTCTCACCCTCAGACACTTGCAAACCCATCACTGGCAGAGACCTCCAGCTCGGCCGCGATTCAAAGTCAGTGGTGGCTCCCCACGCCCTGAGCTGAGAAATTCAAGATTAATTTTTTCCAAAGCCCCGGGGGTAACCGAGACTGGCAGGACCCCGCTATTTCTAGGTATTTAGTGCCAGGTTTGTTTCTGCTCAGCAAGGAGTGTTTATAGAGAGAAAGGGCACGTCGGCCGGGCGATCCCCATCTCTCCATCATCTCCCAGCCCACACACACCAGCCCTGACCTTTCACCTGCTTCAGCTCCGGCTCTCCCCAACCATCTCTCCTTTTCCATCTGACAGCTCCCGGGGCCGTTTAACCCTTACCCATCTCACAGCTACCACAGTCCCTTCAGAGCCTCTCCAGGGAAAGATGGCACAATTCCCATTGGGATACAGCGGGACCTCAGTCCAGTGCACATCCCCACACTGTCCCTCTGCCTCTCCTTGCTCCCCCTGGAGATACAGGGGGACCTCACGAGACTCTTGTTCAAAGTTTGGAAGAAAACTACAGGACGGAGTGTCAATCGAGGGCGTAGGGACTGCTCCGGTCCCAGAATAGTCACTTATCTGCTGGCTGCTGCTCCTTGGAAAGGCAGGTTTGAGCCTCCCCAGGGCGTGAGAGGGAACCAAGCTCAGACCCCACACACTCAGTGCCAGGAGGTGACCCACGGGGAGCGCGGAGCAGCAGCACCTTCCTCTGCCCGACATAAACGGCCATCACCGAATCACATACAGAGCCATCAGCGTTGGCAGAGACAGGTACAGACACTCAGAAAAGGTCAATTTTAAATACTGAATGAAGAACATAAAAAAAGAAAGGAAACAGGTTAGCAAGAATTCTGTCCTACACATATCCACAGGAACAGTACCGCCCAAAAAAAATCAGAATTTGCCAAACGCACCAGCTTTATGATATACACCTAAAATGCACCAGGAGTAAAAGCTTTACGTAACGAGCAGAACAGCCAGCGTTTCTTCCCCCCAGCTCTCAGCAGTTAGAAGTATTTGTGACTCAGCAAGATCCCCAGTACAGCGAATCTGAACTTAACATTTCACCATCTCCGCAAAGCGGTTCTATAAATGCTACGAGCAGATGTCAGAAAGATGAGGAGAAACAGAGAAATGGCCAAATTTAGATCCCGCGCATTGCTATTCTCGCATTTCAAAATCACTGGTTACACTGCTTTTTGCAGCCAAAATGAGCATTCGATAATCCTTGCCCCGTTAATCTGCAGTACAAGGTACCATAGGAAAGGTTCCCTCTTTCTGGAAATATATTCAAAACACCTTCCATACCTCTTTCCTTTGTAGTTAAACTTGCTTAAAAGTTTATACATACTGTTGATGCCCAGAGGTAAAGATCTCATTTAGAAGATTAAATTTAATTAAAATTCCTATAATTTCCATTTATTGTAGAATGAACAGAATAGTTTAATATATTTAATAATAAGTATTTATCAAAACTGAATTTAGACACAGACAACACTGGCACAAATAAGACAAAAAACCCACCACACAGGTCTCATTGCATGTACAACACACCCCCCCCCCCCCGAGCTCTAACAACAAAGAGATCAGACTGTTTTCACTGCAGTGCTCATTTCACAGTAAACCTTCCCAACACTGCTGAGGTAGTTTTTCTCATTTTCTACCACTACAGAAAACGTCAATTCAGTCTTTCATTCAGAAGATTGAATACTGTCAACTACCATTCTGTTTTCTAATACAGAATATGGGAAAAAAACGTGGCAACAACTTTTGATACGAAAAACTTCTGAATAGCTCATCTGATCCAAAGCTCTTGTGCTGCAATCAAAGTAGGGCCCAGAATAAGCACAGGTGGAAAGAATTAAAATTCACAGATAAGAATAGTGTCAAGCATCCAAAAATAGCAAGCCAGCAGCACACTGGAAGCACCAGTTAGGGAAGAAAAATAGGAAGTTCTCCATTCTATTCCTTTCCTAATAATTTTTTTGCATATTCAAGTCACTGTATAAATCCCTGGCGTACACAGAACTTGACTGGAAATGGGGTAGAACCTGAAAAGGTGTACCAAGAGTGTGACGTGATCTAACTCATGAAGTATCATATCTTAGAAAGAAGAAACCACTAAAGAAATCTAGAAATCACCTTTTTTTCTGAACTGTGAACTAAGGCACAATATATCAGAAATCTATGGAAGTGACAAACCACACGGAGAAGGGGAGTAGAGAGAAACTGTTCTTTCCCCATCTCTTGCTACACGTGTACGAGTGGTTCAGCAGCAACAGTCATCAAACAGAAGGCTGAACTAAAAGAAGGGGTTTTCCTATATACCCCCCCCAGCGAGACGAACTCATTTATACAGGACGTCGGCCAAAAGTATAAATGGACTCAAAAAGTAAATTTAGACAAATTGATGGAAGAAAGGTCCAAAAAAGACTATTCGATTACATTCCAGATGCAACTCCTGGCTCAAGAAGTTTCCGAACCCAAAGGCTGCCAATAACTGGAAGAGTACACCCAAGGATCACGTTGCCGCCTTCTTGTACCCGTTTTTGGTTGTGGGTATTTTTTTTTTTTTCACACCAGACACAAAGTGCTCGATCCTTGGCCTGAGAGAGCGCAGCTGTTCGGCACCAAGCACAATGTTTGCTGCTCAGCAGCGGTATGAAGGTTTTACGAGCATTTGCACAAATGCTCGTTACTAGGACTGGCTCAAATTATTTTTGTCTCCTTTACTTTTGAAACTGCTCTAGCTTTGAAAAAAAAAAAAAAATAATCAGGATTGTCTTGCATTTTTAAACAATAATGAAATTATTTTGTGGGAATTATTAGTTATGACCAGCTAACACCATTTAAACACCATTCACACCAGTGAAGCTTGCCAATATATGAAAAGAAGCGTTGCAGTATTTGAAGAGCAGCGTGATTTAAGAATATCTTACATGAATAGTTACACTACTGTATATAACACAACATTCCCATTTCCAATTATTCACATATTCCAGTACCTGAAGCATTCATTACCCTAAAAATCCCACACCTCTCACCAGATGGATCAACTTGGAGGCTGAGAGAACACACCACAGTTAATGACCAAACACGCAATGGAAACAATAGGTTTGGGGGGCACTGGTTTACAAGCAAGGGCAGGTTCTTCCATGCGCAAACCAACAGCCAAGTGATGAAAAGATTTGGTTATTCTAGTCAAGTGTCTAGAGAGACCTTGCAAAACTACTTACAGTTTGTATACAAATAGAAAACTCTCCTACAGCGCGTTTTCTCAAAATAATTTTAAGGAACTATTACTGGATATGAGATCACACACAACAGAGCAACTCCTAGACATGAAATATTGCAGGAACTACTTTTTAAGCTTTCACCATTAATAAAATTGCTCAACCTCATACCAAAGCCCTAGATGTCCAGCATCTATATCGCTTACGGAAATTGTTGTCAGAGAAGTGCTGATCACTGCCGAGTACTTGACGGGGGGACTCCAAGTCACAGCTAACAGGCAACGCTGTCCTCTCCTGTGGCTGCAAACCAGCACGAACACCGCAGGCAACAGGGAGATTCAAATCTGTTTCCTACTGTGTGTTTTTCCTCACTGTTGTTGACAAGGAGCTGGCAAAGCCTGGGGATCACAATTCACAGAGACCAATATAAATCTGAGCCAACGCCAAAAGGAGTGCTCCCACCTCGGCAAGATATGTCCAGTCCACGCCAGTAGAAGCGGATGGAGTGATGGAGCTATATGAACTCAGGTCCAGCTGGACCCACAAGTTTAACTGTAGCAAAAAAACCCACAACAGCTCCGAGATCACTGGTGCCAACACAAGAGAGAGAAAGCTGAATCACACAGCCCTTAGATGGGACTGGACTTTTCAGCAGCAACACTTACTGGCAAGTAAAGAAAGATGGTAAAATGTAACCTACGCGTATTTTTAGAAAACGCCTCTTAACCTTCTAAAAAAGATGTTTTCAAATGCAATTTGTAAAAATAAAGTTGTCAGTGTTTGCAAATATAGTGGTGTGCACTTTTTTTTTTTTAAAATTGCTATCTGGAGCACTGGGAAGAAGGCGATCTACTACTAACACACTAATAGCAAAGCAATCAGGTTTTCAGCACACTATTGTAAAAGCATTAACAGTGGTTTTATTTGATCTATGTCCTTGGAATGTTATAGCCAAGCACCCAATGTCACTAAGGACAAGGTTTCCTATTACAGAGCAGCCAGTTTAACCATCAGGTACCATCAAAAGGGGCATCTTTCCTGGCAGCACAGTTCCACCCTCTCTTGTCCCATAGGTTTGTCCCTCGTCTGAGCCCACGAGCCAATCCAGTGTGCAAACATCACCAAAAACCATAGTCATTCATATAAAAAGTAATTTCCGCCACGTCTATTAGTTTGATGTGAGACAGACACAAGGGTAGGGTGGGAGCAGCCCCAGTTAACCCAGTTAGACAACAAAAAGGCTCAACACCTATGCATGTATTTTCACCATTCAGATATTCCAGTGCCACCCAGGTGAGGGGAAGGTAAACAGTAAAGAAGACCTACCTTCCAGCCCAACATACAAATAAGAGATGGGAACAAAGGGGAAGTGTCATTTACTTAGTCCACAGGAACACGAACATTAAGAAACATTTGGATTAGCCACTGAATCTCTGAATTGGGAGCAGCAGTGATGTCTGCTTGTCTGGAAACTCTGAAAAGAGTCCTTGTCTTTGACTGAATCCAGCAAAATGACGATAAATGCAGCAGAAGAAAAATACTCTCCCTGCAAGCTTTACTTGCAGCTAGGCAGAAAGCAGAGAGATGATGAACTGAGAAGTGACAATTGGTGCAGGACCTTAAAAAAAAAAAAAGTTCTGAGTTAATGCTTACATTAACAGGTTTATCCTCTTCCTGAGACCATCACACGAAGTTCATAATTAGTTTGTGCTTTTGGTGGAGCAGAAGCAACGTCTGCAGTTCCAAAAGCATCCCCATCGGGTTCAGCAGGACCTTGTCATGCTGCCCTCAAAACATACTGCCCAGTACCCAGCAGACGTGCTCAGACAGAAGCAAAGGGCCTTCCACACCAGGGTAAGACCAGTTCCTCACTCCCACAAAGGTGAAAAAAAAAAAACAAACCCATGCAATGAAGGTAATTAATTTGGAAACTCTACAGCCTCCAATTCCATCTAGCTTTTTCTCTTGTTATAATTTGTATTGAACTTGCTTTTTCAAACAATGTGCTTGCCTTTGTTTCAAAGTTTTCTTGTAAACAGTGTTAGTAGCACAGTTCGCTAATTTCCTTGCCAATACTGTTTCCAAGTAAATTATAAAATTATATGTATACTCAACCAACTGACTAAAATATAAGCTCCCAAATTTGGTCACCCAAGTGACTAAACTTTTGTCTGGAGAACATCAAAGTACGTGTCTACAGTCTCCAGGGTCTAACTCATGTTCTGCAACACTAATGACTACATCACAAGAGTACTGTAAGCTCTATTTTGGAACAACAATGAATATTTATCACTTACTACTGACCATTACTCCTCTTCCACCATCCACCATGATTAAGACAAATTGCTCTCTCCAAACCCAGCCAAGAGACGCCTCAAACACAAAGACCACCAGAGCTGATGAAATTTGTATTTAAGACACAGAAAATATATTAGTGAGAAGTTAGCAAGAGTTTCATTGATTAAATGAATCTGGAACAGCAAGACCAACAAGAATCATAAAGGGGTTTTGTCTTTTTTTTTCTTTTCCACATAATTTTGTGAATATTATTTTTCATATTAAAATAACCACTAAACAGTAAATGCACAAAGCAAGGATAATCAGATTTAAATACCAGTTTATCATGGAACTTTAGCAGTTGTGTGTTAAATTTAATGGAAAAGCTCTTAAAGAGCCCCAGTTCCTACAGAGCGTTCTCCTTGTCACCCTTTTCAAAAGAAGCTGTTCCAGTGGGAATGAGGTTGACACTGTCCTGTGCCAAACTGCTCAAGTACAGCTAGACCCCAGCTCTGAAGTAACAGATTGTGTGTCACTATCATCACCTCCTAACAAGTTACCTAATTCATTTGCACGTAACCCCAAAGAAACGTGGAGTCAAGTCGATGTAAAGACTAACCCGAGTGTACACAATGAAAAGACGTATTCCCCCTGCCTTTGTAGGCTATTAGGAGAAACACGTTTGTGTTATAAGTGACGAGGCAATTGGGTCACATCACGTGTAGCTCCCAACTAAACTGAGGAATATTTTTTTCCCCATTTGCCAGAGTTTGTATCTGTACCTGACTGAAACCCCCAAGTTGGTTTGTTTTTCAATGACACAACGCCAGAGACCATAAACACAACATCAGCCCAACCAAGGCATACACCGTACCTGCAGCAACAAAGCAGCAGCACTCCAGGTTTAGTATTGGTTGCAGAAATCCAAAATTCTTCTTAAAAATAGATTTCAGCACAGGCTATTATTTTGCCCACTTTACTGTCACTCATATTTATGCTGTTGAGGAGAAACGCTCTTGAGCATGCCAAATCTTTAGTTGGTTTTTTTTTTTCTCCCCACTCAGAGCCCACAAATGAAGTTACACATCGTTTCCTGATTAGTCCGTTCCTCCACAATTCCAGGCTTTTGAATTCCTTAGTCAATCACCACAATTGAGGCCACGGACAAGAAAACACTCATGGATGAATTGAAACCTTGAGCCAGCCTTCCCACTTTCAAAATGGAAACTATTGTTACCAAAAAACTCAACAGATTATACTATGGGCTTTTAAAAGCTGAATTTTTTCTTTCGAGATTGAAATCTCCCAAACAAGCTGGTGCGGGTACCATTCTGGTGCTTGTAGATTAATTATTTTCTTGTGCAGCTAAACTGGGTTTTCTCAAGTAGCATGCTGTTCTCATACTTGAAACAAAAAAACCTCAACATTTAGACAAGGAACATCAGAGCCACGATTCATTAACTGTTATCAAAGGAATCAAGTAGAGTAGCAAGGCCAACCCATCTGTTTGGGAAGGCATCAAAAGATTACCCCTTCAGCTACAGTCGGAAGGCATCAAAACGTTCATGTAACTCCAGCAGCCATTTCTTAGATTTGAAATTTAAAGTACACAAAAAGTTTTCTAAGTTCCTCTGAATATCCAAGTCGCCTTAAAATTCACGCTGCGCAGCGAGTCCTGTCCCATCCGCTTTCCTTTTCCAGGTGGGTGTGCTGAAGTCATGAAGCCTGTGTACTCATACCAGAACATTAACACTACTGCTTTTCACTTCACTCATCAAAAAGTTCCAAAAAGTTACTTTGAAACTTAGCCTCGATTAACAAGCAAAACCCTAGTTAACCGATGACTATTTACCTTAAACCAAAGCAAAACTAATGTATTTGAAGACCGTCCCACAAATGCCAGAAAAAGCTAGCGAGGCCCTGAACCATCACCTGTACTAAATGGAAAAGTAAATTCTGTATCATAGATTTATTTCGTTTCAGCATTTTGTTTCTAACTAGGGTTCCCCAAAGCAGGGGATGAGAAAGAGAACAGAGTAAGGAAAGAACTCAGCATTAAGAATATATCAGAAAAGTGAGAAGCTGAAAACTCAAAATAAAGCTGAAGCTGATGCTAACGTCAGTTCATACTTAGCACCTTTATTTTTGAAGACGTTTCAGGTTCAATTCTCTGAATCAGCCCCTTCATTCTCCGTAAGCTGCACGGAGTGCCCAAATACTACTGCAATAAGCACTTTAGAATTATCAAGCACTATTGAGAGAGTAGTAATCCTCCTCCTTCAGAGAGAAGTTTAGTCATGGTTGGAAAATGAAAATTGACCATTTAATCCCAGAGATTTACACCGCATTTCTAACTCAGATCTCAGTGCTGTAGAAGCTTAACAGAACCATTGTTTGACCATGCTGAGAACTGTGTGGAAAAAGGGGCTAAGGTTGCTGCAGCTGTACTTCCCGACGTCAAACAGATTTATATGCTATTCAGTAGGATCATTTTCATTTCACATTGTCCATGTATTGTATTATAAAAATTCATCTTATATCCTTTAAGTTAGATACATGGTGATGTCCACTCCATTTAGACTTAATGGATGGTCATTCCAGTCTGAGCCTCCTGAAAAAGTGAAAGAACCTGTAGTCTGAACACTTTATTACAGAAAAAATGGCAATCAGGCTCATTTGACAATTTACACCATCAGGCGTTTGTGGGACGGTATCAAAGCAGCAAAATCATTTTACTTGAAACATTTTACAGTTTTCCACAGAACAAAGTTTAATACAAGAAAGTATTACACGATTACCCTAAAATAAACGCACTGACAACATCAGTGTTTTGAAAGCCCTGTAATTCTGTCTTGGTATTTGATTTCTTCTTGATGATTATGGCAGAATACCAAGGTGTTATCAGGTTTCTTTCAGATGAGCAAAAAGCAAACAGAACATCTACTGCCTTCTCCACACACTCCACTCTCAGACCTCCTTCCCACCAGAAAAGTCATTTAGTTCCCTCTGTTTGCTCTCCCTCCTCCCGCATATTCTCTCCATAGCGACCATTCCCAAGCATTCCCTAAAACCATACTCTTATATGCAAGAGCCAGCTCTGTCATCCAGAGAAATAAGAGAAGGAGGAGAGTGACAGATGCTGTCCTTGTACCTAGAAGGGCAGTCCAACCTCGCACTCCCAAATCACAAACCACAAGGCCAAAAGGGTGCTCTGTTGAACCATATTTAAGAAGTGTTGAACCACTTGAAAAATACTTCCAAATTTTAATTTGATGATTAGGAGGCTTAAAGAGGTTGTTCTGCTGACTGTTGTTCAGCTGACAGCAGTCCAAGAAGTGTCGTTAACTACTGGTCTTGGAATCAGAACACCTGACTGCTACCTTGAGGACTTAGATTCTACTCCAAGTTCTGCAAATTTGCCCAGAGTCATCCAGCAGACAAGTGTTTCAAGTGCCTAACGCAGCCTCCCCTGCTACAACGTGGTGACACTTACCTTCCTTTCCAAAGCTGGAAGTAAAACCACCTTGGAAACACCAAATTCTCCTGCTGAAAGCCCTATACCTTCCGCACCTATAAAAACTACAATAACTGGTATTGCTTAGACAACTTAGAGGAAGGAATCTCAGATTTTTCTTTGTTTTCACAAATCGCTTCCTGAAAAGCCTCTGCTACTATTTCCAGTCAGTAAAGTAACAAATAGATTACTGGCAGTACCAAAATAAGCCTTAAGACCTCTAAAATAAGCCTACTTATTACTAGGTGTATACATAAAAACTCATCACACTCTTTGCTTAGATAACATCAATGAAAGAAAAGCTCCCGAGCCTCAACTTCCCTGCGGTTAATGGGCTCCTGCAATACATGTACAGGCTCCTGAAACTGGACTAAAAAAAAAGAAATAAAGGAAATTAGTCAACAATTTTCCTGTTCATTAACAGAAGCAAAAGCCCTTCATGGAATTGCAGCATTCTTAAAAAGAAGAGTCATTTTGTGTGTACACAATTATTAAAAAAAATCTCAAACTGCAGAAGTAACATGTTAGCTTTAATTTGCACAGTTCCCTTTCCTTTAATTTTCTAGGAAATCTCACAGAGCCTAAAAAATCCATACCCACATAAGAACAGAGACAGTCCTACAGAAAAACTCAGGCAAGAAGGTAGCAGCTTTTTTTAAAGAGGAATTATGAGTATGAAGAGAGATACATTCTTAAGTGAGATACTTCTGCATCATCAGGGATTTTCTGAAACATAATCATTTCTACCTGCACAGGGCATCAAAACTAATTCCAAGGAAGAAAACGTATTTGTCAAAGCTGATTTTCCTTAACTGTCTGCAGACCAAAGGCTCTACCTGTAGGCTCTATCAGTAGCCTTTATATTCTCTAGTCAATACAGAAATATGCTACCGGTGCTACACAGCTATACAAAATGTTCCATGCCTGCACACACTGAACAAAAACTTTTTTGCAAACGTACCAAACCCAAGTTACTTCCATTTCAGAGCTACGCTCGATGACATCCCACGCTACCCAAACTCTAAGGGCCCTGTTTCTAAAGATGTACCAAGTAACAACCACCCGCAGCCACAGCATCTATACCGGGACCCAATTCTTGTCCCATCTCGAGGTACACAGGCTCTTCGGCACTTCGCACAGGCACACAAATTCCTCCTCATTTCTTCAAGTTTTGAAGTTTCTCCAGCTCTGACTTAGAGGATGCTCTCATAATGTTTTTTCCAGAGCACAAGCCACACCTATATCCTCTTTCCTCTGCGTTTCCACAAAGCTTTTCTCAATCCCCTTCGCAGGGAAGTTTCCTCGGAGCCCTTTTTCCATCGAGGCCTTCCGACGGGTCAGGCTGGAACCCCCCCCCCAGCCGAGCCTCCCGCAGCCCTGAGGGCAGCCGCACAAAGGTACCCGCCTTCCGAAGCACCTGCACCACAGAAACCCCCCCTTCCCCGAAGAGAGAGAGACGCCGCCGCCCCGGCCGATTCTGGGCACGGCCCAAACTCCCAAAACTGCGGGATGTGTCGGCGCCGGCCTCCCTCCCTCCCTCCCCCACCGACCGCTGCCCCCTCCCCGGACCCAGGCCCGGACCCCTCCCGCCCCTCACCTTGAGGATATTCTCGTAGATGGTGGCCCGGAACTCCAGCAGCGCCTTCTGGTCGAACTCCCGGCCGTGGATGATCCGCATCTGCTTGAGGAAGGTGGATTTGCCGCTCTCGCCGGCGCCCAGCAGCAGGATCTTGACCAGCCGCCGCACGGCCCGTCTCTCCCGGGCCAGCATCGCGTCGATCTCCCGGCTCCGCCGCCGCGCCTCCCGCTCCGCATCGCGGCTCCGCTCCTTGCCCTCCCGCCGCGGCTGCTCCCCGCCGCGCCCGGTGGCCTCGGCCGGCAGCAGGCAGCGGCTCAGGGTGCGCACCACGCCGGACATGGCGGCTACGGGACGGCGGGAGCGCTTCACGACGCCGCGGAGACCCCAGCCAGCTCCGCCAGCATCGGGCGGAGGCCACCGAGACGCTGGGACCCAGGAGGAGGAGGAGCAGGCGCCGCAGCCGGGGGCTAAGGGCCGGGACCGCCCATTCCCCTTCTCCCGGCTCGGCTGGACGACGCTGCGGAGGGAGGGGAGGCGGGTGCGGCCCGGGGAGGGAGGGAGGCCGGCCGGTCGGGGGGAGGGGTGGCGGCGGCGGCGGGGCGCGGCCCGCAGGCCCTGCCCGGGGAGGGGGTACCGCCGCCCCGCTCCGAGCGGCGAGGGGGTGCCGCGGGGTCAGGGAGCGACGAGAAAGCGCCCCCGAGCCCCTCGGTCCCTGTCCAGCCGGCGGCCGCCTCCGGTGCCGCTGAGGCGCGGGGGGACGGCGGAGCCCCCGGCCCCTTCAGTCACAGAGCGCCGCCGCCTGCGGAGGGAGGTGCCTGCCCCGCCCTCCCGCCTCGCTAGCGCCGCGTCCCATTGGGCGCTGGGAGTGTCGGTCAACGCCTCGCTCTTCCAATTGGAGAAGCCGACATGTGGGGCGGGGCTAAGCGGGCGGCCGGGCTCAAGGCGAGGCAGTGCCGTGAGGGACAGCGCGGGGGCGGGGACGGAGGCGGAGCTTCCCCGCGGGAGGCGAAGGTTGCACCAATCAGAATCGAGGGGGCGGGTCTCCGGGCGAGGTGACGTCGAGGGGGCGGGGACTGGGCGTCGCTGTGGGAGAAGGCGGGTCCGCCGCGCGGGGCGTGATGTCATGTGAGGTTGGGTGTGAGGCGGCGGGGCCCGGCCGGGGCTGGCGGTAACGGGCCCGTTGCCGGGGAGGGAGTTAGTGAGGAGCCGGGGGAAAAAACCCAAACATCGGGGATGATTCCGCAGCGCAGCAGGACGGCCGTCAAGCTGCAAAAGTCGCGCAGTGACAGAAATCGCGCGGTCGGCGCGGTGGAGAGGTGTCCTCCAGAGGGACAGGCCGCAGAGGTGGGCCCGTGCCGGCCCCATGAGAGTCAGCCAGGCCCAGTGCAAGGTCCTGCACCTGGGTCGGGGCAATCCCCAGCGCAAACCCAGGCTGGGCGGAGAATGGACTGAGAGCAGCCCTGAGGAGAATGACTAGGGGTGTTGATGGATGAGAAGCTCCACACGGGCCAGCAGCGTGTGCTGGCAGCACAGAAAGCCCCCCTGTATCCTGGGCTGCATCCCCAGCAGCGTGGCCAGCAGGGCGAGGGAGAGGGTTCTGCTCCGCTCTGCTGAGACCCCCCTGCAGTGCTGCCTCCAGCTCTGGGGCTGTCAACATCAGAAGGACACGAACCTGTTGGAGCGGGTCCAGAGGAGCCCGTGGAGATGCTGGGAGGGCTGGAGCCCCTCTGCTGTGAGGACAGAGTTGAGGGTGTTCAGCCTGGAGAAGGGAAGGCTCCAGGGAGACCTTAGAGCCCCTTCCAGTATCTGAAGGAGACCTACAAGAAAGCTGGAGAGGAGTGATGTAGTGATAGGGTATGTAGTGATAGGATGAGGGGTAATGGCGTCAAACTGGAAGAGGGGAGATTTAGATTAGATATTAGGAAGAAATTTTTCACGCTGAGGGTGGTGAGAGCCTGGCCCAGGTTGTCCAGAGAAGCTGTGGCTGCCCCATCCCTGGAGGGGTTCAAGACCAGGTTGGAGGGGGCTTTGAGCAACCTGGTCTGGTGAGATGTGTCCCTGCCCAGGGCAGGGGGATGGAACGAGAGAAGCTTTAAGGCCCTTTCTGACCCAAACCATCTTACAATTCTATGATACATGTGTCATTGCTGACAGAATCAAACAAGTAAATGCAGTTAGGGCACTTCAGCACCCGTAGTGCTTTATTAAAGCTGCTTTTAAAACCATACAGGGATCTGTCTCCAAAGGCCACAGCCTGAGGCCTGGCTGCCCTGGGGAGCTGCTACCAAGCGGCCTTAACCCGTCATGGCAGGGGCTGGGGTCCAGCCTGGGTCTGGGAAGCAGCGCAGGGCTTCTGCCGTCAGCCACAGCACACTGCAGGGCTCTGCGAGGAATTTAATTTCTTGATTGACGTGGGGTGTAATTGCTTGTAAAGCATATTGAAGCAATCTAGCGCTGGGCTGATGGTGACGCGGGGATTAAAGTACCAAAGTACACATCTGAAAGAAAATCCCCTTGGTTTCCTGATTAGGTACTGGAGGAAAAAAAAGAACATTTTTCGGAAGCAGCTGGTATGTGCCACCTAGCAGTGGCTGGGATCCCAGACCTTCTGGCTGCAAAATGAAATTATAAAAGACAGGCACATGTCTTCAGTTCTACGAGATTATATGGTCCTTTCTGTATCACTTCTTTTGTCGGTGCTTCCAATTCATGCCATAAACATCTAATCCAGTTTAAGCTTCAGATAACTTGCCCTGCCCCAGGCCTGTACCAAACACTGGGGCAAGTGACACAAATAAAGAGCGCTGAGGCAAACGACTGAAATGACAGATTTCACAGAAAGTTAAGGATGTTAAGAAGCCCTCAGATGCCCCAAAAGTTGAGGGAGTCACAGATTTAGAACAAAACCAAAAGCAATTAAACAAAGCCTTTAATGAAGCGAGAATCCCGCGTGAGTATTAATCACAGTGAAATGCTGTTGTCAATGCTTCCCCAAGGAGTAAATCTTTTTCTCCTTAGCAAGAAGAGACACTTACAAACACCTTGTGCTGCTCTCCTCCTGGCTTCTTAGTCTGTTAGACTCTTAGCCATGAGCCATTCATCACAGCACAGAGCCTTGAAAAAGTTATTTTCTTTTCCAGGATCTTACCCTTTGACTGTAGTTTCAGATGCAGCAGCATCAGCTCATTCCACATATAAAATATTGCTGTAATTCAGAAGTTTCCCCACTGGATGTCATCATTGCCCCACCAGAAGCCAGTCAGACCAGCAGGATGGAGACAACCTCGGAACCCCCATACTCTCTAGACCTGATTTTCACAACAGCTGAGCACTCAGGACCTGCTGGAATACACAGATGCTAAGCTGCCTGCAAATCAGACCCCACGAAACTGTGAAGTGCCCAGATTGATATTTTTTGATTAGCTCTGTTACTCCTGCTTCACTGGCTTTGTCTGTGCCCTACTTGAGGTCCTCTTCAGATTTCGGCGGTTCTAAGGGGTTTTGGCAGAGAACTCAAACAACTGTGAAGTCCAACTCCTGCGACAGGCCTGCTTCATCAGTAAGTGAGAGTGAAATTTTAGTATACAATAAACTAATCAAACAAATCAGTCGCCAGACGTCCTTAGTTCTCTATGCATTCATCCATGAAAGCAGCTTTCAACAGCTCACATCTAATTGTCAAAAGGAAAAGGTCCACCCCTCCCTCTCTCCCCCGCAGCTCTGTTGTTCCTCATCTAATCATTCAGCCGCTGTTCTAAAACCAGGACAAAACAGAATTTTGTTTCCTGCGGGGGCTCTGCAGCAGTGTGCCTTCTGTTGCTCTGCTGAGGGACTGGGCAGAACCTCACAAATGCACGTGACAATCCCTATTGATGTTTCTGCAGATGCTTTGTTATGAGCACCAGCAATAGGTGTAAGCACCCCAGTAAGAGCTTTAAAAGGGAGGCTCGTCCTCGGTCTCAATGCCTCCCTTTCTGTTTCCTTATTATCTGCCCAGTTCCATGCTTCAGGATTTCCAGTTCATCTCCCTTCTTTGGCCTTAAGACTGGAATTAAAACAATTTCTATTGATACAAAAGAAAACAATATTAATGACTTCATTTTTCTATTCCTTCTTTTACTTTCTCAGTTTTCCAGCTTTACCTTTTTTCTGTTTCTACTCAGCTTTCCTATTCCTCATCTCTGCTTCTTTCTGTTACTCCTGTTCTCTTTCTGTTGACACGAAGAAATACTTGTACAGCTGCTTCCATTCCTCCTTCCTTCGTGTCCCATAGATAAAGAGAGAGGGGGAAGGAGACTGAGAGAGGGAAGGAAATAGAGGGCTAGAGAGTAGAAAGAAAGAGGGAGTGAGGGCCACGTTATTTCCATTTCCCTTCTTGGCTACAAAGCAACTGAATTATGAGCAGAAAGACAGGGAGCTCATGGGGGAAAGGCTGGAGCATGAACTTCTGAGGCCCTGGCCCTGAAAAAAGGTGGCAGAACATTAAAGCTGAAAAGCTCTATGGCTAGTGGGCTGCTTGTACATAAAGACCTTCTTGCAGATGGGAGTGATATCTGGGCAGCCATAAATGCAGTAAACGAGGAAGAGGTTGTGGAAAAAGCACTGATAGAGAGCTCCAGTCAGTAGGTCCCATTTTCTGCTCACATAGGCCAGAGGAGGACATGGCTTCACTGATGAATGCTGGCACAAAGTCTGTGAAACGGAGAGGGCTGAGGTGCCTCACCTTGGTTCTATCTGTTTCAAGCCCCACTTCTTTCTGCCTGGGTCAAGCATGGAGAGGATGTATGGATTTACATGGGTTCTACATGGAGAGGATGTATGGAGTTAGCCCATGGAAAGATGCAGGGCTGTCATTTAAGTGTCTTGAAGCTCGTAGTTGACTAATCTCAAAGTCTTCCCAGTCCCCCACCTGGATGATGGCCCATTCTTTACCCAACCCACTGTCACCTGTAGCTTAAGGCCTGTGTTCTCTCCTCCAAAAGCGTATTACCAGCATCGGTGGAGGAGGCAGAACGTGAAGGAGGTGCCATCACCAGCTGAGGGACCCTGTAGGTTTGCCCATAGCTGGGACATGGCTGTTGTTTTCCTGAGCGCTGCCAGGCACCATCCCTGCCGGGAAGAGTATTTCGTTCAGTGAAACCGGGAAGCAAATTAACAAGGGGGACATGCCCACTGCTGCACAGCACTATCAGAGCTACTGCTGATGTAATTTAAACTTCAGAGTTTAGGCAAGAACCTGGCAATCTTAAGACAACAGCAAGAAAAAGTATGCGCTAATGGAATCACCTGAGTTTATAAATCATCCACCTTCTCCTTTCTGACCACGGCACTAGATGAGCAAACTGAGTCAAAATATCGAACTGCTGTTACCACAGGGCAGAAGCACTCCTGCCTTCGTCTGACTTATTTAAAGATGTTGGGGCCCTTGAATTGCTTGTTGTGCATTCAGATCGCAGAGCTTGTAGATCTGAAGAAGATTTATGATCTAAATCCCTTTTGCTTCTTCTCTGTTGTTGAGAC
Source organism: Limnodromus scolopaceus (assembly GCA_028565335.1). Classification (NCBI taxonomy): domain Eukaryota; kingdom Metazoa; phylum Chordata; class Aves; order Charadriiformes; family Scolopacidae; genus Limnodromus; species Limnodromus scolopaceus. The sequence continues at coordinate 3,282,782 of JAOXNO010000070.1, forward strand.
TGTGACTCTCTTTGCCTGAGGAGGTGCTGGAGTTTATAGGCACTTGAAGCCCTTACCTAAGCTGGTAGTTTTGTCATGTTAAAAGAACCATATTCTGCTTATTGCATTCTCAGAGGTTTTATAGGGCTTGTTCAATGGCCTTCTCTGCACACTCCCCACGGCAGAACAAAAAGGGGAGGGAGACAAAGTGAATAATATTCTCCTGTGGAGGAAAGGAACAAGAACAGTTCAAATAGATCAACTATTTTCTAGGAACATCATTAAGTATATGAGAAACTTCCAGTACTAATATATTATTTTTTTGCTATAGGTGTTGAGACCTTGCTGGATGTTTTCCGCAAGACTTTATGACCCCTGCTGTAATATGCTCTTTCTCAGAGATCCCAATTCTTTGAAGTGATTGCAATCTTAACTCCCATGAAGCCAAAGAAAACTGAAGTACTTCGGCCTCTCTCAAGAAAAAACCCACTTACTAGTGAATTTGTATCTCAGTATTGACCTTTTCCCATCTAGCATTGCTTTAATAGACAGTTCTTTGGGATACACATCCATTCTTTTGATCCAGAATTGCCTAATCTTGTTGAGCTTCTAACTATTGACAGCAAGACATTAAAAACTAGGACCAGACAAAGATCTAGAGAACCACGAGCAGCCGTGTAATGGTAAGACCTGAAGAGAAATGGATAACAAAACATTGCTTTCAAATTATAATTCTTTGATTTCAGTGTATTCTGATTTTTAATTATATTTTCTTTCCCCTTTGCCTGCTCTGGGAGTCCAGAGGCTGCAGAATGTTTGATTCATACCGTTTGTGAATTCACAAACATGGATTTTTTTTTGCAGTGACCCAGCCCAGCTGCCATTGAGCAGTAAAAATGTCAAATTATGCCAAGGCAAAGTATGTGCCTCCTTCTTTTATTAAATTTGCAGACGCCCTTTTTTCTTTTTCATATGATATTTTCATCTTCTGTCCCACAGAGGATACATTACTCATATACATAAAATATGTGAGTCGTGACACTTCACATAGTTACTTTTCACTATTTTCAGACTGCTTGACAGTAGCCTGTTCCCCTTCATTACACACCAGCCGATGAGTGGATTAGTTTACTTTCAAAACACAGAACCTCATATTAATCCCCAAACAATTAATTATTGAGAGAAGACAAGCATATTTTTAAACCCAGCCTGTGACTTTTCTACTTATTTCACGCAACAAGGCGTGATCTGTGTAATTCCAGGCACGTCCTGCCTAGCATCCTGCAGGCTCCGAGTTCTCTGCGTGAAGTTCCCGTGGTTGTGCTCGGGGATGAGGTACCTCGGTCTGGGGGTGCGGAGAGACCAGAAAGTGGGGCTTTGCTCTGAGGGGTTTCCTCAGAGGACACGGAAATGGGGCCTGTGGGATCTGAGTGGGGCGACGTCCAACAGCCCTTGCTTTTGAGTTCTCAATCTGGGGATGTATCCCTAGAGCACAGAGGGACAGAAGAGGCACGTGCTGGCTCCAGAACTCAGAAACATCTTAGAAGCATCTCAGAAACAACTGAAAAGCAGACATAAGCCTTAAAAGCATTTGGACCTCTGATTTGGAGATTTACGTGGCAGTAAATGACTCAGGAAGTCAATTCAGGTGCGTGTTTTGTTTAGTCGTCTATGTCATAAAAAGTCATCAGAAAACAAGATCAGTGACAGTAAGAGAAGAAAAAAAAAAAGGCATAAATCTATAAAGTGCCAAAACAAAGCCAAAGAAAATGGAGGTCCCTGAGAACAGAACCCAACGTGTTTGCTGCCAAGCTATGTCCGGTTTTTCTGCGTTGTTTTTAAAATGACTTTTCATCTGGTGATGCAGAGCCAAATTTCTCCACGGGTAACATGTAGCTCCCCGAACTCGTAGGAAATTAGCAAGCCTTAATAAAATTTATGCATGGCTTGCTATTGCAGTTCCACATCTAAAGGGAAAACAGATGTTCTGTTTAGTTATTCTCTTCATGCCCAAAGGAAAGCTGTTTGTTACAGTGATTTTGCTGGTTTTTTTTTTTTTTTTTTAAAAAAAAAAAAGTCTGGTGCTGAAAAGGTTACAAATGATGCAATTTTTACAATCCTACTCCAAGGCTCTCTGCTAACCCAAATTGCTGAGGTGACGCTCGCAGGTGCCTGTCACCTTCTTACCAGCCTCGTAATTCTTCACACCTACACTTTGGGAGGAATGAAGAGCAGGGAGTCCGTGGCGTTTGCCTGTGCCCATGGAGGGGCTGGCAGCCCCAGCTTCCCAGCCCTCCGGCTGCATTCACTGCAAAGTTCCTCGGCCCAGGATAGTTTGAAAGGAGAGGCAGAATGGATGCGGCGCCGAAAAGCACGTGATTTTAGGGATGGCACTAAATGGGTCTCCCAAGGCTTCGGCAGGAAGGAGAAAAAATTGTGATTCCTCACCTCCTTCACCTGGCTCCCTCCGCGTAGCACACGTCGCGCGTTCTGCCCGCATCATTTGCCACTACACACTGCAGATGGGCAATCTTCTCTCTTTCCATTTTTACACAAATATTTTCAAGATGTGCAAAAACATTGGCACTTGACAGCGAGTGTTTGCCATCTGAGAGCGCTCCCCGCTGCAAACAGGGCTGCATGCATCCACATGCATCTGAGAGTCATTCTTTGCTTTGCAGATGGGTATCAAACACAGCGCCTTTCAAAATGCTAATTCACTGGGCTCCTATATTTGTTTGTTTCTACGACATGATTATTCATCGCTCCCTGAATGGGGGGATCCCACCCTTCTTTATTCCTCTGGACACTAATACAAAAAGCGGGTCCTTGTCCACAAAAAAATGCCCCAAAAGAACAACAAGTGCAATAAATTGTAGCCATTGGCTTAATACCCTTTCAAAGTATTTATCCAAATAATCCTTTTCAGGCTGTGAATATTCGTGGTCTTACAGATAACGTGAAAGGATAGACACTCACCTGCACGCTTAAATGTGACTAGCAGCTAATTTAGGAATTATTAAGTCTCCAAAAATGGAGAAGGAAGGGACTCTGTCATTTAAAAGAAACGATAGGGAATGATGCAAAGCCCAGGCGGCAGGAATGCAGAGAAGAGCCGGCAGGAACTAACCAGATGAGTGATCAGCATTTTATTCAGACGGTGTTTCAGCGTCCACCCAGAGGAGATTAAGTATCCTGTCCTCTCAGTGCAGAGGAGGAGAAATAAATCAGGTTTTACCACAAGCGGGGTGGCAGGGAGTTAATTAGGAATGGAAAAAATACATATTTCAGTTTGCAAAGGAATAAAAAATGAGCAAATGGAAGAAATAAAATACACTGGAAATGTGTTGGAACACACCTGGGAACCAGTGACTGAGAAGCCTGTGCCAGGAGTCGGTGGCCACAGGGGACTGCAGACAACAGGTGACTCGACAGCTCCGTGGAAAGCTGCAATCCGGTGGCCAAATGCTGTTCCTCCGAGTTGTCATATGAAAGCAGACGTTTCCCGTGCCCCGTCTCCTGTCAGAGTCTTGCCAACAACAAAGCATGTAAAAAAGGCAAGGCTGCAACAAGAAATAAGTGGACTTTCGGTTTCCTCTCAAAGCAGCTTTTAAAAGCACAACCCCCACTAAAGGCAGCAGGAATTGCCCCCTGTAATTCACCTCCCTGGCTTTGTGCAAAACTAGGATATGGCAGATTTTGCTATTAAAACAAGCAGAACTAGACAAGAAAATTAGCAGAAGCCACAAGAAGCAGAATGGTGGTGAAGGTGCCCCACGTTCGGTGATTTCCATTAATGATTTACCAGTAAAGCTCAATTAATTGCGTAGCGGATACCGAGACAGGATCTGCTCTGTGTTGCTGGAGCACACGCATGTGGACACGTTAAAGCAGGAGGGACTTTCAGACGTGATGCAGCATTTTTCCCCCTGTTCCAAGCTGAGGTTAAATGTGTCTGGGGCGTGAACCTCCCTCCTTCTAAGGAAGATCAATTCCAAACCAGGAGCCCAATTCCTGCTTCAGTCGGCTGGATGTCACCGCTGTGCTTCCAGGAGGGGTGAAGGATTCTGGCTTTAAGTCGTGGGTACCAGTGGGTTTGGGGGCAACTTGCCTCGCAGGGGGTGAAGGCCTTGCTGCCAGCTGGTGGGTGACATATTCCTTCTGGGGAAAATGGCACATGCCGTTCTAGATCTGCTGACGTCCCCTTTTTGCCAAGAATGCCATAGGCTGCAGATCGCTGCCCCAGAGGAAGGGCTTGTATGTGAATGAACGCACAGATACAGCTCCTGGCTGAGGCAGTTCATCAATGTTTAAGTGACTTTCTGCCACCAGTGAATATCAACATTCCTCATTTTGGGTAAAAGCTGGGAGTCAGATTTCAACAATATATTCCGAGAGCATCGATATATTCCGAGAGCATCGATATATTCAGATAGCATCCGATGATGCAAGAGCACAGTCTGTGGTCAATCACCATTCCCGTAATTTAGGAGAGTGCAGGAGAAGGAGTGCTGGCTTTTGACTGTCTCCATGTTTGTTATTTATACACCGTGTCATTCTGAGCTTGTTGTTTGCTTGTAGCTTGGGGCTGACAGTTCCCTGATTCCGAAGGCAATTCAGCCCCTGACATAAAGCAGAAGAACAATGCACGGCTCCTGTAAAACAACAGAGCTCCCCCCTCCCCGCTGCTGTCAGAATGCAGGGATTAGATGCAGAATAATGCAGTCCCTGATCAAACCTGCAGCTGTAATTCAACCTCTGGACACTGCTGATGCCATAAATTTGTGAAGAAAGTGCAGCTCAAGCGATTTGTGAACAAGAGCTGGTGAGTCCAATTGAATTACAGTTGTGGGAGCAGCCGGGATCCCCCTGCACCGAATCATTACTAATGAGAGCCAGAGAATGATTACTTACAATTTTAATGAAATTGAATTTTAATTTATAACCTTGGCTAGAAGAGAAGGAGGAAGAAGCATACGATGAATATTTGTGGGTGACAGGGCAAAAGTACAACCAGAAACCCAAAATAAACGGAAGGAGAATGCATCCTCCTGGAAGAGAGATGATAGCATTTTGTCTTCAAAAATATATTCTTATTTTAGCAAACGGTTGTGATACAGTGAGCACTGAAGAAAGCTACTCTATATCACAGCTCTGATGATGAAAGAGCTCAGAAAGAAAATGCTCAATATACGTTTTCTCCCATCCATTTATGATACTCAGAAGAAGAGGAACTGTTTAGCTGATTCTCGAGCCATCCCAGCCCGTTGTTTTGGCATGAAACCAACAGAATGGTAACTACAAGCACCGCTGACATATTAGAGCCAAATGAATGCGTGGAACCCTTTCTGAGCAAGTCTTCCAATTTCAGCACTGAGTGGTTATTCACCGTTGGAAAGAAAAGCATAATTAACACTAAATACTGCTTTAAATAAAATCACGTTTCTTGCTGTTTGCCGCGTTGAAGTATCACTCTGCTATTTTAATATCCTTTTTAATATTGCACTGTTTCTACTGGGACTACAGTAAGGCACGGGGAGGTTAAGAGAAGTGGTTTATGAAGTTCATCTCAGATATGGAAATGTGAGGAGCGAGATGGGAAAGGCAGAGAACTTGAGTAAAGAACACAAAATGGATGAGTGAGGGAGTAACTTGCGGCTCACAACACAGGCCACACAAGTTTTTGAAGCTCATAACACGAATCTGCAATTCAGGGCTGATTAGGAAGGTGTGGGACGTGTAGTGGAAGGTCTGAGACTCGGGGCGTGCAGCAAGGGTCACACAAATCAGGAGAGCACCAGAGAGGTGCTGAAAAACGCCCGGGCTTTTGACTTTACATTTATTTTACAGAAGGTAAATCAATATCTCTTCACCCCAGTGCACTTGTATCATATGGCTTTCTGTTACAAGGTGACCAGGGCTTGAACATGTCGCTTCTGAACTGAAAACAGCTTAATCCACAGAGATTTTTTTTTTTCCTACAAAATGTCTAAAGCACTGTATTACCTCATGGCACAGGGTGATGGGACCCAACCCAGTATTTTATTGTGCACCTTGGGAATCAGTAGCTAGAAACCATTACTCCTCGAATATTAAAACATGCAAATTGAGTGGGAATTCAGTGCTATTTGCATATATTAAACTATTTTGTTAAAAAGAATAGTATTAAAATGAGAATTGCTGTACAAGAGAGGATTTTCACAGATACAGGGTAGTTCTATGGGGAGAAACGTTATAAAAATATGTGGCTAATGCTGCAGGGTTATCCTCTTCTTTTATGTGTCACAAAATTATTTCACATAAAAGTGTGTTGTCATGCACACTCATTTACTCACAGTTGCATTGATTTTGGAAACCGAAGCTGTGTCACGCCACCACTGGAGGGAGACATCATTCTTTTAAAAAGCTGTAAAACTTCTGCCATAAATGCACTTCAGTAAGAAAGGGTGAAAAAATAATCTTAAGAAATACAGCTGCTGAATTTCATCCAGGCTGGACACAGTAAATCACAGGTTCTAATAACAATAATAATACAGCACGAACGAAACAGTGCCAGATTAACAAAGATGCTAATGTTTCTACTCTGATCGATACAGCTCGAGTGAATCCTATCCCGGCGCCTGAACTTAGTCCAGGTTAAATCCGCCACCAGCATCTGTATATTCTCCTCCCATCTCCCTCCTCCTCCCATCACTCACAAGCTGTGCTTTGCAGAAACCCATTTGTGATGTTAAAGTCTCAGGCTGATATTTCCTAACCCTTTATCTGACGGTGACCTTAAGTGTGACCAAAAACGTTCCTGTAGATGGCATTATTTTAGTTTTCACTTAACCCCCAGTGGCCTAGTGGCCTATTTTACAATCATTCAATTACCCCCACTACTGCTGAAAAAAACCCAGTGAGAAAATAATTATTTGGTGCAGCTCAAGGTCATCAGCTGGAGGAGGATGGGGAACCATCAAGACAGGCTCCAAGTCATAGCACTCAGACGCTGTTGGACGGCTGAGAAGCGTGTGGATGTACTTCAGAGAGGGGCCAGGGCACCACGGCTCAGCTCGACAAACCAAAAGAACAAAAGAAGCAGTTCTGCTAGAAAGAAAAAGAAAAAAAAACCCGAAAAGAGTAATTCTCCCTGATGTCGTGTGGCACGTTCCCAGAGAGGAGAATGTTGCACTTGTCTGTAGGGACTCGTTCTGTTGTGCGGTGCACAGGGATGTGTGTGCACACACACACACACACTCTCACACATTCTGCGTAAGCTACAAAACAGCATCTCAGCAAGATAAAACACGTGATAAGAAAGAAATTCCTGCACGAGGGACTCCCACATTTCCAGTAACAGCCAAGAGCCCACGGAAACTTTCAGCTCAGCTGACTATTCGTGGTTTCTGTTTTGAACTTTATTAACGACACGTGCCCCCCCTGCCAGCTGCCTCCTCACTCCTGAATTAGGCTAATTATAAAATTAATGCAGAAAACAAAACTTTTTTTAAAGAAATATATTCTCATCACCTCCCCACGCAACTGCATCTCACACCTACGGTCGCAGCCAAACCATGGGTTTCCTGTTGTACTCACTGAATGGGGCGATTTCAGAACAAATAAAGTTCAAACACTTATAAATCTCTAGAGTGAAATCCCGGCTGTGCTGAAAATAGGAGCTTCAGCACAGATTTTGATAGTTTTTTCAGGCAGCGTTTAAGCTGCTGGTGGTTCTCAGTGAGCCTTGTTTATGGAAAGGAGACGATTAATGCAATCTTACAGCATGTGCCATCCCGTGTCTTTCTGTTGACCCACGCGTCAGCTTCCATAAACCACCTCCTGACAGTAATCATCTGGTCTTGCCTGATGTTTTACATGTGCTGGCTGAAGTGTGCAAGATCCAGCTTGTGAACCGTGACCTAAGACATTAGAAACGAGCTGGGAAGCAGCAGGAAAAAACATCGTCAGCATCATCTCTGCAAGACAAAACCTCACCCTGGAACCAATCTGGTCTGGTGGGAGGTGTCCCTGCCCATGGCAGGGGGGGTGGAACTCGATCTTTAAGGTCCCTTCCAACTCAAACCATTCTATGATTCTATGATGGTCCAAGCCTGAGCAAACATGTGCACATCCTATTACTCCATCTTCTACCCTATCACTCCATCTTCTACCTGATTTAGCCACAGCACTGGGTCTGGGCAGCGCTGAGAATGTGTAAGATGTCATCTTGGGGATGTAATTTTCAGATGTGCTTGGTATCCCTGATTCTCATGGATTTCCCTAGGACTCCACCTGCGGGACTTCACACACTGGCGGAGTCTAATTATCACAGAATCTCCATACTCTGTTTTATAGCGGAGAAGGTTATGGCTTAGTTGCTGGAAGAACCAACTGTTCCGACTGTCATAATAGAAATAGCAAGAGCTAAAAAGAAGAGAAATTCAAATATGTACCCCCACTCCACAGCGCGGTTCAATCTTCCTGAGGCATACAGAGTAAATAGTAGTAATAAAATGTGATAGGAAAATCAATCGGAACAAATGAAGCACTGTCTGTGCTGTATTCCAGCTTCTCTGGCCCATTGTTACCACTTTGATTAATAAACAGCAATCTGATAATGAGCAAATCAGCTCAGCACCAGGATATGGCGAAGTAAATGCTGCAGACGTGCTACAGTGACAAAGCTAAATCTCACCAGCGTCGGGGTGCCTTTGGGTGACTCCGTGGCTGTTTCAGGGGGCTGGCTGGAGAAAGCCCGTTCCTGCAGCGGGGCTGGCGGCGCTTGGAGGGCAGAGCTGCTGGGAGAGGAGCTGTTGTAACCCACCAGATTGAATGTTATATTTGTAAACACGCACTTAGAACCAGGCATCAATTTTTCACGTTCATTTAATAGACATTTACCCCGCTGGCTTTCTCTAGGGTGCAAAAATGAAGGCAGCAACCAAAAATTGGCTTGTAAAACAGTATTTTAACAATACGGTAATGTTACTATAAAGAATTCCAACTAGGTCAGAGTCAACCTCCAGCTTAGTTCCTTCTGGTTTGTATTTAGACAGAACTGAAAGGCAATGGAATCGTGTCCATTTATGCCAGGAATAAATCGGTTTAATTATGAGTTATTCTTTATTTCTTACCGTGTTTATTTCCTTCCTGAACATTCTGAATCTCCCCATGACCACGGGTAGAGGTTGCCTCGTGTAGCCCTTCCTGAGCACCATTCCTGATGAGCCCCGCTGCCTTCTTAAGCACATGTTAGGAGTTGTTACTCTCTGAATCCTAGTTTTTGAGCAGAGGATTGAATTCCAGCAAGTTTCAGTGCCTGTTTGTGTTTCCTTGCTGTTTTGCTAATGCCTTGGTAGATGCAATCACTGCAGGCTCTGCCAGAGATCCTTGTTAGTTCCCTGCTTCTTCTGTGAGCCAAAATTATCAGATTCACTGACATTTCAGCCAGAGAGACAAGGAGGAGTGTACATAATTGATGCGAGACCACTAGTTGCAGTGAATTTAAATCGGAAAAAGGAAACTCTTCTCCAAAGGACTCAATATACACAAAACTTGTCATCAAGAAATGGTTCCAAGATCTTTCTGCTGACCACAAGAAGGCCTTTCTACCAACTTAAAAAAAAGGAGTTAATGGGACAGAGAATAAAGGAGGAAACAGTCACATCTGAGTTTTCAGGTGGAATTTTTCCAGATTGCCAAGGTGGCAAGATGATGGGTATTTTGGGTGGCTGCTGGATCTGAGGGAGGGCCAGGTGGAGTGGTAGCTATTAGTGTTCAGCCCGCTTTGCAGCAATTAATTCACGTATCCTCTGAAAATAGCAAGGGACGCAACCTGCACCCCAGGGCTCCGCCACGCTCCATCCCAGCTCCATTACTTTACACCGCTTCCCATTTTCCCTGGTGGGAACAGCCCAGTCCTGGCCCCAGTCCCAGCTCATCATCCCTAGGATGGTAATGCTCCTGACGAGCCTGGAGCTAAACCATCTCACGTATCCTTTAACAACCTCTAACCTGCAGGCTGCTCTTACCACGCTGACGGGGCTGGGTGTTGCAGGTACTTTACTGTCTGGCAGCCCTGTCTTTTATTTGCCCAGGCATGATGGGGATCCTATGATAGAGCCATCTCTCCATCTTCCTCTTCCTGCATCTGCAGTTTGGAAGAAAATCAATATTGCTGTTTGTTGCTAAATTGTCAGACAGCTTTTGATGCTAATATCTGATGAAGCAAACATGCTGTTGTAGATATTTACTCTCAAACAGGTTCTCTATCATCCACCATCTGCTTTTAAAGGGTCTTTTTTTTTTTCCCCTTTTTTCCAGTGACTAATGGTGCATTTAACCTCAGAGAGCCTCTGATCTGAACATCAGAAAGTTTCTGCAGCAGAGGAACAGAAAAAAGGAGGCGGGGGAGGGAGGGTGGACGAGCTTCCTGTTGTTCTAACTTGGCTGACTGGTTGGGTTCTCAAATCAAACTAGAAATCTCACCGCTTAAGGCAGCCACCACTCAAATCCTTGGCGCAGCCGCCAGACTCACGTTATACCCTGGTTCGGAGCCCGGAGCGGCGCAGAGCCAGGGCAGACAGACAGTCTCCTCGACCTGCGTGGACAAACCTCACCAGCTCTCTGTCCGCTTGCTCCGCCCGTACAAAGATGTTAATGACACCTTTTAGATGAAAAGCATTAAGCTCTACAGATGAAAACCAGAGGGATGGGAGGCCTTCTGTTTGCTTTTGCAGGCTCAGAGACACAGATCAAAATTTACACTAGAAAGAGTCAGGGAAAGCCTGTGAGAACGGCACAGATCCTTCAGTGTTTGGGTCCAGGCTCATCCCTGGGGGCTAGAGATAGTTTTGCAGAAATCCCAGGTGTGATTTCTGGGAGAAGGGCAGAATTCTGCAGTACCTGAAAGATAAGGGAGGAAATTTCGTGTCAGAGTCTTTCAGCGCTGCGTTGGCTGAATTCGGTTTTCTGTTCAGGCAAGTGTCACACAGAATGGTCACCCCAGTTCCTCCAGGACTCCCACACAGCCGTGTCAGCGTAACTCCTGCTGCGCCAGGAGGGAGTAGAGCAATGGCTCTACTGCCATCGTGAAAGAACCATATTCACTGCGCTTGAACCAAAAATCACACCAGGATTTGGTCTCCAATCAAAGTCAAAAGACACATTGCATTGATCCACGGGAGAGCCTTCTTTTCCTTCCACAGACAAGTCTGGTAAAGCAGCAGAAAAAAAGATTTTTCTGGAATTACTGCTTCAATTTACACACTTTTCTTAATCTTTTGGTGCACTAGACGACGGCACAGAGTAGTGCTCTGATGAAGGATCTCAGGGCTACAAAGCCTGGAGTGTGTGGAGCGGAGAGCAAACAAGAGCTCTGGAAACTGGGCAAGCAAGAGAAATGGCGAAAATGAAGTAACTTATGAGAGAGGAATCACGGTCTCTTCATTGAAATCTTGCGTACCTTTTGATGGTATATAGCCCAAAACACTGCTATCCTACTCAGTTCTCAGAATGAACGAGACAGGGGAGACGGTAACTGCACCAGAGGGGAACGCATTTGATCGGCTCCGCTGTATAAGCTGATTAATGCTGAGCGACTCCGCATACTCAATTCAAATAATTGCAAATCCTGGAATGTTGCTCTCCCAGAAGTCCCAAACCCCTGACTGTGTCTGTCTGTTCCAGTCTCCAGGGGACGGCATAATCACTGCTGCTTAAACATCTCAGCCTGACGCGGTGCTGAGACCCTCGTGGAGCTCCGGGGTTCCCACAGCCTGAACCCCTCGGAGCTGAAGTCTCTCTGATGGAATAGCGTCTTTCCGACTTCATCCTCGCTACAGTTTTGGAACCCTAGGCCATGAAAATAGCTTGGCATAAAAGAATACAGAAACCTCTAACAGGTTTACAGGCACTTTTCCAGCTTTGGCAACTATCTCCACTCAAAGTTCATAGGCAAAAGTCTGCTTTGTGTGTGTTCCCACTCCCTGGCAAACCGCGCTGCCAGAGCTGTCTGTGCTGCAGACAGACCGATTGACAGCTTCGCCTCCAGCCAGAATCCCCATTCAAAGGAACAGCAAATTCTCTGTAATAAAGTTTGCATGAAATTTTTACCTGCAACAATTCCCAGACGTGCTGAACTGCATGATACTGACTTATATAATACATCATTTTAGCAGCAGAGTTAAACAAAATGCAAAGTCAGATCCAGTTTAATTCTTTTCTTGTGATCGTAGGCATTATACCACATCTGATAGCTATAAGCCATTGGTTCCATTGTTTTTGTAGTCTATAAACATCAAATACAAAATTTTCTACAAGCGTTTCAATCAAATCAAATATTTAAATGTAGATTTTTAAAAGTATTTCAATTATAAAAATAAAAAGTTAAAACCAAAAAATGTTTCTAGGTAAAATATCAAAGGTATATTAAATATTAAAAAGGACTGCTTTAGTGCTATTGAAATACTTTAATTTTTGAAAAATGAAATGCTAGAATGGAAACATTTCCATAGACAATTGACTTGGATGAAAACACATTTTCTAACAGAACAATATTCCATTGAAAAATTCTCCAATTGCATTTTCTAGTGGCCAATTTTTCAATGACATTTTCCAAAGAACAATCTACATCCGAAAATTTTTCAACAAGCTCTTGTGAGCTCTTAAAGAAAAGAAGAAGTAGTTTTCCAATAATAGATTTTGAAAGGCGGTTATTATTCTGTGCTTTACACCTTTTTACAAAAAAAAAAAAAGCAGCATACCAAACATAGGGCAATTGCCTGGACTTTGTGTTAACTCTTTTTTTAACTTAAAATACAAATTGCTGAGAAATGTTCCTAGACTTCAATTAAAAACCTTGAGTAATTTGATTTTAAAATGGATTGATGTAAATGCTGCTTACCTTAGATCCAGGCATCCAGAAAGCCATCTGCCAGGCAGCTTGGTCAGAACTCTGGTGTCCAAGCGTGGCATCCAGTTCCATCTCGGGTCTGCAGCTTGAGTTTTTCCTCTTTATAGACTAGAATTAGTGCCCTGGTTTGAGGGCCACGACAGTTAGAGAACTTATCAGAATTTCAGTGGTACCTGCAAGTCCAGTTATTGAAAAATCTTACCCCAAGTGCTGTTTAACAACACAAAACCACCCAAAGAACACTCCACCATAAAAGTTGTCGCATCTTTACTTTGATGCGATCAGGCTGAGAGTCGGCTTCTGCTTCAGCTCTGACACTGTTTGTAACAAACATTTACAACATTTTCAACTTCCATTTTGTTTTCTAAATAATTTCTTCCATTTTTTTTCACCCATAAGATCACTCCTGGAGCTGGGCTGTGCCTACGTGGGTCTTTGTATAGGTGATGAGGACCCAGCTTGGTCCATATGACACGTATGTGAGGAGGGTCGCTTAAAGCCATGCCTGGCAGGTGAGACTCAGGATGAAAAACTGCAACGATCTACGGCCCGAGTGCCAAGGTTACGCTTCAAATCTGCCAGTTCAGGACTTGGAACCCACACTGATTCCAGCGCTCTGGCGTTTAGGGAAATTCACGGCCTCTTTTCAAGCCTATAGATTTGAACACGTTTCAAAAGACGCAGAGGTTAATTTCTTCCCGGTTAGATGGCCAGCATCTGGGTCTAGATCAGCAGCATCTCCTCAGCTCGTGTAAATGATAACGGCCCCTTTCGCCCTGTTGCGGTTCTGGGAATGGGCTCCAGCTATAGATTTGCTCTTTGGGTTCACATCCAGCAGCCAAGGGGGAATATAGCTTTTTGGTCCTTCTCTACAGAGTCGCAGAGAGGTGAAGGTTATGCAGCCTCTGTCAGAGAACTTTGCTTAGGAGAGTCTGTTTGCTTTGCAGCAGGTGAGCAGACAACCACAATGCCTTCTACTGTCTGCAGAGCTGGGAATTTACAGGACATGTATTCGGATACCAAGAAGAAAAGCCTGTTCCATATATTGACTCCTCTCTTGTTTCACAGAAATAATTAGATCTCTTGTTGTTCTCTGCCTCAATCTCTCGTTCCACTTTTCCCATAAGGTGGTTTAGCTGTCCTAAATTACAGATCAAAAAGCTAAATGCTAAAGGCCAGGCTAATTCTCTAGTTTCTTTCTATAGTCCATGAAAAAAACCCACCAAACCCAGACAGTTCAGAGGGCAATTCGTCTCATGCTTAGATAGCCATCTACAGTAAGTCAGACAAATAGCTCTGTGGAGGTGTATCTCCATCCATTGTAAAAGGAACCTCCTTTAGACTTTGGCATATACCTTTCCTATGTCTAAAGTTAAGTGAGATAAATCACATCCCCAGCTCTTGTCTCTGTAAAGAGGGCACAGAAATAAAGCTGTGGGGAGAGAAGCTCACTGCAGGAACAGCCAGGGCAGTTTGAGGTACTTTGCCCCCTCTGCCCCACTAGCCGTCTGTTCTAGCCGTTCCACCAGATGTTACCGGTCCCTGCGGCACAGCCAGTGGGACATGGACATCCTGTCCAGCAGTCAGCTGGCTGCTCCTGGAGGGATCTGACGCTGACCTGGCTGAACTTTTTGCTGAAGCAGCTGAGAAGTGTTCCTACGGACCCTCCCGTTGCTCGGCTGCGGACTCAGAACCATCACACGAGGGGCAGTACCAAACCACAGGCAGCTGTTACACAGAGCTGCGTTATCAGGACATTAGGAATGAATGCAAAGTGCCCCTGAAAAGCTTTTCCAACTCATACTTCCTTGCTTCTGGTTGAGCTACAGAAGAGCTCTGAAGAATCATCGGATTTGTTCTATATATACTCCAGTTGGTTGTTATTCTTTGCCCTGGAGGGAGTTGCAAATTGTGTATGCAGCCTGGACTCTGTAAAGAGATGGTAAAATAGCAGCAGCCCCCCAGCCTGTGGAGTCCAAACAGACGGCACTGGGCAGGTGAGGAGCTATTCTCTGCTAAACACTAGCCATGAACAGTCCTTCAAACATTAATAATTTGAGAAACACAGCAGCAGAAAGTTAGATGTAAAGTGACACAGACGACTTCTGGAAGATACCATTAGTTAAAAAATGATGCGCATAAAAGAGAAGAGCAGAAAAGCGCAATCCCACAAGCCAACGTGAAGCGACCCAATCTACCTGAGAGACACCCACAACGTCATTGCAGAGACAATTTAGCAGTTATTCTAAGGAAGGCAACCCGGCCAGATGTTTTGCTCAGATTCTGTTGGACTTTTTATTGCCAGCTGCTGCAGACCAGCCTCAAGCACCGAGATGGGGGACCTGGGATGAACACAGAAGCAAAGGTAAACTTCTCACTAAGTGCATCTTAAAAGGGAGGGATACGGCAAGGAATGAAGGCTGTAAGGATAATGAGATGTACAACTCTCCATCTGTAGGTCAATTTTTATTGCATTTCAGATCAGCAGTTGTGCAAGTCATTATTGTCTGGTCAGTTTTATTGAATCAATTTGGCAGTCTCAGTACAGTGTCTAACGTATAGAGGAAAATTTTTAAATGACTGAAGAGATTTAGGAGTCCAAGCCACACTCATCATCAGTGGAACTTAAACTCTCCGAGAAGTTAAGTGCTTTTGAAAACGGGATGTGGTCTTCTGAGTCTTGTACGCACTTGTGAAAATATTATCCTACTTGGCCGCAGCACAGTGTGACGCTTGCTGGTCTCCTTGCTGTCAATCATGGCAGAGAGGTCAAGGACTGAGTGGCTGCAGCGATTACTGGCTTATGAAATTCTCCTTTTCTTCTCCTCAGAACAGTCCCTCCTGTTGAGAGCAGGCATGTTGGCAGGCAACGATTTTGTAGAGAAATACAGATTTCAGTGGAGAAATAAAGAAACGTTGTCTGGAGAAGGCACCATGGTATTTTCCACGAGTAAAAAAATGTTAAAAATTGAGAGATGTACAAATACAATACAGAGGCAGGGATAAACTAAATTAAACACTGGCAGATCTGGAAAGATCTGATGTGCCACTGGGACAGTGGCAGTGTAAGTGCCAGGACTGCAAAGGAAACCTGCAAAACTGTTAAATAAAACTGGGGCTTAAAAAAGAAGGGTAAACGGTCATTTAAATTAATGCCAGAAATAATAGCTATTTTCTTCTCTTCTTGATTAAAATGGTTATGGAAAAACAGGGTTACAGAGCTGCTATGGCCACCAGCAGTAGTGTTGCTGTTGCTACCAACCAGCCTTCAGCTTCCTTAATTGCGTATGTTCAGAACCTCACCTCAGAGAGTGAGGGGGGCACATCTCAATTCCATATCCTTTAGCCCAGTCCCCATGCTTTATTTCTCTTAGATTCCACTCATCTGGTCTTGGCAGAAGCTTCCAATGAACCCAGTGAGATCCATATTTTTAACATAATAAATTACCCTGAGCTCCCTCTCAAGATCTTTGTCCTTCTCCCGTGTTGAGCAGCTGCTGTCCCTTTGGAGATGCCGGTGGGTGAGAAGTTGTGCTGGTGGCTGTGGTCTGACCCACATCCTAGATCCCCAGCATCCAAGACGTTGGCCGTCCAACAGAGCCCTGGTTCCATTCCATACATACATTCTGCCAGCAGGAAGCCCCCAGCCAGCGAGGGTCAAGCAGGAGTGAGCGCTGGGCACGGAATCAGAGAATTCTGCGAGCCCCTGCTCCACCTGGGTCTGTCCCTTTGTCACCAAAGAGCTCCATTTCACATATTGTTTTTTATAGCTGATCTTCATCGATCCAGATGGTTTTGCGCTGCTCTTCCCCGATCCTGTCTTTTATTGTTCGAATAAGATCTTCAATACTGCTCCACGCATCGGCCTCTACAGAGGCATAAAGACACGGCAGCGCTTCCAGTTCTTTCTCCTTCAGACGGCACATCCGTAAAAACTCATCTTCAGTCTCTGGCTTTGGCAGTAGTTTCCTGTATCAAATGAGCAGAGCAAAAATAAATGTCTTACATTTTGAGTTAATCCTGTAGTCCCAGCTGTCCCATCAAGAATTTATTTTCTACTGACTATATACAAGCAATAAAAGCAGCGGAGAATACGGCTACTCCGGGTCTGTCCTCCCCTTACCTCCCTGCTGCCCCCAAGGAAAAATATTTGCTACGGGGAAACAATATAAGGGGACTGAATGGAGGAGAGCGCAAGTGTTTACGACCTTTCCTCTTCCAACTAGCATTACCTTCAAAATGCTGTGGGAGTGCTGAGCACGGAGAAAACCACACACTCTTCAGTCTCACCCTCCCACAATGCTCACTGCCACCAGCGACAGTGAAAAAGTGCTAGATTTGGGGAATTCCTGCTTTCCCCGGTTGTAAGATTTCAGGGAGGAGCCACGGGAGGAAACAGCGCACAGAGGCACCAGAGGAAGAGGGAAGAGGTTCTTTATTTCTCTCACTGAGAACATTATTGGACTTGAGAAGTATTCACCGAATAAGACGGAATATCAAATATGCAAAAGGTTTGATACGTTACCTGAACCTCTTGATGTTTTTCTCTGAGACTCTGATAAAGAGAACAATAGGATATATCTTGGCTTTGATTAAATCCTTTGTGCAGCTTATTCCAGCTTCCAGGAGACAATGCTTGTTCTAAAAAACAAAGTCATAACAGTGTCACAAAGGAACATTCACTGCTGTGGAATCTCAAGACAAAGGTATCCAGACCTTATGGGGTCGGCTGAAATGCTCACTATTTACCATTTTACCAATTTAAAACTTTTTAATCAAATACACGTTTAAAGTCCAAGACTCCTCCTCCTGGTTTACAACTAGTCAGTGAAATAACAGCTTCATAGCTTTCTGAGAAGGTTTACAATAGAAATGGATTGATCTAAAGATGAAGAGTATGATAAAATACCAGTTTTGCATATATACACAAACACACATCCTTGCTCTTTGTTCAGAGAGAGCATCTGCTGCGACTACTTGTGAGAGAAAAAAACATCACTTTAGTTCTCCTTTTTTTCCATGCTGTGCATCAAATCTGCTCTACTTGATATAAGATCTCTGTCTTTGACGTTGTTATCTTTGTACTGTACACCCCTGTGTCTGTGTTCCAGGCTACCCTTTCTTTTGTCTAGGTCCTTGTATCTCTTACTCTCTCACACATTCATATATACTTACGATATAAAAAGGAACTGAATTAGGGATGGAGCGCGGAAAATGAAAGGGTATTTTCCTACATCAATGTGGGTCATCTCAGGGAATGAGCGAGAATATAAAAGGATGGGGCTGAGGATGAAAAAGAAAAGGAAAAGGAAGAGCACAAATAAAAGCCATTTGGGAATATAAATATAAATCTGAGACTGAAGGTGGGCAAGAGAGAGAAGATGCAACTGTAAATTGGTCAGTGTCTTATTGAAGAAGAAACACACGTCACAGACAGACTGACAGCCAGGCTCCCGAGGGGATACAGAGCCCTCTAAGCACCTTGGCAGTGACAGCCTCAATGTTGGCAGGTACAATACATTCATACGTGTTGGGATTCTTTTCTCTGCTGAAGATGATAGTCTCCGTTCTCTGCTTCCTTAAGAACTCTTCCTTTGTTACAATATCTGGAAAGAGGAGTGGGTGAGGACAAAAAATAAGATTACAACAACAGAACACCTAGAAAACCGTGCAACAGTACTTTACACAGGATGTAAGGATGGTTCAGGGAGAGAAGACAAGCAATGAATTGTCTTAACAGCTGCCTCATTTCTTCCATTGAATTCAATTAAAGCCTAATCTGATCACAGCTGAGCATCTCAGCTATATCCTGCACCAATGAGTCCTTGGGCAATTACTACAACACTATGAAGGCATTAAATTAAAACAGTAAATACAATTTCGCACATAATGTTATACAGTAACATTTCAGGGCTGGAGGATGCTGAGAAGTGCTTAAAAAAAAAAAAAAAAAAGAAAAAAAAAGGGCTCTTCAGCATAGGCTCCTAAAACAAGGATTTAGTGTTCCAACATTTGTGTTTAAAGTTTCAAAAAATTTGGCTTAGGTTGCAATGTGTGGTACTGGCCCCCTCGTGAATTGCAGCTCTACATCAAAGCTTTTGTTTTATGTTGCAAGACAGGGGATATTTATTATAATACTTAACTTTTCAGTTTCTCTGTCTGTGTAACTGTAAGACTGCGTGCTATGTGGTAGGTATTCAATATTAGTGTAAAAATGAAACGTCAGCTGTGTTTAATGCTGTGTTGTATACAATCCTGCCCTACAGCAATCACAGCACCGCATATTGCTTTAATAGTAAATACTTAGCATGGAAGAAAATCAGTCTTTCGAGTAGATCAAATGCGCAATCTTCACAGCCTTGGACGAGATAGAAACCTAAAGTCGCTCTAGGGAAGATATTCCTCATAATAGCAAATACTAGAAACAAATTAATCAAAATTTCACATTGCCTAGATATGCAGTATGCAAACAGTATGCAAACAGAAAGAGCACTCGCAGCATTTCAGTCTCCGAGGGGCATCCTAGCAACCACACAGCATACACAGGGATAATATTCATAGACACAGAATCTCATAACCATGTGCGCTGGCTGCCTCAAAAACATTAAAATATCTCCAATATTTTCAAAAAGCGAGATTTATAGCTACACATCACGCTGATGTGACTTGAAGTACCTCAAGCAACTACCACATGTGCATGCCCCTACGTGTACGCGCATATATATATATATATGTTCATATTTCCAACACTGAGGGCTAACAGTCACGGTCCTCTTTTATCTCATTACCTGGCTTGCATATGTTGAATTCCAGGGCACCTCCAGAGTTGAGAAGCCTCTGCACCAAGGTCTTGGCCAGCATGGTGGGAGAGAAAAGTACGGGGCGCCTGCGCTCACAGTGGATTGGTCTCACCAGGCTATAAGGGATCAGGCTGAGCCTCTTATTGATTTCGCTTTCGGAATCCAAATCTGAGTAAAGAACAAGATGTTTATCTTCTGGTTTCCTCTCCATCAGTATTTGGAGAAAAAGAAGAAGAAACACATGAACCAGAAAGGACGTGGTTAGTCACTCTGGTCCTCCTTTCTCTTTTATCGGTGTTGTCTTTACTACCTATCTAGTAGTATGATGTTGAACTTAATACTAAATAATTCAAGTGCCTTTTGCTTTCAAAAAATTATTTCATACTTTAACAGGATACTTGCTTGAAGAATCTTTCTGCTTATTAACTTGACTTACTTTGAGCTAAATGTTTTTGGACAAAGAGCAAGAAAGCTCCTAGGAAGAACTGCCAACCAAACGGGAAGTTTTCCATGTCCTAAACTTGCTCATGCAGTGTTTTGATCAAAAACGCTGTTGAATTTTTGCACAGGGTGGGCCACAGAAGCTAGTAATAGGAAAGACCTATGACATTTTTTCACAACCATGCTGTTTTGTTGGTGGTGTTTATATCACTGCTCTGTGTGTAAAAGCTATTCCTACTTTACATCCATACCTTCCAGTTTATCAGGCAACAGCTTCTTTGCTTCAGATGAGGTCCGTGCCAGACCAGAGGGCCAGCCAGTGACGATACGGACGCGCTCGTTGCTGTTCATACGCTTATATTTGTTTTCAGACCTACTGACAAACTGAAAAGGTGAAAAAAGAGATTTGACCCTCATTTCTTACATTCTTTATTCTCCCATATATTCATCAGCCCACACTTGTTATCTCTGAGATCTGAATTACCTATGTCTGTGAAAGACAAGGCTCCATGGATCTGTTGACTGAATTCTAAGGCTCTTTAAATATCATAGATCTGATTCAGAGCCTTTGTTAATCCCCTTTGGGATTTCTTATTTTGTTCTCTGCTCTTAAGCAGCACGTTCGTGTTCTTTGCAGAGCTCCCTGCTCTCACCAGTACAAGCACCGATGTGTCCACAGGAAAGCAACACTCTTGAGTATTTGCTCAAATGTATAACAGGTTATAGCCAAAACTCTGCCTCTTCTTTGCTGTACCAGAGAGATTTAAAACCTCCCAAATGGCACATTTTTACACTGAGAAATAGGCTTCATGCTATCATTCCCCATCCACCCAACTATTCCTCTATCCAAATATTAATTTCTCCTCCTGGATATTTGCTAATCTTCACAACCATCTTCCTCCACCAGACTTTTTTTTACCCTTCTCCCATACAGTCTCTGTCAGGCTCAGAGCCACTGACCAACAATTAAAGGACTATTTTCTGATGGAACCTCATCTCACAGACATGGGGACTGGGTCTACTCCAATGGATTTGTTCTTACGCTTCAAGCAAAACACATTTCAGCCTCTTATGGCAGACACCATTGAGCCAGCAGGCTCATTGAGAGCTCTCACCATTGAGAGCATCAGGCCTCATTAGTAATGGAAGGCACTTAAAAATAAACACCCCACATCAGAAGAGCAGTTAGAAAACACAACCCGTTCATCTTTTTCATATATTAATTCTCTTTTTGATAGGAAGAAATCCTGATACAACCTCTGTACCTGAGGTTGCTGGGGAAATTAGGATAGCCTGAGAGCATCTGCTGTGCAGATCCACCGTTTCAGACATCGCATTGAGGATTTGAAGTTTATCACCTGTAATATTTGGCCCAAAAGAAAGCTTGCTCTGGAGAGGCGAGGGCTGGCTTTCGGGTCGTTCTGTGGGACGTGCTCCTCTGGCTGCAATGTGTTCTGGTAAAAAATAACACAGGAATTTTTTATTTCCCTCCCTCTTCTTCTTCAGTTTTTTGATGTTTTGTGGTGTTTTTTTTTTTTTTTTTTTTTTAATCACAGCATTCAAAAAACACAACAAGCAAAAGCAGATATTTTATATTTCCAGTACAGAAGGGATAATGCTTGATTCATATCTGTCCCAAATAAAATGTCCTAAGGAAACTGTAGCCATCGCATGGCCTACGCTCGGAAACTCCGCTTCTGTTACTGCTCTGCCACATTCCTCCCTTCACAGGAGACTGCTCTCCACAGCCTATGAAAAAGGTAATTTCTGCACCAAGAAATAGCATGCAAAGCTTTTGCTTTCACTGGCATCGCTGTCAGTGATCTCTGTCCCTTTGATCAGCGGGACCGGAGAACAGAAGGAATGTGTGACACTTCACCTTGACTGGAATCAAATGCAAGCACTGGCTACAGCGTCTCTGCAAACATTAGGAGCATCTATGTCTCCCAAGCTCTAAAAATAACTTCTGGTAACTAGTACACCAGGAAGCTAGTTTTAATTATGTAAAGATGGAGTTCTTGGGTCTGAAGAAAGAAAAATCAAATTACTTTCACTGAGGGGAAAAAGAGAAGTTGGCAGGGCTGTTGTGTGTGAAGACCTGATAATCCCATTTCTCTCCATAGCAGGTAGGTTGGAAGAGACAGGTCTTTCTAACATGCCGTGGATTAGATGCTTGTTCACAGTAGGAGAGAAATAATGCTGATTATTAACTCCAAGGACACAGCTTCTTCCTCATGTGGATACGAAGATGCATTAGAGGCTTACAGGCAGAGAAGAATGAAAAAGACTAAGACACAGAACAGACTTTTAAAGTGTCCTCCCTCATAGCTGGAAGGGTTAATAGTGTGCCGGAGCTAGGTCCGTGGCCAGAGACAATATTATTTAAAGCAAACATAAGGTGCCAATTGCCTGGGACAATCAAAACCTACACAGAGTGTAAAGAGGACTTTCCGTAAAATTAACATAACGAGCAAGTGGCAGTGGAGTAACAGGTGTTAAAATGCCCTTGTTTGCAGATACTCACCCGGAGCCCCCGAAGGGTGTTATATGAGCTTTCTGTCTCATCTCGGCTTCCCCTGTGCATCAGCCGCTGCAGCTTCACCAAAAGAAGTTGCTGGGCCCTGAAAGAAAGGATGGAATCGCATAGATCAAGACACCTTTGAAACCGCTCAGAAGGTGGCTGGACTGCAATAGTTCTGTGCCTACAGAAAAGATTAAACAGAAATAGCAGTGAGGACTGACTGAACCACACGGTAAACGCGGGAACAAAATAACGAGCAGGACTGCGGTGCAGTTACGGATTAAAGAATCTCCATGGCATATTTTCCTATGATACTTTTTGAGAAACCCACATTATTCTTTCAGGTAACATCTGGAGTCTCCGTTCTAAAGCTTTACAGCTCACATTGCAGTTTAACGCTGCCCGGCCTTCTCTCAAAAAATTAAAGCATATACCTCTTTCCTCAGCAAAGTTATTAGTTTTGCTGTTTACAGAAGATTTACAGAACAGCGGTGGTCCCTCAGCATCACACCCACCTGCTGTAGCTGGGAATGGTCCCCATTTCCAGGTCCCTGTCTGTGAAAGGGTCGACTCTGGCGCACAGCCACTCGCACATCCCCTGGTACATGGTGTCAAGAATATGGACAATCTCGTCACATTTCACTGACAGGGTACAGCCGTCCAGCTGGCTGGAGATGTTCAGGTTAAAGCGGATATAAAACGAGTCCCCCGAGGTGATGAGCCCTTCTTCCAGTTCCGCCAGCAGCCTCCGGTAACCTGCGGCAGCCAAGGAAGGGGTGAAGCACGATCGCTGCTCATCAGACCCCAGGATTGCTGCATCCCTGAGCATCCTCTGGGAGAAGCACATGGCACACGCTTCCGAGGCTCCTCCAAGAGAGGTTTTATACTTCTAGAGTGCTACCCACACCAGTTACAACACTGTTACGGGCCCGAACCTTAAAGACACTAATGGGGCATTGATTCAGAAACAGCTCATGCCTCTGGTATCTGTGAAAATACTCTCATTATGATGGTACTTTTAGGTAACTCCATTCTCAGCGCTCCACACATGACCCGTGAAACGGAGAACTTCTCAGCAAAGATGCAGACACAGCTATAGCTCTATCCTGTAAGTACGGCTTGAGTTCTGCCACGGATTTTAACGGCAAGCTATTCCCTTTATTATTAGCTCTAATTGGCACTCCCACAATCTATAACATGCTTTACCTGCAGTAAAGTGGTGCTTAAAAAAATTGCAATAGTCTTTCCCACCTTTGAAAACATCAAAGAAAATCAAAGACATCACTTCCTGTGTGATCTATGCAGCTGAAATTCTATAACCAGCATTAAAAAAAAAAAAAAAGAAGCCCAAAAATTTATATACACCAGTAAAAAATGGATTTTTAAGTGTAATTTCTGATCCATAACCTGAAATTATCATTTCAGGCCATGAACACTAAAATCAAATTCTGTTCACCACACACGAACTCCAGCTGTTAAAGATAAGATAAAGCCACAAAGGTAATAAACAGGGCAACTCCATCAGGTAAATGCTAAATCGACTTCAGCTGGATAAAGATGATTCAAGCTCACCACGCTGTATTACAGAAAACCGTACATAAAAATAAGCTCAAAGTGCTTTGTGAGTCATGTCGTTATTGGCCCACCATGTAAATTCTTCAGAGTCCTGTAGTGACGAGCATATGGGGGTTTTTTTGTTCTCAGTCACAAAGGTAAAAGCTGGAGCAGTGGCACAGAGCACCCATAATTAGCAGCAGTGGACATGCTTCAGATTGACACCGATGCAAAGGATATTCTGGTTCTGTCGTTCCCATCCACACCAGTCAGTATAATAGACCCGGGACTACGGGAGATTAGAAATACTTTTGCTCTTACCTTCGTGATTTGATTTATACTGGAGTGTTACTGGACCACTGCACCTCTGAATTGTCCAGTGAACTTCTTCCTTTGTGCAAGTATCCAAGGGAACACTCTGATTTTCCTCTTTGATGCAGGCCTCCAACTAGATATGAAAGAAATATTACTCTCCAGTGCAGGCTCAATCTCCGAGTCAATTATATCATTTTTTTTAGAGGCATAATCTTTTTCTGATTAAACAAGGCAGATACTTTGCTACCAGGATGCAGATTATGTTCTAATTATTTAATTTATTTTCTCTCAAATTAGGAATGCTGCAGAACTGCAGTTCTTTGATAATCCCAGGCTTCCCAATAATAAATGGTGCAGAAATATCAGTTGTGGTTTTTTTTTCCCCCTTGGAGGCATTTTAATAGGAAAATGGTTTGGGAACATCAGCAATGGAGGGAAAACTAAGCAAAGAGGAATTTAGCAGAAGCACTGTTGAACTCCTGCCTCTGTGATGCTGGGGACAGCTATGCAGGTGTGTGGCCTTTCTTCCCATGTTGCAGCTGTAGCTGCTTCTGTTCATAACACGCCTGGTCCCAGGATGGGCCACTTTAAGGAACGCTTTAGGAGTCACCATGCTAAGCTAAGTAGCATGAGCACCCATCCTTTCAGGCAGGGGAGTACTGGGAACTGAGAGCAAATCCCATTTTAGTCCATTCAACGGGGCTGTAATATACCACACAGCATTAAAGAAAACCTCAGTAGCTCTAATCTCTTCCTTACAGAGCAACTATAAAGGGCAAAAGTGTTTGTGTGTGTGTTGGGTGACTGTAAACACCATTTGAATAGCCAATAGCGGATTTTCTCCCGCATGAGTCGTGTGCTTTTGTCATTAATACAAGAAGAAAGAAGCAGCAAAGGGAAGGAGGGTGCACACATGTAGGTGGACAGACATCCAATACTGTTGACTGTTTTACGCTCACCATCAGGACTTGGTGTCCCTCCCGAAGGCCTGCTTTCTCTGCCAGTGATCCTGCCTTCACAGAGCTAATAAAGCTGCCTTTATCATTGCCCCCGACCAGAGTGATTTCTGACTTGAGACTCTCTCCGTTCAGCGTCACGCGCTGGATGGCATGGCAGGAGTTTCTTACGCGATCGACAGATGTGACAGAGGGACGAAAAGGTCTGTGTTCGTGAAAGGAAGTAACAGTTAGGCAGTTCTCTCAGCTTTTAACTCTCACTCCAGAGCTAAATGATAAGAGAGACATATAAACAAACTTTTAGCGATATCAAGCTAAAGGATTCGAGGACTCAAAAAGAAATCCTTCTCATCACTGCCTAAGTTCTGGAGATGAGCATCTGGATACCCCCAAGCGCTCTGGCGTGACTGAATAACTCAGATGTATAATAGCACCTCCCCTGGCAACCTCTGCAGCAAGATAACAAGATCACAAGGATAAATTTAAGCCTCTAGAACATTTTGTCTACCTGGAAGTTTTTGAAGTTTTAGGGTGACTTTTTTTGGTTTCCAGGATATGAAAGGGCTCCAAAACAACAAGTTACACTGCTGCCGACATACAGAATTAAAGACTTAGCACGTGAGATATTTGTGTCAAATAACAGCTTGTGACACCATATTCCTGCCATTTTCAGCAATTAATAGATAAACGGAGGATCTCTACTAGAGCAGCCTTTCCCCTCAGTCTCTGTCTAAGGAAGGCAAACTGGCATCTCAAATACCTTTCTAGAGAGAACTTCCTAAATATGGAGCTGACATGCTCGAGCTCGTAGGGATCCAGGCCTTCTGACTGATGGGAAGAGGAGGAAGAGTGCACCGAAGGAGCTCCATGCGATTGCCTGTCATGACTGTCATCTGAAGAGAGTAACAAGAGTGAAAATGAGTCCTAGATAAAGCGACGAAGAGGGAAAAGGGGGAAATGGATGTTTGTCGCTCACCATCTAGCTCCAAAGCATCATATCCAAAGCTGTCATTGTCCTCTTCAACCAGGCTGGAATTAAAAACAAAGCATGAGATACTGGAAGAGAAAGAAAGCAAGAAAGCTGTTCACTTTCCAGCTTTCAGCAGATGTCAAACTTCACCAGACTTCATTAAGTTCTGGAGGAACTTTTTCTGCAAAAAAGAAAGATGTTGGAGGTGTTGCATCAGGCAGTGGTACAGCTGCAAAAAACCAAGCAAGTATCATACTTGTGGGCTGAGGGAAGATGTAGGAAGGTGGCAGGAAGACAGTACGTGTCAGCCAACATGGGAAGCAGGTGAAGCAGCAAGAAGATTCAGAAGGAAGAATTGCTAACAGCAGTGAGGGGAATGAAGATTTGCTGAAGACAAAAGGAAGCCGCTGACTGATGGTCTCATACGTGTGACACACCACACCTGCTTCTGCAGGTGATAAATGGTTGCATAATATATGCTGTATATAGGGTTTTTTCCACGATAGATCAAAAATGTCAGCAGCTCACTGACGGACAGAGTGAAGGCAAGGGAAGTGACTGAGGTGCAGCAGTAATGGAGTAATTTACCTGCTTGATTTAAAGTACTTGAAGCATTTAATAACGGCTTAATGGTACCTTGCATGGTTGCTCAGATACCTACAGTAACAGAATGGGAAGGTGTACCATGCTTTTGCCACAGCTCTGGTCCCAGTCCAGCTCCCACTGACACAACCCTTCCTGTTAAGGATGATTAGATTGGTTGGCCTTAAAAACAAACAGTTAAAATTCACTAAAATTTTGCTCTTAAAGGGACATTGGGGATGTCCGGCCGAGTGAGTGATCTGTCTGCTTCACTAGAAGGACTTCATTAAACTGCGTCCTTTGGTTGCAAAGCTGTTTAAAGAACAGCTTGTTGTTTTCCCCATCCAGGATGATTTGTAGGTCTCCTGTGGAGCTGATATGCCTCATATTTGACTTCAGGTGAAGGGTGAATTTTTGCAGGCAGTCTGGGGAGAATCAGCTATTTTCACACCATCCACAAGCAGGGAAATAATACACCTTTCTCTACATATTCAATTATGATCTCACTTTTTTCCACACAAATCAAGATCAGATGAACTGTGAAACCTGCAACTTGGCATGCAAATAGCAATTATTTTGGATTATGTTCACAAACAAGTTAAAAAACCTTTGCAGGCTAATTATAAAGTTACACACTACAGTGAACTTTTGGGCATGCTCTTGAGATACTTGACTTCAGCGATTATTAGCTCAATAAAGCAAGGCCACATTCAGACCTTGCTCCAGGGTAACTTTTCCTACCACATGCCAGTGGGAAAGAGCATCTAATATGAGGAAAAATTTCAGTTTTCACTACAGCTCAGGCTTCCAATGCCTTAACATATGGAACAGGATACAGTCAGAGCTGCAGTGAAATAAGCTCACAAGATGAATAATATCCATGTAATCTTTCCTGCATTCTGTAATATACTGCAAACATTTCAAAGTTCAGGTATGCCAAAGGCTTCTCGAGTTAAGCACCTGAAACATGAAGCGTTCAAATCATTAACAAAACAACCCTTTTTCTCCATCTTGAATTAAACCAACACATTTTAAAAAGGGGCTTGGAGGACAATATAGCAGAATCTCAGGAAGACTAGAATAAACTCTGCCTAAATCCTCAGCAGCCTCAAAAATTGTGTGGGAGAACTAGCTGAGGACGCCCTCAGTGGAAAGCTGTTTTGCAAAGCTTTACACAGAGAAAGAGAGGCAAAAGCAAGAGTCTGCCAAAGAGAAGTGTGTTTTGAAAAGCATTAAAAATCTAAATGAAATTCTAATAAATATTAGATCTAAAAAATAGATCTAATAAATATCTAAACCTTCCACATGTACTGCTTGCTTCTAGATTGATTTGCCTGGGCTTTGTTCTTTTCTCCTGCTTGGGACCTTTAGGGCATATATTTGTATCAGCTGAACTATCAGAGACTCCTGAGTGTTTTGGACAAAATTAGGGATGAAGGTCTGCAGCCCTGAGAAGTTTAGAAAGTCAGTAATGCTGCCTAATCACAGCTCTCCAAGCAGAGACAGACACAAGGACACGTCTCCTCTGGAGACGTTCAAAACCCGCCTGGACACGTTCCTGTGCAACCTGCTCTGGGTGGACCTCCTTTAGCAGGGGGTAGAACTAGATCTCCAGAGGTCCCTTCCAACCCCATATCATTCTGTGACATCTAAGGCCCTGTTTGCCATCTCCTTGTGACTACAGGTCCCGGGTGTATTTCACCAGTGTGGCTACCTACCTGCAGTGAGGGGCATCCTCTTTGCAACGTCGGACGATGGAATCATTTCCTGGAGGCTCAGGAGTGGTAGACATGATACTGTCATTGCGACTTCTCAGGGTTTGCTTTTGAAAAAATAAAGTGACAGAAAGGTTATCTGTCTTAAACGTGCTATCATTTCTAACTTAGAGAAGCATTAGCCTGCTAGCGTGCCAGTGGTGCTCTGCGCTGGGAAGCACACACAACAGTAGGAAAAATTGCTTCTAGACAGGCAGAATGCTACCTACGAGAGCATTCATATTCATATATTCCAGAACTTTAGCAATACGCACAGCTTGTGTGCTGGCTCAGTCCCTTTTTCTGTGACCACACGACTGGCTGATTTACCAAAGAATTTTAGCTTTCCCCTTGACGTGTGGAGTATGTGTTGCACAGCCGACATATAAGACGACAAAAACCAGAATGGATGTATGCTTATATAGTAGGAATGAGGAAGATAAATACAAATCTCCATACATTCAATTATTAATTTAGTATATTAGAAACTGAATTCTAGATTGTACTACGGGGAAGACAGCATAAGCCGTCTAAATATCCAACAGATATTCCAAAGAATATTCCTAACCCAGCTAAGCGTATTATGAGTGGCAGGGAGTTCTTTCCTGGCTATTCTTGGATATAATTTTAATTTCCTGGGGCAGCATTTTTCACGGTGTTCTAGAAAGATGTTTTGTTCTTTGTTATTAACACTCTGCAAGAGCACTCACTCTGTCTGCTTGTCGTGCTGTGTCAGTGCTCACGTATGTATAATGGAATATCTACCTTGGGAGATTACGGGGATACAGCAAGCAGGGAGGAAATGGTTTGCCTATGGTAAGAAGAAATTTCCAGCTGTGATCTGCACCCCTTTTCTCACTCACTGTTACTTACAGACGGGAAAAGCTTTAAAGAACTCAAAAACAACCTGAAATTTTTCTAAAATAAATCACAAAGCAGCTTTTAAAGAAAATCTCTTCCTTCTAACAGTAAATGCAAAATGGCATCAGGAGACAGCAAGAGGTCATAAGTACCTTTGAAATAACTTTAAATAAACATAAACCAATTCTGTGATTTTGAAAGAGGCTAATAAGATGGTTCTAACAAAAAGCTGGTAAAAGGATTAAGGGAGCCTTTGAAAAGGGTCTTGAATGCGATCACAGCTGGAATGCTGGTGAAGGGCTAATACCGGGTTGCGAAAGCTCTGAACCACATCAGGAGAGACGGTCAGACAGGCAAGCGGCACCTGAAGCGTTCTTACAATTTTGCTGACTTCGCAGCTGCTGATGGAGTTACTGATGGAAACCGAGTTAGAGGAACTCGTGTCCGTGCGGCCATTGCTGGCATCGGCCCCCTCTTCCTCCTGAGCTCTGACTGCTGCGCTCACGGGTGACAGAGAGAAATACAGACACCAGGGAAAATGACATCAGAGAAATTTCAATACAGAGCCTTTCACAGATTTGCAACAACCCTTAGGGTTATCTTTCCATGTCAGGTTAGCTGTTTCCCCTCCCTGTGCTGGGCAGAGGCTGCAGGAAGCGCTCTGTGTCCGGCAGCCCCAGATCCTTTTCCTTCCCCATCCGCTCCCCGGCACAGCACAGAATTCACGCCACCCTGCACAGCCTCTTGCCAGCTTTTTCTTTCAATTCTGTCCTGTACGTTTTTATTAGATCTATGAATACTATTTGACAACTTAAAGAAAGATTGTTTCACTAATTTATGTTTTAATTTCATCACCTGGGTCTGGCAGCCTGCAATAAGGTTGGCTCACTGAATTTCACTCTTTTTACAAGAAAAAAAAAAAAATTACAACGGGGACCAAGAAGCTTCAGATCCCTCAGCAGCCCCAGATAGAACAGTGTGAATGTGTGCTCCTTCCCTTCCCCAGCACCTCGAACTGGTACCAGTGTCACATATTACCCGATACAGAATCACCTAGGTTGGAAGGGACCTTTTAATATCATCTAGTCCAACCAATGGAAAAAAGCAAAACAAAACAAAACAAAAACCCACACAAAAACCACCAACCCAACACTAATCCATATCCCCAAGCACCATGTCAACTCATCTCTTGAATACCTCCAGGGATGGTGCCT
>JAOXNO010000070.1:3319331-3340798 GCA_028565335.1 Limnodromus scolopaceus
CCTGTTGCTTCTCTGTCCCCCTCTCCCAGCCTCCTCCAGACACTTAGATCCTGAAGGGAAGCTTTGAGGAGATGTGGGGTACGTGAGACAGTCTGGGAGGAGAGTGGGTGCCTTCAAGGGTGCCTGAAGGCAAGGAGTAGTCAAAGCCTGCTGAATCCATCATCTGGGCAAGCTGGAGGGGTGAGCTGAAGTGGCTGGAATTTTAAATGTAGCAATCTGCTTTTATACCTGAATGATGGACTGCAACTCCTGGATTTTAGTCTTCATCATCTCATTTTCCCGCTCCAACTCCAGAACCTGTTCCTTTTTGGGTCGGTTTTCAATATCGTTTTTCAGCTTCAAAGACTGGTTCCTCTCCAGCTTGCACTCCTCTTCCACCTTGTTCAAGCGATGCTTCAGCTGGTCAATCTACAGCAGCCAGGGAGCAGTGAAAAGGAGGAAGAGGGAAGGAAAGAAATCATCCCTAGCTCTGATATTTACTGCTCTGAAAACACTCTCACTTCCAGGTGAAAACGTGATGTCATAGGTGGAAAAAATAGCTTCAACAGTGAATGCTAATATGCAGCAGATAATTGGGTGTACGTGCGTGTGTGTTGAATGCCCACAACTGAAGTGTTGAAGTCTCAGGCAGAAGCCTGCTATTTGCTGCCTACAACTGCCATGGGCTGCTTGTGAATTTTGGCAACATCTGGACTGAAAATAGAATGGCACATCCTCCAGTCAATGGAGAGACATGAAGCAGAACTAACGCTTAGGAGGCTGACTACACACTGTGCTTTTTGCACATAGACTCCTTGGATTGGGAAAAACAAGGGCTTTGAGTTCTGGATAGGAATGAGGGGTTCCCAAAAAGAAAAAGTCGTTTCGTGCAGAACGGGGCCGGGGCAGAAGGCGGTGATGATCCTGGCTGGAGGAAAGATTTGAAAGTGGAGGAATATCCCAGAGATGAGAGGGATGCACAGGGATAAATGCCAGGGGATGCCCAAGGACCTCACTGTCCAGATCCACTATGGGTAGTTGTTTACTCCATCTCATCTGCGACGCGCACACAAGCGTGAATTTTATGGCACTTGAAGCATTTCTATGTATTTCCTAAATGGCCTCAAGCTGTTCCAGTGCTCTATGTGAGACTTTCTGAATAAATCACCAGCAGCTGTAGTGCAAACCTGGATAACTGCCCCAAGATATTATCGAGTCTGAAAAGCTAAAATTATGTTTTTAGCAAAGAATTATGGTTTTAAAAATTTGTTTTTAAGTATGCTATGTTCTGTTAATCCATTACAAGTATGTAAATTATCTGCCACTAACACCACCACTGCAGTTGGCATTTCTGTACAGTGATGCCTCTAATAAGCAAAGCAAATGAGAGCTCTCCCCCTTTCTACTGTCAGAGAAGGTCTCATTTTGCCAAATGCCACTGGCATCTTCCATTGCTGCTCCTGATTAAAGCAGCCCAGAGCATTTATCTCACCTCTAACTGGAGGTCTCTGCTCCTTATCACAGCCATGCTCTTCTCGTCACTCAGCTGGGCATATCTCATGGCCAGATTGTAGTTCTCATCCTTCACCTTGACCAGCTCATCATTGTAGTTGTTCCTCTCCTCCTTCATCTTGTTGTATCTCTCCTGGAAGGTCAGCAGCTCTATCTTGTTCAGTTTTAGCTGCTTTCGCTCATCCTCCAACTGGCGAGACTTAGCCAAGAGTTCACAGCGCTGCACATCTTTTGTCTTTACTTGCTGCTGAAGCTTAATGATCTCGTTCATTAGGAAATGGGTAAGGCCTTCGTGTCCCTCCTCCACTGAAAAAATGTTTGAAAAGCTTATCAACAGCTAATAAGGTAACTTTATACTAAGTAGGATCAGCAAAACTAAGAAACAAATGTCCCAGAATATGCACAGACGTGCAGAATATGCACAAATACATACATATTTGTACATCTAACTGGCAACGGTGCAAATCTTACACAGCACACTATTACCAGAATCACAATACACTTGCATACAGCTTGTGTGGATGGAATATGAAGCCTTTGCATTTGTCTTGTTTCAGCTGAGCTGACAGGTCTGCCGAAATAGCACAAACTTTATAAAATGAATCTGTACAAGTACAATTAATCTGAATGCTTCAAATTTTCACGCTCATGTGTAGGTCATCGGTGTAATTTAGTCCACTGTTCCAACGTTTCTTCTCTTGAGATTTCTTGTAATTCATTTTGAAGCTCTTCAGCTTCATTCAGACAACTGAGATGCTCCTTTGCTTTATACATTACCTGTTGTTGGCACATTTTGCCTTGAAGGCGACCGAAGAACTGCAGAATGCTAATATAAGGTTAGTTTTTATTTCCACTTCTTGCCTGAAAAAAAATCAAACCCAGTCTCCAAGACAGTCCTTATTCCTGTGGGATTGATTCTACTCACCAACAATAGTGGAAAATCTCCGTGTAGGCTCTTTCCCTGTCACCAGTTTGTAGAGTTCAGGGTAGTAAAACTCTAGGCTCTCTAAGAAAACGACGTAGCCCCTTTGGCCCTTGGTGTGGAGAATGTCCAGCAGTCGACCTAAGCACAGAGAGAGGTGACAGGTTAGCAAGTACAGCATCCCTAAAGTCAAATGTGCTTAAGGTTTGTCTCTACCACAGCAATGTGCTGTGGGAAACCTGGCTGATGAACTGAGTTCAGCCGAGCTCCTACAGTTATGCCACGTATTCTTTAAGTTTGTCCTGATTGTTATTCTGAAGGAGTGCGGGCAAATTGGTCTCTGGAACAGAAATTTCAAAAGACACATTATTCAGTGCAGCCCTTACCACGCAGTACTGAAACGTGAGGACGGCAGACCCTTCAGTGACAAACCATGAAGCACATCAAGACAGCTGAAACCTGCTCTTGGAACAGCAGTGGCTGCTGCCCGTGTTAACTGAAATATTTACCAAGGCTTGGATGGGAATATGAACCCCATGAGCTCCAATCTGCACAGCACTGGAAAGAATCATTGTTACCAAAATAGCAGCAGCAGATTCCCAGATTCCCCCCTTTTCATTTAATGAGATATAGGGTTTCCATTTGCTAATCTGTGATTTGATAATCTGTAATTTGATGCAGGCTCCATCCAGGCTTACCAAAATAATACCGTTGAGAGAGGGATGCGGAGGTAGCCATTCACAAAATAATTACCTGCTCGGTTAATTTTGGAGGGCAGCATAAGTGAGTTAAGCACCTCATCCTCATCTTGCTCGTCGATGACTTTGCACTGCCGTAGGTAGGGGGTCAGTTTGGCCGGGTTGATGTACCGGCTCAGCATGTGCCGGTTGCATTCTACGTTCTCCCACAAAGCTTCCTCCTCATCTTTCAGCGTCTCCAGGCAGTCATCCATCTCTGGCTCTCCCCCTTAACAAGAGAAACAATTGGCAAATGCACATCAAACAGGAGGGTTTCTGCGCCGTTACTCTTTTGTGCTTCCATGTCACAGAGGATGAGCTTAGAGTCACTCCTGACGAATGCTGGATGTGCCCCGCGTTGAAACCGCCTGAACCGAAGTGCAGCCCGTCCACAGCTCATCCGGAAAGTGACAGTTGAGAGAAGTGCTATCTTGAGCCTATGAACTATTGCATATTGCTCTCTAGTGATGAATCTGCAGCTCAGCCAACTCCACGAAGGTCTCTACAAGTCAGAGAATCCCTCTTCATATTAGAGGGAAGGGTAGAGGACACGGCACAATGCAAGAAAGGCGATGAACGTGCCGAGCTCCGAGCGAAGACAAATCCCTGCTGCAGGCAGCTAAAGCTTGAATTCCCACCTCCTTTCTTCCTCTCGGCTGCACTGATTTGAACCTGCATTTTTCCCTGCATACCTGTGATGAGCCAACACCTGTAAATGACCACACCACAAGAATAATTAACTCCTAAGGATTGACTGGTCCGTGGGCAGGAACACAAGTACCTCTGAGTTCAGACCTTGCCTTTCTCTGCATGAGTGGATAAGTACGAGCGTGGTATCGCCCAAGCCTGAAAACGTTCTTGACTCATGCAAATACTATCACATGGTTTCTGAGTGCTTGCTAAGCAGTTTCCTGCCAGCTGCTCATTTGTAACCAGCTCATTAGAGAAGGTTACAAAGCAGGCAACAAGGAGGTCAGAAAACTTGTACCAAAGTTAAGAGTAAAGAAACTTTGTAAAAATCTTTCCTTCTTAATTTTGTAATAAATGTTAACCCTTGAAACAAGTCTTATTTTTGCATTCTAGCTTTCTCAAGATCTTGTGATCTTGGTGGCACAAGGAAGATAAGTTTCTATTTCCAGAGTTATTTTACCCCATCAGAGACCGTGCTATAAGAAGACCATGCAGTTGTTAGGTCGTATGAGATGAGAGCTGTGCTTTATGAGGCTTTGCTGGCAATCAGTAACTAAAGCGCTCAAAAGCAACAGGTTGTTTTTCTTGGACCAGAAGAGTTCTCTCCATTGTTAGAATTTCCTCAGCTTCCAGCTTTAGGAACTGCAAAGCAGCCTGCATTACACTGAACACCACTGGGCAAAACCAGTTATTAATCTGGAGAGCCAGGAGTGATTAACTCCTTATTTTGAAAACTAAAACCAGAAGCACTTATCTGCTAAATAACGTGTTTGTCAGTGTTCTATCATAATGAAATACAGATTAACCCTACAAAAACGTGTGTTCTACGCTTGATGCTTTCCCAGGCCTTCCCAAGTTGTCCAAAATCCTAGGCTCGGGTTTAATATCTCTATGAGAAAAATTTGGCTGGGTTCCTCATACTCTGGACAGTAAGGAGAGCATCCCCAGGGGTTTTGTCCTTCTCCTCTAATCCAATAACTCCCCCAGACTTCTTTTCTTTGTAGTTTCACATCTTAGGGACCAGTCATTTCGCATTTTCTCTGCTGTTTGCATGTAGAATTCATTGTTCCAGTGACTGCTATTAAATGGGTTGGGAGAGATGAGAGTCCTCAGAGGGTGAGGAAGACCAAGGTGTGCTCAACGGGATCCAGAATCATGGGGCCATGGCTGTAGTTATGGGGAGATCTCTCTGGTCTTATGAGCTCCTCAGAAACTGGGTGAAATCCTTACTGAATGCCAGTATTTACGTGTGGCCATGATGACACCGCAGTAATGAACAGTATAAAGGTAAAATAATAGAAAAAGCTATATAAGGTAGGTAGCAGTGGGAGGAATGCTAAAGGTGAAATAGCTTCACCTGAAGTACACATACATTCTTATGAACCTTACTCTCCACCACTTATTCTGGAAATAACCGTGTTTCACTTCAAAGGTGAATGTAACAAACTACATAATTGGAGAAGCTCAACTTTTGGGAACAGAAGGCAGTAAAGCAGAAGGTCACAAGTACCCGAGTCATCTTACAGCCACAGCTATCGATTGCATCTGAAAAAAAGGGTGTGTTGCAGGCCCTTTAATTTCGGGGAGAGTACCAGGAAGCTCACAGATGGACCCCAGAGTGCAAAAGAAGCACTTGCCTGAATTTCATAAAACGCAAGATATCTTGTAATCTGCTGCACTGAACCAGAAATTATTACACACTGTCAGCAGTTCCCTCAGGACATTAGTAAGGGATTTCTCCATTAAACGATTCAAAGAAGAGTTCACTCATCAGTGTAATTCTCAACATGAATACATTTTTTCACCTGACATTAAAAATACCTTTATCAAATAGCCCCTCATGTATGGGCATAATACATCCATACTGTTATTTTGGGGACATAACGTTTAATGGGGAAGTAATAAGTATATTGCATGAGTGGCTAAGAATTTTAAAAGGAGGCTTCTGGTAGCAAACTCCTGTTAAGCACGGTCTGTTACTGGGGACAAGTCCATAGAGAGAACATTTAGTGGAGTGGTCCCTCACTGCCATGTAGGAATTTCAGAATCTCCTTTCTTCTTTGGATTTCCACCTTGGAAATATCCCACCAGAAGCGTGGCCAAGCTTTCTCCTCACTCACGGTACTGTTGTCCCCTTCTGGGGACCAGGACTCCCTTCTGTCCTGCGGCTCGGGCTCCTGCCTCTCCGTGTTTCTGGGGCCAGGCTGGTCTAAGGGTGTAACCCCCAGGCAGCTCCGCTCCCTTGTGGAGCTGCTCCAGAGACAACAGCAGAGGGCAGGTGCTATTAGTTCAGCGCCCTTCCTTGTGAGCACACGTTTCTTTGATTTAGTAATTAATATAACGTTGACTAGGAAATAAAGTACTTGGGATTGGCTGAAATTTTGGTGTGCTGGTCAAAAAACAGATGTGGCAACTGAAACTCAGTGGGAAACCAATAAAGGTGTTGTATCAGTGGCTTTAATCTTAAAAGATTTTTATCAGCACATGTATTTTCTAGGTGTTTAACAGACCTTATTCCCTGTTTCTGTCCTTCCGTCCTGCGATGATAATGCAGAAAAGTTGTTTTCACTTACAAAATTAAAAATAACAGGTTAAAAAAGTTTACATACTTATTTCATCTGATCTTCATTATTACCATTATCCAGTTTCTGATTCCAGCACCTCTCGAGTTGTAACCTAACACATTCCTAAATTGTGATGTGGCATAGAAATACCATGGTGTCTACTACAAATCACAGGTGTGAAGTCACAGACTCGGACTCACTTCAGCAGACGTTAACCAAAAAGAAGTAAGAATCGCCACTGCAGTTAAAAAAATTGCTCTCCCACTGCTCCTTCCAGTAGTTAGTACACAACATGGCTTTATCTGCAGGAGTTCTTAATCCAGTAATAATCTCAGCCAGTCCCATCCATTTCAAAGGTCTCTGTAGATGCAGACAAATAAAAGAGAGAATGCCTTTTTACATTAAAAGAAACACTCCCATCATCGCTTTTTCTCTCTCGGGGACTATCCTTCTCTTGGCTGCTACACACAAATGAATCTTTCTGTGTGTTTGCTATTTTTTTTTTTTTGTTATATTTTCCAACTGAACAAATCACCTTGCAGTTAAAGCTGTTCTCTCTTCTCACTCCGACTCCACACTCTCATATGTCCGTGACACTCTCCACTGATCAAGGGAATAAAGCCTGCAGGCTTCAGAACCCGGGGTTCTACAAAGTGCTCATCACCAGGTCACATCTAAAGCTCCATTTCTTGTGATTCCTTTAATGATGGTGCAGAAATTAACCCTTCAGCGATTTAATTACTGGTATCCCCTTGCTCTGAATTCTTGTCAGCCTATCAATACTGAGAAATCACCGTGTAGCAGACTGCAAATGCGGGCTGCAGCTACGTTTTCTGATTTCTTGATATCTCCCTTGTGAAATGCAAAAAAAAGGGGTATTTTCCTCCTACTGAAAAGCAGGAGGAAGTTTATTTTGGAAGAGGTGATCTATTTTAATGTTTTGGACTTCTGCATTTGTTGGAGATGTTGACAGACTGGCAGCATTTAAAAAGGAACCACAACACACAAAATGTTTGTGCAAATTATAAGTTAATAAGAATAGAAGTTGATGTTAAATACTAAATATGTGTATACAAACTAGGAAAGCATTACTATAAATTATCACACTTTAAAGCAAAAATATAGGTGAAAACAGCACTTTAAAACTGTGTATATAATTATCCTCAATATTTTGAGGATATTTTATTGCATCCTCTTTCTATGCATATCTCTGGATTTCATGAAGCAATACCCTTTCTCAAGTTTGTGAAGCACCTCACACGATAAAGTACAACAACAGGGTGATTTTCTCAAAAGCTGCTTGTATGGATACGTGCGAGTTTCCAATATCAGCGAACCACAAAACCACAAAGGGATTTAGAGCTATTTTTAATTTTAGAGCAAAGTCACAGTTTAAAATGTGATAAGGAAATTCTATTCCTTTGCTTAAGGACAGGAGAGCTCGATTGGCACCCCCAGCTTTCTGAAATGCTGAACACCAGCAGTTTCTTATTATGTTGCCTGCACTGCTGGATGATCTATGGTACTGAAAACCACTTTTAAAAGGCTTAAACATTGATTAAGAAGATTAAATTTGTTTACTGATACTTGCAAATTTTTTCCAAACAGGTGCCTAAATCTGGACTCCCAAAGGAGAGGAGACAGTGTTTTCATCTGCCTTTAGGAATTTGCACTTCATATTCATTCTTTCTACCTGTCCCCACCTGAAAACAAGGCCGGTGAGAAGTATTTTTATGCCAAGGTAGGACTCGTTAATCAGTGACTGCAAGGCACTTGGAACCACCAAGATGGGGAGGTACTAGAAAAATACTTATTATTAGTGCATTTTTATTACTTCATATTTTGCAGGCCTTGGAATACTCTCTGGAGACAGCAGCGCTGTTGAATGGTCTGGGCTGTATTTCTGGTTTAGGTCCCAGTGGCTGTATATGGAAAGAGCCATTCTGTATACATCAGAACCCTCTCTTTATATAAAAGATTCAACCAGCTGACTGAATGCCACAATTTCAACAAAATATAAAGTAAGAGATACCAAAGTAATAGAAGAGCAGGAAGCTTTAAACACAAAATAGGATTATTTTCACACAAAAGTATTCTATTCAATTCCATTGAGTCAATCTTCCTGTTACACACAACGTACAAAAAACCTCCCAAACACCAGCAGACTTGCAAGGCTTCAGTGAGGTAAAACTACATCTTCAGTGAAGCCAGACGATAGCCATAGTCATAAATACTGCTCCCATTTTCTGAACACAAGAGAGATAGAGGTAACAAAAAAAAAAACCTAACAAAAACCAACCTTGCAAACTGGTTCAAAGAGCTCTGGAGGCATATTCATCTTGCTTCTACAAGCAGAAGAGGGAAAGAAAATTCCCCTCATTTTCATAACTATTAGCTCAACAACCAAGTAAGAGAAAAAGAAATAAAGGATTCTATCACATTACTCTGATTCAGTATCTCTGCTCTATGGAAAGGAAAAAAAAAAAGCAACAGAACAAATTAGAGATTTGTCTCTAATCAATATTCCTGTCCTAACAGATGAGGGCCAGAAGAATAAATAGTATAGGAACTTTCTTTAATTATCTCTTCCTTTGCCTTTATTTACTCCTCTAAGAACAGATCCATATAAAACTCCATCTCAGAAAAAAAGAAAGGGTAACGCACACACAAAGCACGGATCAATTATGAGTGTTGTTAGGCAGCACACTCGACGATTCATTTAGTGTCCCCTACACCAGAAAGCGCTGAATGCAACGGAGATACATGCGGTTTTCAGTACTGCAGAACAATATTGCTTAAGAGCTGAACAATCCTTGCACTGAATTCCACGCTTGAGCTTTTGTCTGCTTTGAAACGGCATATGAAATGCTATAAAATACCTACCTATCACTTTCCGGAGGAAAAAACTATTTGCTCATTAAGAATCATGCTTTACTCAATGAAATATCATTTCAAAAGACCTTAATCAGTGCAGTAATACTTATTAGGAACCTGTAATGACCTCTCTTTCATAAAAGGCTGGGATCTATGCTTTCCCGTTTTGCACTCCAGCTGGTGAGAATATCTAAAATCTACATCTTCCTCAAGTCTGCCCGCTTTAGAACTTCAGAGCTCTTATCATCTTATCACCCAGGAAGGAAATGACTAATTTTGCCTCAATAGCAAACCGACAGCAGATTGTGCTACCTCAAACATGCAACATCCAATCAGATTTGGTCGTAGAACATATATTACCAATAATAAACAAAGAAAATGGAAAAATCCTCCTCTACAATAACTTAAATGATGTTTTGACGACTGTCATTTTTCTGTGGCACTATTTTCTACCCACAGTGAAGATGCTTCCAGCTCCCTCAGTAACGCACCGCCTGAGCACTACTGACAGAGGAGCGTTTTTAGAGGGAGGATTCATTCAGTTTGAATTAGGAATCTAGTTTAACTTAGAAATTTAGTTCCTCTCTAGCAAATGGAAAATGGTCTGTTCAAAACTTCATTCCACCATTTCATACTTCTACCTTAAAATGCCCTCTAAAGATTGGTTTTGAGCCACTACCAGTTGCTTATGTTCCCTCTAGGGTCAATGGAGAGAGATTTTTCCCTTCAGCTGGTAACATCTACACTGGTGATTAGATGGATATTATTCTGTTTTCCCATATTGCTTAAGAATCTGACACACAGATTGCAGAAACTCTTAGTACTGTTCTTAGTTATTAAATGATAATATATGTGAAAGCAAATGAGAAATGAGAGAGGTGAGCAATGAGAGATGGATGAAAAAAACTGAAGAGGAGAGAGAAACATGAGATTTGGGGATGAAAAATGGTGAGGTCAAGGGAAAAGGAAGTATAACAAAGGAACAGGAAAAGAAAAAGAAAGTTACAGAAAGAGGAACTCAACAGAATGAAAGTGAGGAACAGAAGTGAGGTAGAGATGAGAACAGGAAAGGACTCAATAAAGGCAAAGGGAAGGAATGTGGGATGTAAAGCAAATGAAGGGATAAACAGGGAAGGCTCTGCCACAGATCCTGACACATTAAAAATTAGTGTTAGTTTTGAGCATGCAAATCAAGATAATGGCACAATAATTTAAATAAATAATTTACTACAGGAATTTAGTGCATCTATTTTAAAGGATTTGCAAAGTAGCAGTGGAGAGCTGAAAGCCTGACATTTAATAAATGCTTTAATCTGCACATCCTCCATCCTGTTACGCATGATGATGAGGAGGACAACAGAAATCACTGTGCTAACGTAGTACAAATATGTTTATATAGCTGGCCTTTTTTTCTTGAGTGCAGCATTAGCTACTGACACGAGCATTTCCTTTCCACTAATGTGTGCTAAAAGCCAAGATCTGAAAAAGAAGCTGTCATCCTAAGGCTGCTAAGGGCTTGTGAGAACGCTGCTCCAACAAATGCTTCAGAAGCCATTACTGGGTCCCAGGTTAATTTTTTTCTTGGGAGTGATTCACTCTGTTTTTACGATTGATAATGAGATCTCAAGAGTTTAGGAGAAGGAGGCACAGCAGGGGGCAAGCTTATAGTCCTGTGTGATTAGGAGGAGCCCTGAATTAAAAATTCAAGTTGCCCAAACATGCAAATGGATTTGACGATCGTAAGTTGGGCTCCGGTAAACATGCACTCACGTTACAAAACCCAGCACATTCTTTGGTGCAGAGAACCAGTGTTCACAAGGGATTTGCACAGACTGAAGTACGTAAGAACATGGTAAGGACAAAGATTCATTAGCTGATACGTACATATGAAACTCACACAACCCCTACACAGAGAGCCCGATTCTCATCAGTGTTATTAACACTTCACTTCTATTCATACGAGTCACATAAAACAGGAAAAGAGAGAGAAGTGTAGCTCTGCCGTACAAAACTGCCACTTGGTCTGTTTATTTGAAAAATTGACCCTTTCTACAAACTCTTATGTTACACCAGTTTAAAAAAGTAACAAAAAAATCTCAGAGAAGAACATCTTCCACACAGTCAGATAATGATTCCTTGTAGGTGATGGTCTCATCCCCAAACAGTCAAAGGATAATGCAGAACACATTAGATGGGAGGATTTCACTCTAGTTTAACAATCTCCAAGATCAGCAACAGCTGACAGTAAATGCGTAGGCCATTCTTACAACAGGAAAGGTTACACTCCAATCTTCACTACTGTCAGATAATCTCACTGTAATTCACCATGGCTCAAGATAGTTTGAAAATAATATTTCATATAGCAGGCTTTATAACATGGCAGGAAAATAAGACAGAACCCTGTATTAAGAATCCTACAGTTAGTCAAAATAGAAAGAAGAAGAACAGAAAGAATGAACAATTAAGACGCCAACTCTCATAACCCCCATATGAAGATTAACCTTAACCAACAATACTCCTCCAAATGCATGAAAAATAACCCACATGCAAACTGTTTACTGCATTCTAGCAGCAGCACACATTGATTGCGGTGAGAATATGATGCAGCTAAACATCTTAAATGCACTACGGAAAGATATAATAGCTCCCCACCTAGCTCTGTGAAGACTTATCCATTCATGTTTAGCTCTTAATTGCCAACAATATATTCTGCTGAAACAAACACTGTCCAGTCTCCTAAGGGTAATGACTGCTAGGATTCACATATACATTTTGTTCATTTTATGTAAACGCACAGCTTCACGTAGATAGGCAGGTATCTATACCTTATTCCATTTTGTGACCTCTTTGTAATGATTCTTTTAATACAGACTCTAATTTTAAAGAACAGACTGCTGTCTGGCACATGCCAGTTTGGCTTGAAGAATGACCTACGTGCTTTACAGAATAAATACCTGTAGTGTTTCCACCTCTGAGTCACTGGAAGAAGGAAGCGTCACTCCTAGGTGCAGGCTGCCACAGTCCTTGATGTTCTGCTCATTGACAAACTCCTCTGTCCTCGTAAGCTTGCTTAAAGCTGCACAAATGTCTCAGCCAGCAAAGCAGAGAACGCACAGAAGACAACTGGATGCCATTTGATGAGAAAAAGTCTACAACAGAGCACAAGCAGCCTGGCCCTGGAAGGACAAAACCTGGCCAGGAATCAGCAGCAGCTTCCTATTTTACTGCTGGAAATTAGAATTCTCCTTTCACATGGAAACACTTTTTTCCCCCACTTAAGCTTTCTGATCACCTCCTCCTTATCTTACTCTGAGTCCTCTCTCTTCTTGTACCACCGTCGCGGGACTGTGTCACATAGCTCCGGAAACATACACCCACCATCCTCTCTCTCAAACTTACAGTCTATATATAGTAGATAGAAAGGTGCTGGGGGCTGCTTTACTTCCCTTTTCTTCTGAACAGAGGTTGTGGGTAACTTTCAAATACGACACAATTGCAGAGGAAAGTCTTAGAGGAAGTGTCCTCATAGCCACAGAGAGCTGTGTGCTCTGGAGGGGGCAGGAGAGACCTCACCAGGTCCTCCTTTCCTGCAGACCACACAGCTGGGCTTCATTAACAACTTGATGGCACCAAAGAAACCTGGCCTGCAATTAAGAGTAGGAAAGGAACCTCTGGAAAAAAGAGACAATTCACTTTCCATCCTGCAGAAGGGCTCCTTTAAATCACTTCTTTAGCAATTTAAAGCAAAAATTGTCTGATTCTTTACTTAATGGGACTGTATTTCTGCAAGTAGTAACCTCTCTATGACTTTGACTTGGAGGAGAGACAATACCAAATACTTGGCAATTCTATATGTCCTACCTTCAAATCATTGCAAGGAGGAATTAAATATCTTATCATTGCAAGGAGGAATTAAATATCTTCTTCTGCTTTCTCCGTAACTAAAAGTCCACTGCTTGGATAATACAGAATAAAACACTGTAAAGCTTTTGTGTGGAAAACTTATCCCAAAAGAATTAATTAACCATTGGAAGGGACTGAACTTTGTTCTTATGAGGAAACTCTGGCCAGTTCAGTCTATGGTTAATGTGTATTTTATTTAAAGACTAAAGAAGCAAAGTACTAAAACAGCAAGAAATCTGACTATCCATCTTCACCTGAGCATGGTTCTTGAGCATGAGTCAACACAAGAAGTACGAGAATTGTACTGAATTCTCTGCTGACTGTGAAATAAATATTTGTGAAAATAGCAACTGTAAAGGAATGCCAGAATTACACTTCCTCTGCTTAAATCCCAGTCTTGAAGCTCAGGCAGCTACTGTTAAAACAGCATCTAGAAACAATATTACAAAAGCAAGATTTGCAGCATTACAGGCACCCAAAGCCCGATCTTTAGGAGCAGACGAATAGCGGTACAAAGGCATCGCAACCAACTAGAAGTCACGGGAAGTTTTGTTTTATTCTCCTAACTTATGCCCTGAAGCATAACAATTCCTTACATGCTCTCCGCATTAACTGTACCTCGCAGCATAAAGTATCACAGGCTGTCAACAAAAGCATTTCCAGAATGAGCAGAAAAGCATTTGTTTTAAATGCAGCCTTGTATTTGTGTATGAAGTCAGGTTACATGCAATATGAGCACCAGTAAATGGCTCCCACATGTGAGAATTGATTTCCCCTATTTCTCATTCCTACTCAAGG
Source organism: Limnodromus scolopaceus (assembly GCA_028565335.1). Lineage (NCBI taxonomy): Eukaryota > Metazoa > Chordata > Aves > Charadriiformes > Scolopacidae > Limnodromus > Limnodromus scolopaceus. The sequence goes on from JAOXNO010000070.1 coordinate 3,333,311, forward strand.
GCACAACTCGTAATTAGGGTCAGATTTTCAAAGAGCGTAGGTGGCGTTTAGGCATCAAAATAAATGGCCAGATTTTTGCAAGACTTGCCTCGGAATGTGGGATAAGATAGCGCTATGAATCACAGAGCTGCTGAGTGTTAAGCACTTTTAAAAATCAGGTCTTTCTTACGTGCTTAAATTGCAGCCGAGCTCTTTCAAAAATCTTTTCTCAACTGGAGCATTCTTCAAATGCTAAGTATTTGAAAAATGGGCCTTCAAAGGTTCGTGAGGTGCTAATTTTTACATGAATAGGAAACTGCTATATATAGCACCTATAAAACTGTCTGGCATCGGTATTTAAGTAGTTCTGATTCTCCAGTATTGTACAAACTCTCCAGCAGCACACATTCCAAAGGGAAGGGGGCAGGCGCTGTGTGTCAGTGCTCACCTGTGTTAATTCCAACCCCTCTGAGTCCATGAAACACCTATTTTGCCAGCTAACAGCAATATCTGTCTCCAACTACAATTGAGACTTGAAGAACTAATGAAATTTTAAGCTTTGAACCCTCTGAGACATAATAAAGGACGAGTTCTTTCTACATGACTAACAACATTTCTTTCTATAAGGAACAAAAACAAAATTATTTTTCTTATGCTCAAAAATTAATACAGTGTAGAAATTATATGAGGTTTTAGATTAGACTCTCCTTCCATCATTATTTGCTCTATTTATCTTTTTCTTTTTTCAGAGCCGGTAAGTTCAGCCTCGCAGAATCTATACTGCTGACTCAGCTAACCGAGCCAAAACTCATAAAAATCTATTTTAAAAAGGTCCAATGATTTTATTTTCTAATCGTAAATATGAAATTTAATTAGCATCTCATTGCTAACGAAGTCACCATGGAAGACGAGGCTGAGGAATTAGGCACAGGGATGGAACGTCAAGCGTAAAACAAAACAACAGTTATGCAGGAACCGGTTTAACTCCTGCTTTCCTCCGCTCAGGTTTCAGATCTTTTAAGAATTGTGTGCTCTGTTTCCAGGTTTCCTTCTTTGATGGCAAGGCCCTTCTATCTTCCTGGGCAGTAATTACTCCAGCATGATGTAACACTGTGCAAAATACAAAACACCAACAGATAAGGTTCACTCTGGATCAGAAAGAGAAGGAAGACAGAGCGAGTTGGATCTGAATTCAAACTCCTGTTTTGTCATCGGCTGCCCAGGTCAGTGTTTCAGATCCTATAAAAGCAATACCCTCATCAACTGAGAAAAGAAGTCATATTATTCTCCAGGGTACTGCAAACATCAGGCAGATTAAAGGCATTTATTTAGAGGAAGCACACGGAGAATTTTAAAAGCCTCTTTAAAATAAGAAATTTGTCCAGCCTTTTCATCATCAGCATTTCTAGAACAGGCGTCCCAGGCTGACATCAGCACTGATGCTGGCGTTACTGGGTGAAATTCTCTCTGCTGTGAGCTACCTCTGCCATCTTCTCTCTGGAGTTCTTGAGGGGACAGGAGCTCTCGGTCTGTCCTGTACGAGAGGGTTATAGGACACATTTCCCTGCAGGGCAGCACCTGGTGAGGGTGAGGGCAGGGACAGGCCTTCTGCTGCTGTTGCTCCACGAGGTTTCTTGGTGAGGGAGCACAAAATACAGAGCATCACAGAAGAGAGGACTCGGTGAGAAGTGGGCAAGTACCGTGGGAGAGCTCTGAAAGGGCTGATAAACTACAGTAACCACAAAGCTGTACTTTCTCCTTAGAGTCACACTGAAATTGTTCACAGCAAGTTGGTGTGGGAGGAAGTGTTTACAGGACCTGTCCTGAGAGCAAGTAATTATTAATAATTCCTGGATTGCTAGAAAAGCTTTTGGAGTAGCTCTGTGTGTGGGCATGCCCCTTGGTTGCTCTCACTGACAACATTCTCTAGGGTAAAAAGGGCTGTATTAGGGCTGGTCCTGGTTACTTATGGGTGGGCAACTTTTTAATTCTTGTACTCTCCCTGATGTGACCTGAAAGCTGGAAATATCGAAGCATGTGGTCACAGCACTATAAAAACTTACTGCTTTGCAACGTGACAAAACCAGCTCTTCTTCATTATCACTAATGGAAAGCAGAAGTTATGCATCAAGCAATGTTCTATGTAGTAAGGCAGGACCAATATAGGGACAGTGAAGCTTTCTTGGACGCTGTCAGACCCATTTTCTCTTGACGATCTCATCACAATGCTTTAAAAGTACCGTCTGGTTTTTAGGGCAGCCACCAATACAGCAGTTTTTTCATACTAGGGGTAAGGTTCAGCAGACAGTGGGAACATGATGCTCTGTGCTGCCAATCCAAGGGCACAGTCTACAGGTTCTGGTGACCAGCTCTCCTGCTACACCGAGAGCATCTCCCTCCATCTCTCATCTGAAAGCCTCCCAGTAGAAGTGACAGTCTATATTCTGAAGAAAAGCAGCAAGAATTCTCTTTAGGAACAGTTCATTTTCTAGATTCTGTCTTCACTCTCCTCTTTGCGTACAGCAGGAAAACTGTTGGCTCTGAGAAAGCGTAAAAATACAGAAGGAGAACCACATACCTTATTTTGACATCCTGACCATTTTTCTCCCCTAGAATTAGCCCTTTCTGTCCTAGAATCCCTGCCTGCTTGAAAGAAGGAAGCTGCGAGAAGGAAGACTGGTAAAAATTGCAAAAAGAGCCCAATTTACCTATGTCCTCTTTCCAAAAGTGATAAAATACACAGGAGCCTATGTTCACATTAACAGATATGAGATTAAGGATTCCATTCTACAACTTTTGGAGTTTAACAACTTTTGGAAATTGTAAGAAGAGTCCTTAGCCTAATCCTGGCTGCTCAATTCCTGCTTCTCAATGGGGGGAATTGGTCCAGTGGTAAAAATATAATGTTTTGTATGGTTAAGTTTCATCTGAATGAGTTTATTCGTCCAGTTCGCCACCTGACTGCAAATGCTTGTGTCAATAGGGCACAAAAGGCAGTGTAAAAGCAGCAACAAGTGGCCAAAGCCAGGTCTACTGAAGGGTTGCTGCTAGAGGTATAAGCACAGCCTCTGAGGCTGAAGCTGTTCAGGCATTTTCGGAATGCTGCCCCACATAACTCAGTGAGTCAGCAGTTGCAATGAATTGGAATGAAGAGCAGAGATACTGCAACATTCAGCCAATACTTCCTTGTACCTTGCCACGAATTCAATAATTTTTGAATCACTAGGAGATAGAAGTCTTATCAGAAAAATTTGACAAAGCTTTAATTGTACTGAGTTGAAATCTGACCTCAAAAAGTAAAAAGAAACAAAAAATGTCCATTAAAAATAGAATTCTGGCTCTTGCTCTCTTCTGATAAGGTTTACTCAGGATGCGAGCCCAAAAATATCAAAAAGTCACTACCAATTTTTACTTTGCCCAACTTCATGTACATCAGGACAATTTCACATTGCTGTTACACTATCATTCTCCTGAAATAGCAAACAGCCACAACCCAGAGATGTTATCGTCAAGACTGACATGGGAAACACTGCACGTTGTATTAGCAGCTGATGAGGTGAATGGTGGAGTCGAGCTGAGCTGAGCAAAGATGAACTACTTTCTTCAAACAACTGATACGCACAGTCCCTGGTACCTCCAGTGGAGGGGTGACGTCAGTCTCTGCAAATCAGACTTACCCCAGCTCAAATTTCTGGAATAGTTCTTTATGATTCTTTCTAATATTTATGATGTCACTCACCCTAGTAAGGAAGAAAAGGAATTAAACTTTCTCACTCTGCAGGATCTGAAATGGATAATTCTGCTAAAGCTTATTTATAAAGGACAAAGCAAGTTTAAAGCAATAATCGTATACTCCTTTCGGATTCTCATATGCACTCTTTTAGCACTTAGACAAAAATTGCACTGTTCCTCTTAAGGACAGAATGGTCCGGCTAGTGGGTCATAACCCACATCCGACCATCAGAAGACATTTACTCAATTCACTATGTTCTTCTCTGGAGGAAATAAGGATTGCTGGTTTGGGCAGCAGGCAGCTGCACGTCTCCTCTTGGGCTTGTGTAAGGCCAAATTCATGGCAGAATGAATTTCTGGTCTGATACTATGGAGTTCACTGCTTCCACGTGAGGGGAGGAAGAAGGTGGGAAATAACCCGCTTCCAGACATGTACTACAGAATGCCAGGCAGTGGCACTGCACAACCCACGGAGTCTGACGAGAAGTTTGTTAGTTATCTTCACTCACCTGATGAAACTACCGTATATGGGATGGTAACCAGCATCAGAGAGGAAGAGGAAAGGAGATATTAAACAAGACAAGTGAGGCGAGTCAGACAAATGGGTCAGACTGAAGGTAGAGAGAACTTGGGACGTCCTGTGAGGAGCAAAATAACAGTAACAAACCACCCTCTGCCTTTTCTCATGTTCTTTCCTCATGAGAAAGTTGAAGAGTCCTAGCTGAATGTTCTAATTATCTTTACTGTTCCCCGTTCCTTTGTGCAGAGACTGTATTTAGATCTGTGCTGATGGCATTAGCTATTTAATGGGTTTGCATCCAGTATTTCTAATACTATCCCACTCAAATAGCTTTGGATTTATGCACTATTACCACGTTATAATGATGCAACTGCAAGGAGTTTGCATTTTTCTGCATTGCAGAAAGTGCCGCGATGTATCAGGAGCTTGTCATTAAATCCACAGCTTCAAAGTGGCATTCAAATTCCGACCATTTCTGTCTCAGTTCTAGAATTTTCTAATTGTTCTTCGCAGGTGAGAAAGTTCAGTCCTTCCTGATACCGTATTCTCACATGGCTTCTAAAGTAACTGTGGAGCCAGAGAGAACCCTCCCGGGTTGTTCAGTGGTTCAGTGACGGTGTCGCTGTCAACAGCATTTAATCCAGCAAAAGTGCCTGGATCCTGTTCTCGCTCTGGATATGGGCAAGGCACAAACCCACCAGTCTGTACCGTAACATTCCATATGAAAATGCCCAAGTATCATTTTTCCTTCAGACCACAGACGTACAGATTTAAAAAAAAAAACACCAACTGATTCAGTGTTTCCATGCTTACAGGAAATGTAATACTCCTTCACTTTTTCTAACAACTAAAGCAGAAGAAAAACACACTCTTTTCTGTCCTAACACAAAAGTTTAAGTATTTTTTTTTGTTTCACACAGCATTGATATCTTTCATGGCATAAATTGCAAAAATGAGAGAATAAAAGACAGAGGGAAATTAAACCTTCTGCAATAAAACATGCTAGTTTTGGGTCTTCCTGGAAAATGTGGAACTGGAAATACAAGAATATGTTACTGGAAGGATGAAACACACCCAAAATCTTCTTAAACAATTAAATATTGAGGTTTATTCTGACTTGTTTGGCAGGAACTGTGAAGGAAGACTAGCGGTGTAGCAGCAGAGTCTTATCTTAAGCTTGTTTTTCATCAGGAGAAAATCAGCTCAGCAATAGTAAAGAAGGTGGAAAAAGCTTACGGAATTTTGTATTTTCAGTCAGTGCAAGTCATTAGTGAAATGAGTTTGACAATCTCACTAACTATGTCATTATAAACTATGAAAAACATATGGGAATGGCAACTACCATAACATGGCGGTCAGCGACGTGGTTCAGTGGTGGACTTGGCAGTGTCAGGTTAATGGTTGGACTTGATGACCTTAAGGATCTTTTCCAACCAAAATGATTCCATGATTCAGAAAAATCCCAGAAACAGAGATACAGCAGCAGCTGGATAGACACTGTGACCTGTTCTTGTAAAAGACTGGGATGCACCAGCAGACTTTGGAGAAGATCCATGCAAGACTGCAACCAGGGAGGAAACATTCTTTTAAACACAGGCTTCAGGCAACAGACCAGTTTGGTCAGGGAATGGCAAATGTCACTGGTATTTTAACTGAGATGTTAAAAGCCAAAAGTCTTCAAATGATCTTATAGATGTGCTAATCTTTCAGTTGATGATCAAGGAGAAAAGATTCAATCACCAGTTGCACTGTAGTTTGGAAATGAAGTGTATTTGGTGAAATCTTTAGCAAAAGAGATGAAGCAATGTTCAGTGTTTTTCCAGTTTGCCAGGATTCAGAATTCACAGAGGCAAACATTTGATAGGTTTCTTCATTGGTGTTTCAAACCCTGGAGGAACTTACTTTTGTGCTCAAATATATTAAACGTGTGTAACAACCTATTAAGCATACTCATACTGATTTCAAGTATGGGCACAGCTAGATTAGAAATGTTTATACACATACAGAGCTGTAAAAAATGAAGTGGAAACAATCCATTAAGTGCTAATGATAACCATATATGTACTGCTAGCACACAGCTTTTTCTGCATTCAAACAGAAAGAAATCCTTGTCCCATTTTAAACAGAAACCCTATGTTAAATTTTCTCGTCAGTGCCTCAATTACAACCTGAGGAAAATTTGCCAGCAACCCACCGGTGCTCAGGAGGCCAGTGGGAACCTTTTCATGGGTTACAAGGAAAATGTATTCCTCCCCTGAACTACAAAAAAAAGGGCAGGCTGTAAGACTTGGGCAAATAACAAGTATCTTTGTGTAAGGCCAAAGCGGCCTCAGGGACCAGAACAAACATATCTGTTAATACTACACTGCGGTACTTTACCCAGACAAATTCACCGAGGCAACAATTACTCCAAATACTATCACATACACAGCTGTATATACATTTATCCTTTTGACAAAACCAGAATGTTACAGCATTTCATTTGACATTTCTGATAGATTTCCAGTGAGATTTGACAAATTTCTCTTTCCTCTTGAGTTGCTAAACAGATTCACTGAAGTAGACAGCATTAGAAAGTAATGCCCCATCCAGCACGGAAGATAAAATAGGTTTTGCGGGACTAACATAACAAGAATATTCTCTTCACTACATGTTCGGCAGTGATAGCAGACACTGCACAACATGTTGCCAACCTTTGTGCTATTAGTAATGAACTTTTATGAGCCGTGGACAAAAAAAAAACCCCGTGTGTTTGCCTTTTGTATAAAAAAGTACAAAGGCCTTACCCGCTGGTAAAATGTTAAATGCACCCCCTGTAGATCATTAAGCAGGTGAATTCACGGTACTCACAAACTATCACCGTTCCCAGAGCCCAAATATTTGGCAGAAGATTATGACGGAAAAGAGGTGCTCAAAAGGAAAGTTCAGAGAAGACCTTTATGTTTAATTCCAGCCAAGGAGTGATCCACTGCCCACAGCTGGGACACACCGTGACGGGGTATATGGCAGATCCGCCGTTTTGTCAAATTGCACTTTAAAGAGCCTGACGCTGTATTCTCCTTTTGCCTGAGAGGAGCAAAAGTGAGATGGTAATACAGGGAGAGAATACTGACTAAAAAGTAGAGAGAAAGGAGCTTTTATCACTCGTTGGATGTGTGCCACAGAGACCAATTATATACATTTGACAGCAACTATTATAATTCCAGAGTCCTTGAACAAATCACAAGCAGAAAGGTTACCTTCCTGAAAATGTTCAT
>JAOXNO010000070.1:3346120-3358081 GCA_028565335.1 Limnodromus scolopaceus
GGTGTCCCTGCCCAGGGCAGGGGGTGGGACTGGATGGTCTTTAAGGTCCCTTCCAACCCAAACCATTCTATGATTCTTTGATTCTATGATTTTGCAGTTGAATGGTACTTTAAACAATATATTTTCCAAAGGGAGTCTCTGCTGACATAAAGAAGCCGCATCTCTTGTATTGCTTTACTGCTGGACTCCAGGCTTAAGGCCACATGTGCAAATCCAACCATTGGTGGATCTCACTGAGGACATTTCCCTGACAGGCCGCAACAAAGAGCCTCCCTCCTAAGAGCAGAGCCAGTCAGCCCTCTCCCTTCCAGTTCTCCCAGTTCTGCAAGACCTGGAGTCACCACCACTGCTAGAAACATCCCTCAGTTGCCACCTTGCTCAGGGATCTTCAGCCCAAATTACTTGCATATATATATGTGCACGGGTATGGTTTTATCTCACGAGAGAAACTAACAGAAAAAGCAGAAACACTAGGAATAGTAAGCATAAGTGAATGATGACGGATAATTTAGGATTGTGGGAAGGGAAAAAGCATGATGATAGTAATGGAGTGAGAGAATGGGAGAGGAAAAAATAGTTGAGAATAAAGGAAAACACAACGAATGGAAAGTCAGTATAAAAGTACAGTGGAAAAACTATCAAAGGATACAGCAGCATCAAAGGATACAGAGTGGAGGAAGTGAGATGATCAAGTGAAAAGAAGAAATGTAAGGGAGAAAATACATGGCTCAAAGTGTCATTACAAAAACACTCAAAAGTGTTCTTACCAAACTGAAAACCTGAACCCCATGAAAAACAGGAGGGACCAGAATATATTCCAGGCAGCAAGATGTGTGGGCCAACTCTGCTCTAATTCTCCCATATCATTCCTGTGATTTCAGATGTTTGCACCTGTACCTGGACTGACAAGGGCCTAAGTTTAGCCATAAGGATGCTATTGAAAGGGATTCTGGAAGGGTTTCCAGTTCTCTAAAACAATAGCTCAAAGACTAGGGAAGGCAGGAATTTCTCTCTCCCACTGAGCAACAGCAGTGCTCTTTTCCAGTGAGGACTAATACTTTTACGTGCTACTTAAATTCTTGTGCAACTTCACCAAAAATCACCTCTGAGCAAACCTGTGAGCTGCGTGTGACAAGGTGCAGGAACTCTTCCCGCTCTGAGCAGCCCAAAGTCTGTCCGTGTGACAAATGCATGGGTGAGGTTCTGCCACTTCGCACTGGGGCAAAGACAGGGATACTTTTGAGAAAAACTGTGAAATATAGCTCTAAGAATTGTGGCCTACAACTATTCCATCAAAACCAATATAAGTGATTTCTGAGCCCAGCTTTCTACTGCTTTCATAGAGGAAGCTGATTTGTGCCCACAACAGAGGAACCATTTTAAGAACAGAGAAATTAACGCTGCTGGCAGGAGGCTTTGTGCCTTCACTTGGATTTAAAACCACGGATCTTCCACACAAGAGGAAGATCCTAACCTGAGAGGAAAAACATGTAGAAATTCAAGTCAAAACTCACCAAGTCTCATAGCTTTCTCCTTCTGTCCTTGATTTCTTCAGCAAATGGGATATCAGCCAGTACAGGCTACAAAACTGCCCTCCAGAGTCAAGCAAGTTGTTAGATATTGTATGTTCCCGGTTCTGCTTTTGTTTTGCTTAATGTTGCAGATTACAAACAGCTTTCAAAAGAGCAACAACTGTTTTAAAGAAGACACCACATTTCCCTGTGCGGAAAGCGATGCCCTTGAGGTGAAGCAATCATCCGGCGGGGCTTGAGCTGCTTTAAGGAATCTATCACTGAAACTCAAGGACCTAAAATTCTCCTAATCATAAAGACTTTACTGGCAAACTGAGATTAGCTGAGCAAGATCTAATCATCAATCACAAAGCCATAAGTAACTGCGCATCACCTTTCTTTTGTAAGAATTTACAATCTCAATCCCCATTTTCAGTTTTAAAAAATTCTCTCAAGCTTTTAAAATGTTACGGTTGAGGTTCCAGTTCCTCGAGGCTGGTAGGCTGAAGTGATGTGTTTCACACAATGTAAGTGTAGAAAGTAACTATGTTCTGTTAGACAACTAGAAAATTCAGGAAAATCCAGATGTTCCACCTAATATACAGGTATGTGGCAAAAAAAGGCTGCAGAGCTTGAGACAAAGGGGCTTCCTGACCCAAATGCAGGGTCTAGGACCTGGACCGCTAGTTCCATACCCCATAGGGAGCAGCAACAAGGGAGACTTAGATACAAAGTTGAAAACTAGAAAGACATCTAAAATAAACACTGGAAACGTGGTATTAAGAAAAAGTCCAAGAAGAGTTTTCCTAAGCAGTCTGGCTGAAGAAAAAAATGCTTGGAAGCTTGATTAAACTGTCTTTTGGTATTTTTGACCTGTTCCACTCAGGGAAGCAGGAAATTTTCCTCTTTGTTTCTTCTTTTTTTCTTTTTTCTTTTCGGGAGATACCTGACTTTGTCATCTTTTTTTTTTCTTTTTTTTTTAACAAAACAAAAGTCCACTGGAACTTTCAGTTTAGCTACCTGTTAAGGGGTGACAATATTTATTTGTTTGCTTTGTTTGTTCATTTTTTTTTTTTGTTGTTATGGCTTCTCTGTCTTCTTTTATTAAACCTGGTAGAAGAAACCATGAATTGCGCCTCGGCCTCACATGAAAGTCACCTGGCAGGACACACCTGGAGTGTTTGCTGTCTCCCTCTTTCAAAGAGACTTCAGAAAAGGGGAGCATATCTAGTTCTCTCCAATTGCCCTAATCCAGCATGATCTGAGCCCTGATGGTAGAACCTGAATAACAAGTGCTTCTTAAGCCCTTTGATGGTGCTGCACCTTCCCTTCCTCCAGGCTTTTACTTTGAGATCCTTGCATTAAAAAGCCAGCAAAATTTCAAGGTTATTCTATGATTGTCTCAGGGGGATCAAACAGTGGAGGAGACTTGGCATCTTAGAAATCCTTCCACGTTGTTGCTGGCCTCCTAAGTATTTTGCTCATAGTGACTTTCTTACCATAACAGTGTTATTGGGCTCTACAGGGAAAGCTTCTGTCTTGTCCCACAGGAATTATGTAAAATTTTTTTATCCAATGGAGGGGTCTCCTTGTACACCATGACTTCCTATAGAATGCCTTTTTACAGAGTTGATCCATCAGTGCTCAGAAGGACAGGCCATAACTCAGAAATGAAGCTGCCAGATAGCTTTAAGTACTTGCAGACTGAAGAGCTGGGGGGAAAAAATGTCAGCTTTTGGAAGCAGAGAAACTCTATAAACTGTCCAGCTCTTAATCTGCTGTTCCTTTTCTTCTATTTCCTTCCTCTCCCAGGAGAGCCATCCCAGCCCATGAGGAGACTGCCCTTGACTCCTTATCAGCCTAACAGTCCTGAAAATCCCTGGGTACCAGAAATGCATTTCACAAACTAGTGATTTGAGAATTAATATATTGCATTTCTCCTGCATGCCCGAGCACAGTAGCACTGTATATATTGTCAACACAAGCCCTCCAACTCTTTAGAGCAAAGAAACAGAAGTATTAAATATTTTCCACGTTTTACATATTTTATATTATCAGCCTTGCTCAACTATCCTTAGAGACTATCACTCTTACTTATAGATGCTCACAATTTATCATTTTTCTCTGGAGATCTGACTTCCAGAAGTATTTCCCTATTCAATTCACCAGCCTGTGGATAAGCAGCTGTTAGTGTTCATCTGCCTTTTCTAGGCATTAACATCAAAAATGCCCCTTGATCTTAAAAAGCGACACACAGCAGGGTTTCTTTAACACCTTTGGGGGTAATGGTTTAAATCCAGTAGGGAAATGTTCTCATCTATAGGTTTATGATACACATTTAAACAGTGTTTCAATTGCCTGAACTATGAAATAAGATGACAGCCAAACATATATCAGCGGGGAACAGATAGCATAAAATTCTCTCTTTCATTTGACAGCGTTGGGGCTTACGTAGTTTTGCACAAAATGTACAGCCTCTGCCAAGTTCAACAGTATTATGGGATTTATCTGTCTCTGTGTTAGTATACTCACTCTCTTTTTTATGAAAAAGTCAGGTTCAAATCCATTCCAGGAGCTGGGCTGACACCCCACGGCACAGTGGATGGTGTGGGACCCAAAGACCAACCCTCCACTGAAGTGAAGAACCCAGATTAACTCTGCCTCTCCTCGGGGCCAAAGGGAAGGAAGATCCCGACTGTGTGACACTCTTTCCAGAAAAGTCAAAGCTAATTTAGTGATTATTCCAACCATCCTCTTTTCATTATACATATATTATTCATCAAAACTGGGTATGAGCCATAGCTCAGGTCCTTGTGCTGTTCCTTGTGCTCTTAATTATATGTCCATAGGGCTTAAAATCCAAGGATCTTGAAACTTTCTGGACAAATGATTCGGTTTCACAGCAATCAATGAGTTAGATATTCATATCCATACCCACACTCAACAGATTAAGTATTGGAAAGATAAGAAAGGAATATTTATTCCCTTTAAAAGTGATAAAAATACAGTTTTTTTCACATAGTTCAACTTTTAAAAAATTCTTATGGAATATTTAAATAGAAACTGGCAAAAGTTAAAAAATCAAGGCAAACACTTATAACTCTTTTTTGTTAAAATAAAGGGGGAAAGGAGGGAATCTAATCACTATTATTGAAAAAAACCCACCCTTCATCAGAGTTCAGATTATTGTCACTAGAAAAAATACTGAAAAAAAATAATTAGTTTAACAACTTTTTAAAATATTTCTTAAATATATTAATCAGTCCCATATGTCACCTTTTGCTTAAAACACAAGACCACCTTTCCCCACTTATGCAATAGCAGCATTGTTATGTATTCTGATTATTAGAGTGTGAAGGATTTAACATATCTGGAATTCAAAGGATAATCTGTCAAACCTGAAATTTAGTAGATGCAAGGAGAGGTGAGTTACTCATTCTTGCGTGTTTGTTTTATATTGGAAGGTTTCTTGTCTTCTTTATAGGTCAACATTTATTCTAATTAAAATTGTATGCAGATTTTTAATAGAGACAAATTGAAAACAACTGCAGAGTTTTAATAGCTCGCATTCTTCAATATTTTCTCCCTTTTTATTCTTTAAAAGGTCAGAAGGAGGAAAATTTGTACTAAGTGCTGTGCTCAGAGAGACAATATACCTCACAGAAAAAATAATATTAGCATCAATTAATAATATAAATGATGCAATATCTAAAACAAGAGTTATATATTAATCCACATAGTTTGAATGGTAAGGGAACATTTCCCATGGTTAAATATCCAGTGAACACACCACAGACCTGGAAGTTAAGGACTTTTAAACTTCCATCCCAGGTCTTACAAAGACATCCTCTGGGATTGACATAATTAAGAGTGCTTCACTGTCCTCATCTGGATAGAGAACCATGGCACCTTTGAACCTGAAACTGTTGTATAAATGAGATGTGTCAAAACCAGAACGTGACCCCCCCCACGTCAGCAGATAATAAGTAAATGTTAGAAAACCAAGAATTCCGATATTGAGTCAACCCAATTCTCTGCCAGAGAACAGGTATTGCATCTTGCCAAGGCTGGAAGTTGAACCCATCCTTAAGGAAACACACCTCTTCTCTGGCAAAGAAACCACTGCAGGAACATGAGTTGGTTCATTACTGAGGGGACGTGGATAAGGATGTCAAACAGGAGTTTGCCAAGAGCAATTTAGGCTAAGCCAGTAATTTGATAGAAAAGTTTTCAGAGACCAGCGGTCAGACTGAGGTATCACCATGTTGTCATGCCTTATTTCTCCTTGTTGTTTCTTTTAAATAGAACAAGATTTAGCCAATATCATATGGAGGGGTATTCTCCCAAAACAGCAATGATAATTTTTGAAAGCCGAGGTTTCAGAGGCAGGCTATGAACACACGATGTGTTCCAAGCAAGAGACAGGAATGGCTACTGAAGCGGGAGCAGTTGTAGCCCAGGAAAAGAGGGCAGAAGCAGCAGGTAGAGGAGAATTCTGGAGTGGTTTTTAACAGCCTGTTAGACTGAACTAGCTGCATGTCTTACAGCACATCCCTGCACTTGTAAAAGTCTCGATGTTATACTTGATCAGTGCGTGTGATTTCTCTATGACTTGTTACTTATAAATTATTTTTTCATCTTTTGATGTATTTGTTCTTCCAGGCTCTCATGTTCATTTTCCTTTTTAACTGTGTAGCTCCCAAGGGAAGAAAGCCAAGCAGTCTTGGAGAAGAGCTCTTAAAATGCATATAAATTGTCGTCATATATCACTGACGATTTTACATATGTGAGATTAAACATAGCCATAAAACTATATGACTGCTATTTATTGATCCATAAATGAATACCTGGTTTTGAATTTTTAATACTTCTCTTTGAAACAATGGCATAGATTTCTGAAAGCTGTGCTTTCTCACTGCATGACAACTCTGTGTCAGAATATTAAATACTCTTACATCTATATATAGTACTTTCATTTCACTTCATTCCAATTCTCATATAGCCACACACATTACAGGCCATAAACTTTGTAATAAACAGTAATTCACTTGTCATTCATGGAGTTACTTTTGATTCACCTGATGTAATAGAATGCAGATACCACATATCAAAATAAGTAATGGAAATGAAATTAATTTAAACATACACAGGCCAAGTCTAAGTTTTTGTCTGTAGATCCAATTTGCCGTGATTGTAGTAGTTTGTTAAATTTATTACATTAATGGCTAATGATCTTTAATAAAACTGAAGTCTGATTTTACAAGATATTGCACTAATTACCTGGTTCAATGTGTAAATTACCTGGTTCTTGTGTAAAACACATAAGACCACTGCTGAGGTCACTGACCCGCGTTCATTCCCAGAAGCACGCGACGTTAGATTTTGTATGTAGGAGGGAAAGAACATAGAGATGGACACGGTCCCTTCATCTAAGAGTTTTATCTGAAAAAAAAAAAAAATTGTCTAAAATTTACAGCACTGCACAGTGTCCTTTAAAATTCTTGGGTAAAACAAAGAACCGATATTGTCTGTTACTGAAAAGACGTCAACTTATGCAATTATCCTATTTTAGCTCACCAAAAGATAAAAAATTGCTTAGAAACTTTTAGGCTTAAACTTCCAGTGAGTAAAAAACGTAAATTTTAAGAAACCCCAGTGACTCCTAAATTGGAGAAGCAATAATGTTAAAAGTATTGACAAAAAAAGGGAACTACCATTTTATACTAGGATTTAGGGAATTATATATTCCCCTTGCAGCTACTGCATCAAATTCTTATCCTTACATGATGAAACAAACTATATTCTATATTCTATCATGGATCTGTTGAGCTCTTTTTCTGCTCCAATATAATTGAGGAATTTAACTGTTAGTCACACTAATCCTGAAGATTTATCTACAATGAAATAGTTCTTTCTCAAATATACCACCATACAGTCTTCTACTAATTACATACCTGTTGTTAGAGAATTGCCTTCCTTTCTTTTGAACAGATGTCATGCATGTCTTACACCTCAGGTTGTTGTATTTCTCTGGCCATGAAAAACTAATGTGTGTGTGGGAGAGTATTTCCTTTCACTGTATTTAAGAGCTCAATAATAGGTGATTCAAGTTTTTTTTTTAGCATCATCCACTTAACAAACAAGATGGAAAACTTCCTTCAAGAATGGTCAGTAATGCATGTCTAGCTGTGCTTGCTTCCCAGGGAAAAAGCCAAGTGTTTGAACAATACTGTGGTTGGGGTCTGGAGAGACCAATAAATTGATGATAGGTTGTCATGAAGGCCGAGAGCTGAGGTACTCGGAAAACTATCACTCTTACACTGCCACAGGAGGGAACTGGTTTCCTGGTAAGCGTTCTCTGAAATCTGCATCCCATTCTGTTCTTACAGAGCCTGACTCTGGTGGCTGCTACATGTAAGATGCTCCTAAAATGTTAGAAGAAGTTGAAACATTTTTTTCCCTAGAATCTGATTTTTTCCCTAGCTTTTAGTTTTAGAAATTGTCTTTTTATATAAAAATTTATTTCAGTAATAGTACATTCTTATATTAAGTACATATTATTTCCAATATGAGAATGAATTCAAAAGTAAGTAAATAAAAAGGAAAACAAGGTGGTTGCCTGAGGCAATTAAACTGAACTGGTTTCGTGCCTGTGACTGGGGGTCAGAGTCCAGCAGAGCTTAAGCACCTCAGGGGCCACTTTCAGGAAGCAGAACACTACAGAAAATCATGAAGTCTCCGTCTGGCGCTTTGACCATGTGCAGGCAAGAGGAGCAGGAAGGGTAAAACAGGAAGGAAACAAAAAGGCTTGCATTTCTAACAGGCTGGAAACCTTTACACCGACGCTATCTTTAGTTCTGCCTGCCAGAGAGGCGAGTAAGACAGATGGCAGAACTGTGACCGGCTTCTGAAACTGAAGCAAAACCACTACACAAAGCCTGGACAGGCACTGGGAGATGGAGATGCCCTCCCACGAGAGCCCTGAAACAAGCAGGGCTCTAGTACAGGGCTGTATCGGAGCCCAGCTTTGTCCAGCAAGATACTGCTGGTCACCTCTTTAATGTATGACTCTTCTCAGATATTTGTAACTTAGTTAAAATTACTAATTGCTGGAGGATCCCTATACACTTTTAGAAGTTGAGTAATTGCTTTCAAATGTGCTGTAGTACAAGCAAAATTAATATTGGTAAGTAATATCCTACTGTAATAGCAAACATAGGTAAAATATTCTCTGCATAGAGTTAACACAGCACATGACAGTAACAAAGAGACAGACTGCAATTTTCTGGAATCTAATGAAGGATGAGAAAGAGAGTGGGTAATCCTCCATATAGAGGTATAATCCCATTTAATTTATTTTTTAATACAGAAGATCTAGAAAATGTTTCCATTTAGACACAGCCTGTGTATGGAAATACAAGGAAAGTAACTAGGTAATACTGTAGGAAACAGGCAGGATTTGGAGATGAGTGGAGTAGTGAAGAGGGGTACATAAGTTTCAGAAAACTTAACTCTTTGCAAAGACAAATGTACCAGCCATTAGTAGCCAGTAGATGAAGATCTGCTGGCCAAATGCTATAGCTCTCCATAGTACTGTATAGACAAGGAAGCAAAAAAAACTTAATGGAAAAAATGAGGGTAATGAAATTGTCTTATAACTAATTCATACACATAGAACACTGTCCTGGTCCAAAAACTGCACAGCAGTCACTGGCCTGAGACCTGCGTGAGAAATACTCCGGTACTCGATGGCGTCCTAGAGAAGAACAGAGGTGACAGCAAGGAAAAAGAGAAAGCTCTAAATATGGAATCTGCAGGGACTCAAAAAAATCATACATGAATATTGCACTTGAGATGATGGAAGCGAAAGGGCAAAACGGAAAA
The DNA here is from genome assembly GCA_028565335.1 of Limnodromus scolopaceus. NCBI lineage: Eukaryota > Metazoa > Chordata > Aves > Charadriiformes > Scolopacidae > Limnodromus > Limnodromus scolopaceus. The sequence continues at coordinate 3,355,516 of JAOXNO010000070.1, forward strand.
CCAAACCTTGGACACAAAGCGCTGGTGGGACGGGCTGCTCTGAAGGTGTAGAAGAAGCGGTAATAGTGAGAGTACAAATACGTGGCCAATGGGCAAGATTTTGTATTGATTTCTTCAAACAGACTAGGAATTAGTTTCATTTCTAAAGACAGTGGTAGTGTTTCTGCTTTCAGCAAAAACTAAGAAATAGACATTTGCTATAAATAGTACCATTGACTTCTGTGAGCCCTTCATCTGCGGTTCTCAACAGTTACTGTTTTTCCCAAAGAATGGAGCTCAGTAATATTGACCTGCACATGCAGACAAAAAATAGGACTTGAAATTTTACATAATTTACAGTGAGAATTAGCGCAGGTAAACCAGAAGTGGCCTTATGAGACACGGCACAACTTGATCCTTATTACATTAAAATGAAGGGCCAAACTTTTTTCCATATGGGAAACCGTTGTGGATGCCCTAGGTATAAGAAACAAAATAAATATGATAGTTAAGTAAATAAAGGTGCAGTAGAGATGAATTAACAAGGAAGAAAAGGCGAGGAGAAAGAGTAAGAAGATGATATAATGCTTTCAGCAGGGTATTTCACTTTGCTGAGTCTAGTCTAAACTGACAGCCCTGGCTGGAAGCTAAAACTCAAGTGTTCAGGAGAGTGGAGAAGGAGAGCTCACTTTTATTTTTTGCTGAGTTGAAAAGTGTCACTTTTCATTTTGCTTTTATAGTTGCTGGAGACCATTACTGCTCACCCCATATTGGCTTTCCCTGCCCTGGAGAAAGTAAATGACATCTGAGAATGCAGTAACTGTGTGGTTTATCGGCCCATTACATGGTACCCCCACAAAACTACTGCAGGCTTATCTGTACCATTTTAGCTTTACATCAGCTGGATGAATCAGTGCAGCAGGGATGGCTACTTTTGTTTATATAAATCTCAACAGTTTTACAACAGGGAAGCAGGAACACAATGTCTGCTTTGACAAGCCTAGAGGAAAGCGTGATCAGCACAGGAGACCTTGTAGGAACTCATTGTCCTTGAAGAGAGAAGGGGTGATAGAGGGAAGTACCAGGTTATGTAGTGGAACGAGTACATGGTATAGACACTGGGCCTGCACAAAAAGAGACAATTCCATTCCCCAGTTCATGTGCAAAATCATATGAAAGAGATTTGGGGTTATTTAAGGTAACTTTGCCTCCAAACCCAGGTCCTTATTTGTTTCCCAATGTTGACTTCAGAGAGCAGGCAACGATCTGAAAATGTGAAACCAGAGAATGCATACACTCTGCAATTTCAAACTTCTCATTCCCGTATGTGCCCACTCACTTGCGGTGTTCGCTGTCTCCGTTTAGTCATCCTGCAAACCAGCAGTAGAACTGTCTCAGCTGCCTTGGTATTACTGGCTTATTTCTCCCATTCGCAGGTGTGACACTGATTTATTCAGCCCCTGAGTGTGCTTCAGAGCTCGGGCTCGGAGGGCCAGCAGCAGCTCTCCTTCCATCAGCAAAACACTTGCACGATCCCTCAGCATTTATTTGCACCTGATGGGCCAGTTCTATCTGCCAGCGGGAACAGAAACAAAGTCTGTGGGTGCAGTTTTTTCCACACCACAAGGGAATTACAGCAAATACGACCTCCCTCTCTCTCTGCCCCCCTGCAGTGGTCACTCCCCACTGTACCGAATGGGTACGACAGCTCTACCGTGGGCTGCTATTTCAAAGACTTCATTACTTTCACAAAATACGTTGCAGCACATTTACCAATGCAGTGCAAAGTATTATAAATAATTAAAACTAAACCATTCGTGTCAGAAATAAATGAACAAAGCCCATTTTGCAAAGCAGCATCCTTGATTTATATTTATTGCATTCATTTAGAGCATTTGTTAATTCACAAAACCCAGCAGTCCACACAGAGTGGGTCTCCAAAACCTTAGTGGATGCTAGTGAGGTTGTGTCTTCTCTTTAGGTTCATAAAGGAACAGATCACTTTGGGTCAATAAATAAACATACAGAATGCACAAAATTAACTAGCAACTGCTTCCGGACTTCACATTCTGTGTTTTCCAACTGCATGCTATTCTGAACACCTCTTTTTACGAACCTTATCTGCATTTTGCATTTGCATAGGGGTAAAAAATATGCAGAACCACACTCCAATTAGAAATAATTTTAAATACAGCTACAACTAATATCTACACCTTGAGAGACTGACACTATCTTGGCTGCCCCCTGACTTTCAGTACAAACAGTGTGCTTGTTTGTAAGCATCATAAATAACACTGCTTCTTTGTAAAGTTTCAATTTCATAAGGTGAGGATCTCTTTCGGGGGTGCAGGTTATGGCAGTGGCAATCAGACATTCTTCCCTTATTGCTGTTGCTATTGTTATTGTCTGTATGACCGACATAGTTCATAAGAAAGCTGTGACCAAATATAGGAGAGGATAAATCAGCATATCCGCTCAGAACTACTGCCAGTAATATAAAGCCATACTGTAAAAAAACCTACTTTTTTGTTACAGCTCATTTTAAAAGATATCCTGGGTAGAGACAGTGTTTCATTTTTAAAGTGCA
>JAOXNO010000070.1:3365430-3386580 GCA_028565335.1 Limnodromus scolopaceus
GTGGACCTGCTTTGGCAGAGGGTTGGACTAGATGATCTCCAGAGGTCCCTTCCAACCCCATATCATTCTGTGATTCTATGATTCTGTGAATTGCACAATGCTGACATCTTCCAGATATAGTATAAGAGTATGGTTTTCCTCTACAAATCGCTTTGAATAGTTACGAGAGGTTTGGGCTTCTTGTGAGCAGTCATAGAGAGAAAATGAGTATTTTTGTAACATGTTGGTGTGATAGCATCTGTGGAACAATGCCATGGCATATGCCACAGAAATCTATCACTGAAATAAAGCCTCCTTCTTTCCACACTGAAAAAAAAAAAAAATAAGTGAGACACAAATATTTCATATTTAGAACTGCGTATGTTCAAACCAGGCAGTTCTTAACCCGGAGCTCTGCGCAGGCAGCAGAGCCTGTTGTGGAGCTGCTGCAGTGCTCGTGCCGCAGTTCAGCCGAGCCCAGAGTCCCAGCACACACAGCCAGTGCCGAGGGGACGTCACCTCTCCGAAAGAGCAGGGAAAATTAATCCCTGCTCTCAGCCCACTGATTGCAGAACACTTACGCCAGAAACAGAGTTGATTCTGTCCATGTAACACCCTTCATCAAATATCCCCTAAAATATCCTTTGGCAGATCTCAAAAAAAAACAAAACCAAAAAAAAAAAGGCTGACATTTCTTTTGGCACTTCATATTGCTAGAGAATTTCTCAGGGGGTGATTGAAATAATTAGCGCATTATTAAGTAATGAAGCTCATACAGCATAAATCATCTTCACCCTAATATCTGGGTTTCCAAGGTCTTATCTTCTCACAGGAAGAAACTAAATCCAGTGTTCTTAGGCATGCTGTCCTGTGACACACCAGAAACCAGCACTTTGTGACAATTACTATTCACTCCAGCTGCTTTTCTGGGGCTTGAAAATTCAGCATGTTTTTAGCACACGGGCTGTTGAGTCCATAACAAATTAGGTGTTCTGAGGGCCACAGGCAGGGAGAAAGATCCACAGAAAAAGTTTCGAAGCGAAGGTGCCAAAGTGTGAAGAAGGATTTCACTACAATGCATGCGGCTGAGGGAGGGCAAGAACTCCAGACGTGAACTTCCCTCCCGCTGTCATCCCAGGTTGTGTAAATATTAGCTATGTGAACCGGAATAATGGCTCGATTGTCTGAGAGGATGACAAGTGACAGCTAAGAACTGGGTCAGGATCAATCACTATTTGCATACCAATTAGTTAATGTTCTTTCTTTTCTCATACAAATAGAGTAAAAGGTAACATTTCTCACTTTTCGAATAAAAGCTTCAAATGTCTTTCACACAATGGCATATGTTGTATTTTTAGAAAATGTGTTTAGTCCTCAGGAGCTCTGCTAAAGCTCCTTAATCATGATTTGAAACTCATTTAAGTCCCAACTTCATCAACTCTGCTAACGTACCTTAGGCAGTACCACTTGTCTTTCCAGTAACCAGAGTGCTCAGCAGTGTGTTTCTGGCTCCGGAGCACTTGCTCCTATTTCAGTCCTAAAGCACATCTTCTTAACTCTTATATTTTTCAATATATTTGGGGACTGATGTTTGTAGCTCGCCTCTTATTCATGGCATAGGCCCTCTGTCAACACACCACAATCCAAACAGGTGGCACTCCTGCAGATTCCCTCTTCAGTCATCATTAAAACAGAGCTTGAATTCCACCCTGCTTCTGTGTGTGGCAGATTTATGATAGATATTACAGGAATCATTCATCTTTCTCAAGTTTATAGTATACTTCACTGCTGGACCGTTACCTCTCCTAGAGAGGCTACTTGCAGTAAGGAAATTGAAGAGAGGAGCAGTTAGATGGAAACTTATCATTTGGACACTGTTCTTGTCCTTATTGATCCTTGTCTTAGTTCAGCCTGCACCCCCTCAGCTACCATAACGCTGCTTATTTCTAATGAGGGGAGAAGCATCACAGAGACTATGAATGGGGAATTAGCAAAACCACCACTTCCTAGGCTTATTTCTTCAAGTATTTTAATATTTCAAAGAATTGCTTCTAAATGTTTTAGGAGCTTTAAATTAGTAGCTGTAACCTGATCATAAATTAAAAATCTTTCCTTACCAATGAGAAGCAATACCGAGTTATTTGTGTACTTATTGCTTGTTTACACTCCCCATCAAGACATTCCCTGGAAACAGATTCTTATTGCCAAAAGAATTTGAAGTCATAACACAACATCCATGCTAACTAAACTTGTATTAGACCTTTATCAAGCAACCACAACACCACTCATTTCTTGTCATGCACAAACATCCACCCAAACCCGTGAAATTTTAAATGTAAATATTCCAGTCCATATAAGCAGAGCATCTAATTCTCACATCAGAATGCAGATAGGTGAGAATGTGTGTGCAATCATATCCAAAAGGAATTTCAGAGGATGTAAAACCTTAAATGAAGAGCTCTGGCCAAATGTAGGAATCGCAGTAACTCAAGCTTCTCTCTCCAGACAAAATGGAAACTCAGAGTCATAGTCATGCACATATGCTAAGACTGACTTTTTCTATTATTTATTTAATTTATTTTTTTTAATACAGTAGCACTACAAGTCACATCTGGGTGTGACCCTGTCGCTCTATCTACTGTATGGCCATATAATATAAAATAGCTGCTTAAAACTAAGCGAGAGGAAAGATAAAGGTATTCTTGCATAAGAGAAAGAAAAGAAAAAAAGGGGAAAAAAAGGAATGTGCAGCCACACCGACTTTCCTCATTATGGATTTCCTCTTCCTGTAGCTTTTTAAACAAACTTAAAGCTTTTGGACTTCACACTTCCTTTGATTGTATTAGGAACCATGCCTAAGCCAACAGCCAGGACCACTGGGTCCTTGAGAAGTCATTTCTGCAGCTCAATCTGTTATCAACGAAAACTGGGAACAAATTCCAACTAGAGCAAAGTATCCATCCAGAGGGACCTGGACAAGCCCAAGAAGGGCACCCGTGTGAATCTCATGAGGTTCAACAAGGCCAAGTGCAGGGTCCTGCACCTGGGTCAGGGCAACCCCCAGTATCAGCACCAGCTGGGGGATGAAGGGATGGAGAGCAGCCCTGAGGAGAAAGGCTTGGAGGTACTGGTGGGTGAAAAGCTGGACATGAGCCAGCAATACACACTCACAGCCCAGAAAGCCAACTGCATCTTGGGCTGCATTAAAAGCATCCTGACAATTTATCCATAATTAGGACTTCTCATGACAGCTATATCTCAGTGGAATAAAGAAACTTTCAAGACAACTGAAGGAAGCTTGTGAGAACAGGAAAAAGAAATTTAACATGGATTGGATCTCTGGAAATCATTAGCAATTGGAATGGGATTGGCCAAAGGGTTTCACACATACAAGTAAAACATTATTCTGTATTAATTTCTGAGTTTCTTCATCTCAGAAATTGTCCTAATCAAATTCCACAAAGTTTAGAAATACTAAAACCTGTATAACAATCCTACATAATCCCAATAATGCATTTTTTTACACTTTATGTAACTCCTACAGCACAACCATACCAAAAATAAACCGTTGAACTAGAGAAAAAGTAAATAATTAAGTTCTTGTTGACCTATTTGTTTCTAAAACAACAAAAACCAACAGCCCTTTTCTAAGCATTTGGAGATCTTCATGAGTACACGTCCATCTAACTCCTATTGGTTTCACTGCAAGTTGAGTACAACTGAGAATTCAATTAACGCAGTAACGAAACCCATACAAGGAGCGTAAGGTTCCTGCGGACACCACTTTGCTAATGCCCTAAAAAGAAAGATGCAGCTCATTGGTTTCCAGTTGACAGAATATTTACAACACCTCATGTCTAAATGTCATTTTATCACATTCTCCCTGCTTCGTTCCCTAGAAATTAACAGATGCGTGATTAATCAGTTGTACTTTGGGTTCCCCACACAACTTCCTGGCCTGCCCTGCCAAACCCATAGCCCAAGTGTGCCACCTAATGGCCCTGGAGTCAAGAATGTATTTATACTCCTAGATTAGCAAATAAGATCTGAAGAAAGCATAGCTTCCTTTGTTGAGATGGAGTTTTATTGTTTTTCTGAAGGACCTATCTACCTTTCACTAGTAATTCTGAAGGTCTGATGAAATAATTCCTTCAAGGCACTTCAGAATTTTTAGGTAAGCAAGTATTTGAGTGGGACTACGAGGTTAGGGAAATCTGTGTATCTTTAATGTCACAGTCAAAACCTCATAGGTTGCAAGCTGCCCAAAAACTTTGATATCCTGGTTGCCTCTATTTACTCAAATTCTCACTGTTAAATGACCCCAGTTTCAAATGAAGGTCAGGTGAGTGGCAGCAATAGATCCATCCTGCTAAATGAATAGAATATGTTATTTCTTTTATCTGTTAAAGCACTTACACAGGGAAACTCAATTTAGCTGATATCACCTGATTAACAATGCAGTCCTATAGTTGAGATCGGAGTGTGCCTTAAGAAGGGAAAAAAAACCATGCACAGAGGAACTGTGGAATAACATTTGCAATGGTAATACACATGAACTCAAAGAGAATATAATACACTATAAAATAAATACCACCGTAGCATACACTAATGAACTCAGTTGTCAAGAAAAGGTCTTAAAAATACTATCCATCTAAAAATACTGTAAAGGAATACAAAGAGAAATAACATTGGGATGCATAGGTACTTTATAATCATTTACAAAAGTGAGCATTGCAAATGTGGTGTGGGGGTTATAGGTTAAGGAAATGAGTTACTTATTTGGTTACACACTCAGAAACTGAACACTGGGAAGGGGGTTTGGGATTTATGTTTACATTACAATTTAGAGTAGCTTACTGTCAATCCCTGTTTTCTAGCACTTAAAAAGAAGGTTCAGAAAATACTTACATTTGAATGAGATTAATGATTTATTATAAACACAGTATGCCAGCAGTTGAACAAGGGACGAAAATACTCCTTGACATTCAAATTATTTTCACATGTACTCAGTGCTTCCTTATCATTATTACTAACTAATAATGTAAAATCTAAATCTTGTCAGATACAAAACTGTATGGCAAGACAGTGCTTACATTATTTATTTTTAAATAATTTATAGTCATTCCCCTTTTCTTTCCAAACATGCCTGAATTCTGTGCCTTTCCTTCCAAGATCTACTTCACCATCCTGTTTACTTTGACCAGGATGAACCATACATACCTTTTGATTCTGATAAATTCATCCATACCACAAGGCTGCTTTCTCTTTATCTAATGTTAACAGTAGTAACAGGACCATTATATCTGTTTTATGGAGCTGTAACATTGTAGAATATCTCCATGACACATAACTGCGGTGCTTCAGGAGGAACAAGTGCTGAAGTGTCTGGACTGTATCAGTGACACCAGCAGAGCAGTAAGGGATGCTTATACATGCAGTGTGCTCTCACCTGACCCCCATGAGCCGAGATGCGATGGAACTTCATATGTAGTTAAGTGCAATGTTAACTACAATGTTAAGTACAAATATTCAAATCCCATGCATTCCAGCGCACGTATTATACATTCTATATATGTCAATGCTTACATGTTAATTTAAAGTCTATTGCCATTCTGCATACTTCGGAACACTCGGGGAGGGGAATAAATCACTCTAGATATAACAACAACCTCCCACCTCTTTTGAAATCCCACTGGTGAAAAAGATGCTTGGATTTCAGATACAATGACCTTGCTCTGTTTATTCTGAAGTTGTGGAAAGAGATTATATTGTTACAATTTCATAAGAGATTTCAGAAAGCTTGAGCCTAAAAGAAAAAAAAAAAGTATCTTATTTACTAGGGTATTTAGAAACCACATAATACACAGCTAAATTTATGCAATTGTCACCTAATCAGACACCTGTTTACAGATGCTGCTCACTTAGCAACCAGTAAACTCTGCCAGCCATGCTGAGATTCCAAACTCCCATGGAAAGGGCTACTATAAGAACACATATGGGAAACCACCAAAACAGTGATTTTAGAATGCATTTATATCCTTTAGCCCAAGCATGCTATTCCTGAAGCAACCTCCTACCAAACGTTCAATCAAACATGAAACTCTAACCCTCCCATTGTGAAGGAAGCTGCTCTGGGGATTCCATGGGATTTCATTTCCATTCCAGAAGCCTTCTGGGAGCTGCTGTACAGAACTGAGTTTATTCATCAAAGCAAAAAGCAGGTACTGTGCAAAGGAGAGATGGGCATACATGTTTGTCTTCCCTTCCAAGAATATGATTGAAGACATTTCCCCATCAAAGTACACTTTTTCAGTTTAACCAGAATTCTCAATTTGCTATGATGGTATGAGATGGAAGGATGTGCAATAGAGAATAATTCTTCCTCTTTTCCTATAAAATCTTGATTTCTTCAGCCATAATGATGAAGCTGGTGTAACACTGCATGTTGCCTAAGCCAACAGGAGTAGAAGGATGAGGCAAGAATGAATTTAGTCAGGATAGGCGACAGAACTAAATAGCTGACACCTGGGTTTTTACCTCTCTTTTCCTTAGTCCTCCATATTTATGCTTGGACAACTCCACGCAGAGACATCTAACCCTGCCTGCCCTGAGCTGCAAGGTTCTTTCCATTTCAGATCTCATTTCTCTGACAGGCTGGCAAACAGAGAGGATGTTAGCTCACAATTTTTTGTCTCAGGATTGGTAGTAAAACAACAAAAGGAAAATAAAAATACAAAATATCCACGAAGAACTCAGGAAGTCATGGCCAAGGCATTTCTGGAGAAATGAAGTTTTAAAAAGCTATGCTGCTTCATATATAGTTCTTGTCACAACCAAGGCTGTTTTTCACTGGCAACATTAAGACTGGGAACTGCTGCAGCTCATGGGGATATAATAATACTTCCTTTATTGTGAAAAGAAGAACCAGACATCCCATCCCATCCCATCCTTCATTTACTGTGCTGTGTAATTTGTATATTTTGCCAACAAATTGAAGCTGCGTTTACTCAGTCTCATTACAACCAACATTGACCAAATGACTTAGTTTTAGTGGAAAATTAATTCTACTGCAGGTGCTGGTAATTAGCAAAGAAGGAATCTGTTGATATTTGTAGACACAACCTTTCCCACTCTTTATTTGGAGATAAACTGCCTTAATGTATGGCTCTTATAATGTGTGCATGTATCTTAAGACTGCAATTCTGCAGAAATATTTAAATTAAATCAGTGGCAGCTTTCTTTAGTGACGAAATATAAATGAAACTTGCAGAGAAAATAAAAAAGTGCTTTTACTGAACTCTACTAAAAACTGTATGAGGTTTTTATGAAATTTTTCACACCACTCCCCCTTTCATTTCCTGTTGTCATATGAATAATTCACCAGCAAAATCCTCATTCTGAACAAGAAATGAAAAAATTAAATAAATGGAAGATCTACAGATATGATGGGCTCTGCAAAAGTTATAATTTTTTGTTTTGTTTTGTTAAACTCGGTAGTCACTTATTAGCAAGACAGCCACACTGGAATGAGAGGAGAGGATTGAAAAACTTGCAGAGAGATAAAACTGCTTGAGAGGCTGGAATTTGATTTCCTTATCAGACTCCCAAAGTTAGCTGATGCAAAACAGAGCGCAAACACTGAGCTTCCGTATTTTAAGCATGCAGAGAAGAAATGGTAATAGCACAGTGATGGCTCTGAGCTCATGACAAAATAAGTCACTAAAACAGGTGAATAATTCAAACTTGACATATCTGCCAAGGTAGGGGAATGGGCCAGGTGTCTTCCTGTCAACAGCAAGTAGTTAGGAGATTTTCCTCCATCCCCATCATGCTCCAAAGATCCTGAAGTCAGAGAATCTTGTTATCTGAATAATCCAGTTTTAGCTCAGTGGAACAGAATTTGCAATTATAGAATGTTGCTGTAAACTTTCACATTACTCATGTCAATATTACTCATCCCAATGTGACCCGTAAGCTCAAAAACCATTTCCAACAGAAGGATCTTGGCACTTTAGAACGAACCCTGCTTCAACACGTGCTTGTAGAACCTGCTGATCCTTCCAAGACTATTCTTCCTGGCGGGGGGAAACCTTGAGCACCTCAGTTTGACAGTGGTATAGTTTCTTCCCATAAGAAAGAGAGAAGGAAACTCGCAAAACCTTTTTCATTCTCATTGAATGCAGTCATAAAGCTGCCTGGATGCACCTACCGTGGCTGCACCTACAGTGAGTGCTCTGCCAGCAGCCACTGTTAGTAAAGAGTAGCTTAAGATTATAACAACAAAAGCCCTATTCCCACTGATTTTTAAGAACATTCTGTTGTCAACTCAGGGAAAAGCCTGCTGAGATTCCTGAATAAAATCAAATGTGTACTCACGTTTTAAATGCTCCCAAGGAAGCAACAATTTGCAGCATTAAAAGGTCCTACTCCTACAGTTAGTTCATCCATCCCTGAACCACCTTCCTGGTACAGACAGAACAGATCTGTCAGGGGCCCTGGTTGCAGAATGCAAGTGTCTGCTCAGGAAGGACAGTACCTACCCCATCAATAGCAGATGGTGCCTGTAGAGCAGAAGAAATACTTGGCAGCATGTCCCAGGAACAGCCTGGGATCCAGAATGGTCTCAAGGCTCAGGAGCTGCAGTGACATTGCAGCCAGCCTGTTCTAGCTGCTCTGTGGGGCTGACTTCTCCTTTAGTATGGGCCAGTATGAATTGAGCACTGAAAGCTGGGGGTGCCTGGGTGTGGATTCTGAGCAGCAGTTGTGCATGTTAAGCAGTTATGGGATGATTAGAAAAGGAAAGAGAATAGTTCTCACACAGAGGAGATGTCAGCTGGGCAAGCAGGAAGCACCCCTTTCAGAAATAAAAGCCTGCTGCATCCCGAGAGTTTACTCTAGTTAGGGAAAATAAAGGAAAGGGCAATCAGTTCTCTTGATACTTGATGTGATTCCCCCAAAATAAAGTACATCACAAAATAAAAATGAGTATAGTATTTTCATCTGTGTGCTGAAAAAGAAGTGTAAAAGTGTTTTGTATTGCTGTTTTAATAATGATGACTTCTTCCGTGGTAGATGTGGGGAAACCGATGTCATCAGAAGATAACTGTCTCAACATCATGAAAGATTTGAGGGAGCACATTCTGTCCTTAGTACTTTGTGACAACCCTATTTAAGTCAATAGTATTGCATAAATGTAACTCTGGGTAGAACTTGATCAGCAATTTATAAATTATCATATATACTGCTGGAGTCTGCAGCTGTGTTGTGCTGATATTTAGCTGCTCTATTGTGAGCCTCTGACTCCGATATGAATAAATACAGCAATGGCAGAATGCACAAGCCGGGTAAATCTCAGGGGGACTGCAAATGGATTTTCTTGTTTGGCTTCTTTTAAAAAAAAAAAAATCATTCCAATCTTCTTTATTTTGGAACAAAGGATTTTTTGGGAGGAGGAATACAGAAGAGCCTGATGAAAATACCAGCTAGGTATTTCTGAGTTTCGATTTTTGAGCAGCCTGGTGCAAGGTAATTACACCGACATCACACTAAACAAATTCTGTTTGTGAAGAGCAGATGAGAATAAGCTTGTGTCAGAAACAAAATAAAACCATTATAAAGATGATTTTGGGTACTGCAGAGTTTTTCTGGAATTTCTGGAGACAGGGTCCCCTCTTTCTTCTCCAGGCTGATGGGAACAGAGTACACTGGTGACCTTCTCAGTCCTGATCGTTACAGTTCAGTCCCGTACACTGACTGGGATCATTAGCTAATTCTATACATAGAGAGGGAAAATATAGGACATGTCTAACTGGTGAAATGCAGACGATCCTGTACTGAGTGCCTTTTGTTCTCAAGTCTGTCTGGGTAACGAACCAGCTGTGAGCCACAGCAAACGAGACATGCTGGGGGGGGCCGGTGTTTCTGCTGTTCCCAGGCTTCCATCTACTCACCCCTCCTGGGTGACCGGAGACAGGGTGTCTGTGCCATCCCATGTCAGGATACGTGCAGAGCTGATGGAACAGTTAGCCGTGCCTAACGATGTCTGTAGTCTCAGCCTACACTGGGTCAAAGAAGAAAAAGCTGCCTTAAATTTAGCTAAGGTATTTTCCTGTCACATGAAAAGGTTTTTATAATTCAAGGTGAATTATAACAGATTCACACCACTATATACAGCTTCAGAAAGGAAAGGTTGAATGAAAGTGGAAATTGAGTATTACCTGGTTTGCATTAGCAAATGTACGTTTTACCTTCAGATAAGTGGAAAGAACAATGAGTTTGGTTGGAAATCCCTGACTTTAACAACCAGTATGGAATGGAAAAAAAAAAGTCGGCTTTTTTTTTAGCTTCAGCCAAGGCAGACTTGCTAGGTCAGAGTTACAGCTCCACTGATGAATCACAATGCAGAGAACTCAGGAATAAATGCAAATCAAGTTCCATCGAAGGAAAAAACGAATGTCTGAACTGAGAACTGAAATGTACAGATCAAATAAAACTAAGTAAGATCCCTCCTTTTCACCAGTGAATTTTAATAGTGGTCCAAGCGACAGCACTATAATTCTGAGTGCAGAATTTTAAAAATAAAGTTGTAGGCAAAACGTATTTTGCAATTTCCTTTAAATGAATCCAATGATTCTATCTTCTCAGGCAGCATTAAACTCTCATGGTGCTTAACCAAAATCAAGGGATTACTCTCCACTATTATCCTATAACAAACAGAATAGGTTAATAGCTGTCATTGCCATTTCTAAATAGAGTACTGTATCATTATGCATTGTTAGAGCTGACAGGCGCACATCCCTATTACAGCACTTCTCTAACCTCACACAATAACAGCGATGATGTTTTGCAAGATGTTTTGATTTCTGCAGACCTTATAAGATTCTAGTAAAGGCAGTGTTTAGGTTAGATAGGGAAAAGGGGAGCGAAAACACAAGTGTTTTTCTTCTTCATTCTAATTTAATGTTGTTTCCTGCACAACTCCTGCAACTTTTTTGACATATGAGAAATGCCTGGAGGAGGCCAGTCTGTCAGCAAAACAGCCAGGAAGAAATTTATTTATAGAAAGAACAGAGGTGCAGTTAAAAAAGAAAATAAAAAAATACTCCCCTTTGAGAGGAGGTGGAAAAGCAGCTATAGACTAACGAGCCTTTCTTGATCTTTCCTCCTTATTTGAACAAAACTGTCCCAAAGAAGTCAGACTCCCAACACTCAGAATAGAATTGGAAATTGTCATACAGTGTCTCTCAAAGTTTCCTACGGTATAATATATGCTTGCTTTGGGACTATTTCCCACCTTTCTCCTGTGTAATATAGTAGTTCCTACGTGAAACAGATTGGTATCACTGGAGATCTATGAGACTCAGAATTGAACTCCAACTTCAAGCACAGGCTTTGATTCCACTGTCAGACATCACCCCAGAATTACGTATCAGTGCCCTTAATAATGGCTATTCTTGGTTTCAGTTTTTTGAAAATGTTTTTGAAAGACTGGAATTATTCTCTTCTAATTTACTGCCAGGCTTTTTTCCCTATAAAACAGATGAAGGAACTGAAGAACAAACATGGTATGCATGGCAAAATTATCATATGGAGCATCAAAATGTTATGACCACAATTACAGCTCCTTTCTTTGGCTAAGGCACTCCTAAAATCAGCCTTGGACAATAAACCCATCTCTCTGCAATCTTATACCATATCATGAAGTTAACATTTCCTTCTGCACAGTATAGGATTTTTGCATAGCTCCTAGGGCAGTACACAGAAACTGCCCTGACCTTCAGCTCCATTGCACAGTTTGAGCTTATGATAAAGAATATCTTCACAACACCTGCCTCGGGTGCAAGGTTTCGTGAGGGGCTGCAACTTCTCTCATCGTGCCACTAACGGAAAAAAAACCCACCACACATGGCAATGCAAAAGATATTGATAATAGATTTGAACTCAAATCTATGGGTGAGGTCTCGGTATTTTCCTGGGAGTGTCACTGTCTCAATTGGAACTGCACCTACTGACAACAGAATAATTTTATCTTTAGCCTGTTTGGAAGCTATGGGCAGCTTTGTTGCAGGGAACTGCGTTCTCATATATTCTTTTTCTCAATTTATCTTTCTTAGTCATTCACACCATATAAACGCTTTTGGTTTCACATGTATCTCTTGCAGCATACTAATTAAATATTTCAAAAGGCTTTATCCATGGTTAAGTGAAGATAAAATTTTAATGATTTAATTAGCAAGCTCCAGGAAAAAAATAATAATTAACAAAGGCGAGTGCTTTTAGTGCCTCTTGCTCTCATGTTACATTAGAACCGCAGAAAGATGCAACATTCAGCACCACTTTTTTGAGTATACTCAGCTGCGGAGAACACGGGCCATACCATGTTAGAAGGAAGCAGGGAACACAACAGTCGAGTGAATTATGCCGGGTCTCAGCTGTACATTGTGAACGGTGCTTCCTCAAAGAAAGGAGGCAGCTTGGCGGGGTGGGGAACAAACTATCATTTGAGCCCTAATGCTCGAAAGCAACTGGGAAAAAAACAAATGCTGTATTCTGGAGGGTGAATTGAAACCTGGTTCGCTTCCATTATTTCCTCATGACTTTGTGTTTCTCTTGTCAGTTGGCTGCTTTACCCTCCCAGACCTCTGCATTTAGGGTTGGGTAAAGATAAAATTCTGCTATTCTGTATTACACATTTGAGAAGAAAAAGCTAATTGCTTTGTTTGAATACCTTCTTATTACAATTTGGAATTTATTCTTCTGCTTTTCTCTCCACCAAGATTAGCCTATTATGAAAATCACTACCCAGACACTACATATCATTGACACAGAGCACAATACAAAGGCAGTTTGAGCCTGCCTCTGGGATGCAGCCACTCTAATCCCACCACTTGGCTCTCTCCTCCCAAACGTGAAGAAGCTGGTTATAATATTCCATTTCATATGATGCACTATGCTCTAATACACATACTGAATATCAAAGACTAGCACGTAAGGAGATGAAAGGGAGTCTGGATTGTTCACTCATTACAAAGCATCATTCATTCAAAGAAGTTAAATGCATCAATAGGCAGCTTTACTCCCTCAGCACAATTCAGAAGGATCAATGGTACATGCTTGCTCCTGCTTTAAGAATTAGAGATGAGGCCAGAGCAGAGGGAGGGCACAGAAAACACGCATTTAGCTGCAATTAGAATTCTAGTCCATTGTAACATAATCATTGTTTTAGTTCACAAAATTTGCAGTTGGCAGCGATCTCGCTCTGTCAACCATCACTGAGCCTGCTCTGGAAAGACCAAGAGCTGTGTTCACAATCGGCTCTTGGCAAAAGCGGTCGCCATGCAGTCACTCAACGCAATGTGATATCTATATTCTCATCTCATTATCATTATTCTTCTCAGCCAGGATTCCCCAGGAAGCAGACATAGCTGGCCAAGTTCTGTGGAAGGCTGCGTGCAGAAGATAATAGAGCTGTACACGCTACATGCAAAGGGAGAGCACACGACTGAAGTTCCACACGGAGGGTAAGCAACTGGTAAGGGATGTGGTGAAGAAACTGAGGAACTGATCCCAGTCTTGGACATGCTGCATGACACGCAACCCTGTAACGCTTTTTGGTACTATATTGTGCTCATTCTATATTCTGGTTCTTATAAACTCAGAATATGGCTACCGCTCACGCCTTTAATCTACAAATCCCCTGAAGCAAGGATTTACTTTTACAGGTTCTAGTCAACCTGTTGTAAATCACTGTGTACAGCACAGTATCAACTGTGTACACTGTGTACATCACTGTATCAATGACCAGCAATAAAAGGGTGATAACATGGGTGGCTGAGGAACCCGGAGAGATAAGCTGCAGGGAGCAACTGTAGAACTGATGTGGATATAAAGAAACACTTGAGGTCAGCTCCATGTGTTCAATTTAAAATTCAGACTTTTGTTTTTCAATGCTTAGTTAAGAAACAAATTATGTGAGCTGTACATATCAAAGTCTCATTTACTGGACATCTTTAGGCTGCACAATATGCTCTTCATACTATTTAACTTCCTTCCTGTAAATCTGACTAACAAAAGATGACCTATATTGCAAAACACTCAAATTTAATTTGGTTAACAAAATCAGGTTTGGAGGACACAAAGAGGAGCAGAGTATTTGAACCATTTACTCATTTGAAAGCATCCTGCAGTCACAGCTGGTATTTTACAGCTGGCGTATTTTGTTTTGCTTTCTCCGCATAAAAAAAAAAAAAAGAGCAAGGAAATGAACAGTTTTTGAGCTACACTGAAAGCAGATATAGAGAGTTGATCCCCTGGTCAAGTTAAAAAAGACCACAAAACCCCACTTAGATCCCTTGCAATTAGACTTTCGAGATTTTCAGTACTTAAATGTAATAATCTGAAAGAATTGCAGTGTATAGCATACCCAGATCTCAAATGTAAGTACATCATTCTTGTAACGTCCTCGCTCTTGGAAACTTCACAGTGAAAACTAGGGATGGTGACTCAAAGTGGATTTACTGACATGAGATTTTTCCACACTTCCCACTGCTACAGAATGCAGTTATTTTCCTGGTGAAACTATGGAACGCCACCTCCCCTCTTTCACCAACACTAACAACACAGGAAAACACGTGCTATAAATACATTATTAACACTTTGGTTAAAATTTGGTTAAAATTATCATAGGCTTCTAGTAAGCAAAGGTCTTTCCAAAGTCAGCTGTTGTTGCCTGGCATCTTTGCATGTCTGCCTATGAGGGTCTTCAAAAGTTCTTTGATAAAGATTAATTAAGGAAAAAAGAGTCTATGTTTGCAATCTCTCCATTTTCCCTGGAAATATAAATGTTTGAAAACACTGTGAGATTAATTTCAACTCTTTTTCAAATAGAAAACTATCGCTGGTGAGATAGTCTTATACGGGCACAGCCATGACACAGAAGCTCCAGATTAGAATTACCAGTGTAATTTGTCATCCAGTTTATCAGCTATTAAAAACTAAGCTGGACGGAAGAAAGTCTTCCGAGTCCAGCAGTATCTCAAAAAAACTGCCTACCAGGAATTCTCACATTGGTGTGGCTGTAACAAAAAGTCTACCAGGGTTTAAATTATAAGCCGTGCTTAATTTAACTGTAAAATTTGCTGGAGGCAGAGATTTGTCATCTAAATTTTTAGCCTGACAGCAATTTCCACTTTACACATTTTGAAAACAAATGTAGCAATGTTTCAGTTAGTGGAGAACAACTAATGTCTTAGAAGTCTATCTGTTACAAGAGTTGTGAAAAGGAGGATGTGCACATTTTAAAGCTGACAAACTCCCATTACTATCAGTGCTGACATGCTTGGTTAATTCATACTTTACCAGAAACTGCCATCAAGTCATGAAACATAGGATGACTACATGTTTCATAAGCATTAACAGTGACAAATCATGTTTGATTGCCTTGACTCATTTAACTAGGAAAAATTAGACTATATTACAGAAATCTAGACTTGATGTTTCTTTCCCAGGTACTTGACTGGACAGAGATGGTGACTTAAATCATCTCCTTACTCAACAGGATGAGGCACTTTGTAATAACTTCAGCTGTCCAGAATGGCAGGTGTATCTGCACCAAAAGGACAGCTTTGCTGTGCACAAGAAGGGATTTTTATACGTTTTTTCCCCAGAGTTAATCTCAGACACCACCACAGGATTATAGAATCATCATTAACCTTCCTTAATTCCATTCCAAGAGCAAGGTACAAATGTTCTATTGGTTTTTGCATGAAGAAACTTGTCAGAACATCACGTTTGGGCGTTTTGTTTGGTTTCTTTAAAAGAAAAAAAGGATGAACTAAAGTAAAATCTTAAAAGTAATTTTAATCCATTACTGATTTTTTAAGATGGAGGGGGCAGGAGAGAGAAGATAGAATGAATTACTGCTGAAAGTTACAATGACCTACTGGATTTCTAGAATGTGTTTATGTATTATCATGATGCAAATAGCCCAAAAATTTAAATAAACCAGATTAGAACCAAACTGTTCCTCCCTCAGTCAGTGAGGAAAGTACGGTCTTAGGTAAATCAGCTTTCTTTTCTTCTCCTGCAAAAGGAAAGGCAAGAGCACTAGCATTTTATATAGAAGTCAGGACAAGCAGCTCCTCTCTCTAAATTGTCCTGAGTCCACTTCCACTGATGATAAGCCTCAAAATGTCTCTTTGAATGGAATCACTTTCAGAACAGGATACGAGTTATAATGCTCTGTGTATTACCTTCAACAAGCCTAATTTGGATTCAGTATCCATGCATCTGTCCTTTGGAGTCTATGATCATTAATATATTGATTGCACCATACGGGCCTGGTAAAGCAAAGTACGGCTCCTTCTTTACAATCGGATCACTTTGTAACACAAGAACTCAAGTATTTACTAGCAAGCTTATGTACCTTGATCTCATCATTCCTCTGATGTTCCTTTGGGAGCCCAGCTTCTTTAGACACCTTCCAACAAAGCCTCTGTGTTAGTCAGCTTATCCTCCAAGAGGTTTTAACAAATGATCTCACGCTTCTTTCAGTGGAACGCATTTAATTGTTCACCATCCACGGTTCACCATGATTTTACTCCATGAGAGAGTAAGTCTTAGTTTTGTTGAAGGAATGGCAGGAGGACCTTCTCAATAAAGAGCTCAACATTGATGTGATTTTAAGGTGGTATCTTACCCTTAGCAATTTCGCCTATCTCCCATGTTTTCCCCCAGCAACCCTCTCTGACTTAACTCTATATAGTCAAGAAAACTCACCCCAACAACAGTCCTGTATCACATACACTCATGCACTTACTGAATCTGATGTGCATGATGTAAACTGCTTAACCTTCTTTTTCAGCTGGGCTACATCATTTCCTTCAGGCCTTGCAAAACTATTTAGGACAGATGAGATATCAAAATTTTGAAAATATGTAGAAAATAAATTAATAGCAAAATTTATACTTCTGTAAAGAGAAAATTCTCTTTGTACCACTACCTAACTTGTCATGTGCTAAACAGTCACTAGTAAATTACCTGCTAAGTAATTTACTTAGCAAAAGATCAGAACTTGGATATAGGGTATTTCAATAGATCACTTTACGATTGTTTATTTGCGTTCCTTATGAACAGACGTTTGTTTGGTTACTGTTGCTCTTCTGTTCTATGCACGTCTTATAATTTTTGCTGTAAATCTGTCAATTGCTGGTTTACAAACCGGAAGTATAATGGGCTGTCACAACCCCAGAAGTGACAGTTCTATATATAAAACATGGTGCCAAAAAGAGGTAAAGGCACCAGATCCCTGTACATACGGTAGGAGTTCTGGAATTGGAACCGTGTGGGACGCAAGGCACAAATCCACATGATTCGAGAGATGCCATGACCCTGAGAGCACGCCATGTGTACACAGTTCCAGGCACTGATATGCATTTGTCCACAAAATAGGCTCTAATAAATCCTGATCAGCAGTTGTGCCTGTTCCCTTTGTAATTAACATTTGCATGCTTTTTACTGCCCAGGACTGTCATCTAGAATCCTATAGATACTGCTTTCCATTTCCCCTCCAGGATTGTGATTTCTGCCAAACTGCCTTAGTGCCAGAGAACATAGTTGTAGAATGATTAGAGAAAAAAAATAATAAATGAACAAACTCATCATGTTTGATTTCAACTGCTTTCTATGTTCATTATGCGATTCATGTTTCTCTCTCAGGCTTTGTTGAACTGCTTACCTTCGGTATGGCCCCACAATCTCCACTGCGCAATCGAAAGCTCGCTTGCAATTATTTTCATGAAATTAGAAAGAAAGATGGTATGAATTTCCACAACAGCTTAATGGATTTCAATACTTAATTTGGCAAGCAAACTTCTACTGATTTCTTAGTAGCTTTATCAATGAACTTCTTTGTAATCTACAATAATTAGTAAGTACGTATGTAATATACAAATTGAAAACACAACGTGTCCAGTCACTCGACATGAAATCCATGGAATCAACTGTGCGGTCTCTTAACCAACCCCTGGGAAAAAGCAGGGTTTTACTGGATGCTGTGAAGCTTAACACACTTAGGCTCTGATGGACCAAAGAAATAAATTAACTGCTCCTCAATGGAAAACGCTCTGGCCTCTGATTCCTGATAAATACATTTTTGCTTCTCAGGTTATTTCAAACGAGTAGATATGACTTAAAGAAAGACAGTCTCTAGGTTATGTTGGATTAACACCACTGCAAACATTGTATAGATTAAACTGTACCCAGACACAAACTGAAAGACAATTAGGTCTAAAAAGAACAAAGATAACTTGCTCCATGAAGAAGCAAGACAGCAGGATTCCACATTAGCTGAGATTTCCCAGTGATCTTTTAGCATTGCTCCAATACAGAGAACACATCAACAATCGATTCTGGAAATGGCAAAGACATGGGTAACTGCAGTGAGGGCTGCTATCTTTAAAACTCAGGAAAAAGACTAAAGTGGGATAATATTTCAAATACTGTATGGTTTAAAATGTTTATTCTGCAAAAGTTTCATTAAAAAAACTTTCATAGGAAATTCAATTTTCCTATGAACAGAACCATTCTGGAGAGTAAATTCGTTCATTAAAGTGCAAGTCCTACTTCATATAAAAATCTCAATGCAGCCTTAACTGCCAATTTGCTGCTGATCACTCTATAATATGTGACTCTACAAAGCATTGTCCAAAATTTTAAAATTTAAATATTTATACTCCTAAATGACTCCTGCCTGAAAAATACCAGGTATTCACCAATTCTAAATATAGATATAGGATATTCTTGATCAGTAAAGCATCACAACATTCTTCTCAGCTGAGAGAGTAAATATTAATAACACTTTGAGATCGAATTCATCACTCTGCAAAACGCTTTGAGATCTTTGGATGAAAAGCATTACAGATCTATTTCCAGGATCTTTTCCAGAACTCTGGGAATATTTAAAAGCTCTGTAAACCCATTCCTTCTTTAATAGGACTTATAGCATGTGCTCTCAAAAGAATGTATATGCCGTTCACTTTTATATACTGGCAATTGGAATTCTGTCAGCTAGACTTCTTTTGCCTTAACTTACTCTTTGTTTCATTTTTGTTTTTCACACTTTCCTCTTATTTATGTACTGTAGCTGTACAAATTATGTATACTTTTAATGAAAATAAGCTCACTTTTAGCTTGCTAACCATATTATCCTCACTTTATTAGTTTCTGTTCAAAAGCTGTTTCTTATTAATTATATAAAACTTTTTTAAAAGACAGTAAATGCTGAAAAATAAAATATAAGTACATGTATGAGCGTAGAGCTAGCAAAAAAGGGTGAAATAAGAGCTTGGCAACCTTCCAGCAATGTCACAGTAAAAGGTAGGCTCTGGTTTTTGTTGCATATTTGATCTGTCCAGAGCTTTTGCATTTATCAGAACAGCTGGTTTACAGCTATAGTGCACAATTTTTTCAATAATGGTACATTCATCTTAACCCTATTAAATAAACAAAACAAAAATGCTCTTGTGCTGCAAAGGGTTTAGCTTTTTTTTTTAGAGGCTTTCTGTACATTGAGACTAGCAGGACTGCTTTTTAGTGGAAAAAAAAAGCATGTCTCTTTTGAAAGGGTCCAATTAGCAAGTCTCAGGACGCTCAGCTTACAGTGCTGAGTGAAATTGGAGCTGGACTCCTGCAAAACAAAACTCCAGTACATTGCTCACTGGATAGAAAATGTAGTCAACTGAGAAGCAGGAAATAAGAGGAACAAAAAGGAAAAAAAAAAAGTGGCTGATAAAACCCATTCTCCCCACATGTTTTCACTTATAGAGTGTCATGAAAGCCTACTTAGAGGCTTAGAGGCTTTTATTTAATCTTAACCTGGACACTGGAGTTTTCCCTCAACATTCAGCATCCCTCACTAGAAATAGTAATGCTTTTTTTATACAAAGACATAAATATTTCTTTTTTATTTTTATGAAATTCTAATTTTTTAAATATTGGAAATGACACACAGGTTGATAAGTAGTCTGGGGATCTCAGAGCACATAAAATTACTTTGTTTTCATGCAAAGTAAAGGGAGAAGAGAAAAACATGCATTGGCAAGTATATGAAAACAGTCCAATAAGTGCCAAGAAGGGAAATCATATCACCATTAAACTCCATATTTTTTGGAGTATTACAAATCAAAGAAAATTCTAGCAAATTCCATAAAGTTACCCACAATAAGCCCAAGCCAAACTCATGCCAAAGTTTTCAGTTGAAGTATAGACACAGATCCTTAGATCTATGTGATGACCTTTAACGGCCCCTTCCAACCCAATCTATTCTATAATTCTATTAATCAATATTAATATATCTATTCATCTCCACTTTCATATTAATATTCTTCCTACCGTGAAGGCAAAGTTTATAGGATGTCTTTTTACCCTATTAAACAATGATCTTCAAGGTCCCTTCCAACTCTAACCATTCTATGATTCTATGGTCAAGGAAAAAAGCAAGCTCTCAGGCACCGAAGAGCCTTCCAACATCAAAACCCCTCGGAGTTGTACAGTGTGGGATGGACAAAGTACATACTTCTTTCCACTGGAGATAAAGCTGGGCTCCTCACTGGCCAGGTGCTCCCAGTAGCCTTCTACTCCATAATGCAGCTGTGTAGCAATAAATCAAAGGCTCATTCATTCCATTCATTGCACAGATCTCTCTACCTGGTGCCAAATCTTCCTCCTTTTCCTGATGAAGGCAGGTGATCATTCAGCAACAGGTCTCAGACGTGCTGTGTTTTGTTCTGCTTTTATCTTTTCTGCCTCATTTTGAGCAGGGGACTGCTTACTGATAGAAGTGTTGGACAGAGTTGTCCTTTCTCTAATGGAAGGGAAGACAGGACAGAAGCGTCCTCTGATTTCAGATGCATACATATCCATATAGAGGACAAGTTAAATGCACAGAGTCGTATATACCTAGCTATATCTACAAATATGCATGCATTACATATGCCATATATAGGGTGTCTTTATAGACTATATGTATATGCATAGACATGTATGTATATCCATAAATACGCATTCATACATGATTTATATACTAGGGAATGCAAGACTTCATACAGACTTTTTAAATGGAACTGTTCTCCCATACAACGTTAAAAACCAAAACTTAAAAGGATCTACCAAGAT